>JARHVA010002882.1:1937500-2297500 GCA_037957365.1 Torreya grandis | reverse complement strand
TAAAATATGTTTAAATTCAAACTATACTTCAAATTTCAATTACATTTATGGACATTATCTACTTTTACATTTTTGCAAGATTTATTATGGAATACATTTCATGATTGGAACTTTCTCCCAAAGGAAAAGAATTTTGTACACACATGATTTTATTTTTCCTTTTAATCTATTGGTCTCATTTATAGATTAAATTGGGGGGGGGGGGATCAATATAATAATAAAAAATTATTGAATACTTGATAATGAAAGTTTTTGGCCTACTTTTATTTTAATTGGCTTGAGAAATTATTTTATTCCTATTTACTAACCTCACTCTATCCCTTCTAAGTTGATAGTTTACACCTACAAAGATATTTTAAATTGATAAAAACCTCTAAGATTTTGTATGTACATGTAAAATGGTTAAAATGAAATTTCACCTTCTTCAAGCCAGAATCAACCCACATGGGTTGGGATTGCCAATCAATCTAGATAAGTTGATCTTTCTTTTTACCCAATAATGATTAGTTTGAAATTTTAAACCTTCCCTTACAAGTTTGTCTACATTTTTATGATAATTACTATTAGGTTTCACACTTTTTGGATTGTTATAAATACACATCTAATCCATTTATTCTACCAATTGAAAATTCCTCTATTTAATCACACTCATACTATTGTACATTGAATAAAGTTTCCCTATTATTTAAAAATTCATTTTTATTCATTGAATCAAAACTAAGATAATTCACAATATTATTTTATGAGTGAATCAAATTATTATCAATTATTCAAGGCATATCTAGATGCATTCATGTCTAACATGGGGAATATTTCATAATCACTCTTGGAGGTAAAAATATGTTGGATTGAATCCATATTTATAGTAATATATAAGCATAATAAAATTTTAATCATCATGTAGGATATTGGTGTGAAATCATCCCATTACACTACCCCTACTGCATTTAGGTTTTTAACAATCACAAACTCTAATAGGGTTTCAACATTGAAGAGGTCATTTAAATGTCACTACACATAGTAATATTTAAAACATGCACAATTTATATAACATTATATTCATGTTTTATTTCACAAGTCAATAAATAAAAAGATAATGCAATAATGTTAATCAAACATGATTGTTTATAGTTGGTTCTAACTAAGAACAATGACAATTTATATTTCAAATACATAGACATAATGAATCTGAGTTAGTAATTTACAATCATATTTTTTTCACACAAAATCAACATAATAGGTATAAATTAGATAATTCACCTTTATGTTTTTTAGAGCTAGCTTATTTCATTCATTTGTACTTTTTCATTTAATTACTTTACTTTAATTATGTTTGTTTAAATTCATTTACAATATTTCCTAAACGTAAATTATTTTATCTTAATTATATTTAACATATCAATTAATTAAAATAAAACAATAAACATATGCTAATTTGTGCATTCATTACTACTTTTTCATTGGATATTAAATTATAGAGAAATTAATGTGTATGAATATATAATAGCTAGTGATGTAATGATTTTATTTATTAACAACATAAAATATATCAATAAATTAATTTTATATTACCATGTATTTAATATATACTCATAAAATATTTTTTTCCTAAAAAATAGATAACATATTTTAATTGATAATCCTTCTAATTATTGATAGCTCTCAGTGTGCATCAAATACTTGAATGTAGATATGGAAAGGTAGTTTCCGATCTAGAAATCTTAGATTAGGTGTTGATTCTATGTTATCTTTTATATAATATAAATATTCTTGGTAAAATTTAATCTATATAAATTCATCATATTTAATTCACATAAAAAACAAAGGAGATGTAGTCTTATTTAAATATGTAAACAATTGTGTGTAATAACCAACATGTCCAAGAAAACTTCTAACATATTTTTTCTCTATGGTGTGGTGATTTTTTCATAAATTTTATTTTTTCATCCATTTATATACCTATAAGTGACATGTGATTCCCTAAAAAAATAATTTATATCATGATCATGTAACATTTATCATGGATTAAAAAGAGGTAATTATCTTGGCAATGTTACAGGACTTGTTCTAAGTTCTTGATATATTGTGATGAGGCCCATAAATTTTCCTCACCTAGATACTTATTTTCATAAAAAACCAAATCATATTCATACCCACACCATTTTATCCCAAATTATTATGATACATGCACATATTATATGAATCCACACCATTTTGGCCCAAATTATTATGATACATGCACATATTATATGAATTATGTATATATAATTTTTTTGGTTAAAACTAGTTATCTTTATATAAACTAGTATGATTTAAGGGATTGAAATTTTATGGTATTATTAATGGGAAGTGAAACATTAAAATTTTCAAATATATATTCATATATTAATGGATAAGTTTCATATTACTATATTATTCCAAGGAATATTTGTTAGGTTTCTTAACAATTGGTATGACTGAGAAAGTGCTTAGTGTATTTTAGGGCTAAAATAAACCAATTTGGGAGTAATAAGAAAAATTGAATAAAGTACACTAAGAAAACTTATTTTTTAATTTATCATTCCTATTGAAAATTTATTCATTTTCAAAAAATGACACCTCTTTTTTAGTTTGTATGAAATATTTATGGCCCAAATAAGTTTCCCTTAACAAGTATTGTAGGTCACCCACAAAAATTGGTGTAGGTGATTGATTACTAGTTTTCAATAGTTGTAAATATTTTTCATCATCCAAACACTTATAATTGACCCAAAAACATTTATAAGGTAGGTCTTATATTTTGGAATTTTTTACTAGTACTTGTAACTGCCTGCATCTCATTTAACTACTTTATTCTATTTTCACACATAGAATGCAATGTCTTATTTTGGAAAACTATATTTATATTTTAGCTTATGTCTATAACCTATATATTTATGCATGTCCAAATAAAACACTTTACTCCATTATATAAGGAGAATATTTATTGGATTAAAAACTAATAGAAATAATGTAGTAGAGAAGGGATATGCATATTAAGTATTGTCCTTATATCTTCTATAAATCTATCTATAATAATATTTTCCATATCTAAAAATAATTTAATGAAATTAAAGTGAGTTTAAGTGAAGCATTTTTATCCATGGAATGGATTTTAATGAAAATTAAACTAATGAATGCCAACTTCTAATAAATTGTGGTGAAAATCCCATCTATTTAATAGTCTCTATTTTCATTTTTTTTTTTAAATTTCATTTATGTTTAATTATGTAAATGTGAATGTGTGTATCTTTGATTTCATATTTTATCTTGATTATAATTAATTTAATTTGATGTATGTGTATTTTTCAATTTAACATATATAATCTAAATTCTATATGAAAAACTTCCAAATCTAGACTAGTATTTCAATTCTTGAAATTTAATTTTAGCACATGTGTTTTACTATATGAAACTCTTAGTATCCCATGTATCAAATTTAATTGGTTTCATGCATACAATTCCAACATATTTCAAAATATATGCCTCTGGGTTGTCAATTAATAAAATTACCACTATCAATAAATCAAACAACTACCTTTTGGGTAACTCTACTAGGTTGTATGTAAATCTTTTATAAATCATGTTTAATTGATGTTTTTATTTTTATCATCATTTTGGTATAATTTTTTTTGATAGGTATTGATTATTAAGAAATTATAAAGTTGGGTTAGATTTCCTACATTATAGATTATATTTATTACTTTCAAGATTAGATTTCTTGCTTTGTATATTAAATTTACCAATTAATAAATTAAATTTCATATTTTATTTAGTTAAATTTAAATATTTTAAGTAAAAATATAAAATTATGTAATTAAAATAATAAAAAGTGTAAAATTTCCATTTTAAACTAACCCTATGCAAGATAGGTGGAAATAATTAAAAAATAAGATTTAATGATTGCATGTAGCATGAGAAGAGTAAATTTTGGTAGATTCTTGACTAAGAGATTAAATTTTTCTTAAAGGAGACCCTCAAGGAGATAATTTTTTCAATGAATTCCGAAATTTAAAATTTTCCATCAATACCCCCATGCATGCTATACTATGAAGAACATTTCCTAATTTAACTTACCTAGTTTTATTGGACTAGTAAGTGAAGACCCTAACACTTTTATTTTTGAGTTTAATATCTTGTGTCATAGTTATGACTAAAAATGGGTCAAAAAAATTTGAAATTTTGTCCAACTACTCTTTAAAATGATGGCCTTCAATGGTTCTTGAGGTTGGGAAAGAATACAATTACTAATTGAAATGACATGAACAATAAATTTATTTTCAAATAACAAGGGTAGTGTAAAGGAAATATTTTATGGGAGATGACATATTTTGGATGTTTCAAAAATAATATGATCTACTAGAATCCTACTTTGAACTATTCATGTTTAGTCTGAAAAGGTCTAAATAAAAAAGTTGTACCTAGAATGTACAAATTTGATATTTATCAATGGAATTTATGATTTTTTTATTGACACTTTATATCTCATAATAAATATAAATGTCTCATAAATATAATTTTAATATAACACCCTCCTATGTAGAAAAAACTCAAGGTATATGATGAAGAAGACCATAGGAAAAAAACATTACCATCATTTTCATCTAAATATGACAGTGGAATCTTGTATATTGAAGTTGTAAAGTTGTTGAAAGATATGAAACAAGAAATAACCAATCATATGGATACATAGATAGACAAATTTCATACATGAAGGAAACTATAATAAGAAAAAAAATTAGTTGTATATTGTAGACACCTAATAGTGGCCATCTCCATCCCTAAATCAACATTCTATTTAATTTCTATCAAATGACATATTTCAAGCCTAGAAGTCACCTAAATTTCCAAAATTCATGTAAGGGATTTAATTACTAAAAAACATGATGAGGCTAGATTAAATTGTGTATTACCCTGTATACATCACTAACCTATTTTGGTTCTAACCCTAGTCAAATTACTACCTAGTAATTTGGCACATTTGGCATGCTAATATATTAATTAATGACATTCAAATCAATTACCAAAAGATAAAAAGCACTGAGAAAGACTAATTATATTTCAAATCCTAATTAACTAGGCTAAGTATAAAATAAAAATTAAAATAGTGAATTTCATTTACTAAAAAGGAATTTATGCCAAAAGTGAAGTCAAAGATTCAAATGAGCTAATAAAGTAATTTATTATCTCATAAGTATTCAAAAATATGGATATTACCTCACAAAAATCTAAAGTGAGTTGTCATGCCTCACAAATATCTAAAACTAAGGTTTCAAGAGTTCCTGAGTGTCTTAAACCCTCTTAGAGTTAAAATGACCTAACTAAGGATAATTTTGATTCAACCCAAGTTATAATTTAACCTAATCTACCTATGGTTAAAATTAGCTCTCTAAGATATAAATAAAAATACCTACACCATTGATTCATAAGATTTTGTGTGTAAGTTTATTATACAATAATAATTTCTTTATATCATTAAGAGTAAAATTATTATACAAAAATTGTGCCAAAATTCAACACCAATCCACAAGTGACATTGGAGATATACTACCTTCATGGATGAGCATTGATAAAATACTACAATTGCCACAAGCTGAGCACAAACATTATAATGCCAAAAATTAAGCACTATGTGTAACAATGTGGGTAAGAACTTATATTGTCTTCATATCTATGTTGTACTTTTTATTATTATGTTATGCTCCCCCTTAGTGTTTAGGTAGGAGGGTTTAGTCTTAGTGAATTATTATTCTTATGTTTTACTATTTTGAACTAACAAAAGACTAATCTACATGTTTATTTCATCTTCAAAATCCTAAACTAAATAAATGACATGCTTGATGGGACTTACATCCCACAAAGTACTCCCTTGGAATTTTAGGACCTATTTCTAACATTTTTCATGTCAAAATCTTAACTTACTGACCAAAAAGTGAAAAATTAAAGATCATAGACATTACATAGGAAATTGTGATTTTGATCTATGTAATTGCATTAATTCAAATCCAAATTGTGTTATTAAAACTACTAGTTATGTTATTACAACTCTCAGTTGTAGGTTTTTAGGTAGTTTCATCAATGTAAATCTAGTTGCATTTTTACAATATCAGTTGGAGTTTTGCATTTCTAGTTGTGATTTTGAATTTCCAATTATGGTTTTGCCTTTTAAATTATGGTTTTTGTGTTTCTAGTTTTTGTTTTATGTTTAGAGGTACATTATTTTCTTAATAGTTTAATTATTACACTACATAGGTATGATTTTGCACTAACAATTTATTTTACAAGTAGTTGAGGTTTTGAACTAATCAGTTACAATTTTGTAGGAAAGTGGTGGTTTTATTCTATGTATCTATGGTATTTCACTATGTGAAAAACATTAAAAACTTGAGAGGCAAATTTTAATTTTCATTTTATAATTTTATTTTATATTCTAAGCACAAGGTCCCCCTACAATTTTTGTAGGACCCAAAGACCAAGGAAAGACAATTTCAACACTCTAAGATTCAAATCACATTTAAATTTGGTGTTATAAAATCATTTACTTGATTTTTTTTCATTTTTCAAAAGTTCCCAACTCAAAAAATTCCAAGCATATAAAATTCACATATTATTTCTCTTGGTACTCTAAAAACGAACTCAAACTCTAGTTAAATGCTCATAACATATTTTGCTTTTCTATTGGTGTGTGTTTGTTTCACAAACTAGGTGTAGTGTGTATGATCTCCCACCATCCCATTTATGGAATTTGGGTGATTAAAAATGATTTAATTATTTATTTTTTTGCTTTGCCCAAAGTGTGGAAGGAAATTTTCTAAGGCACTCCCCAAGATCCAAATGATTTGGGTGGCCCTAAAATGACCCTAAAGTCCTTATACTCAATTTTTACTTTGTGCATCTTGGATTGTGGGTGGGAGTTCATAACCTCTCAATGGGTTATCTACAGAAGTATTAACCTAAGAATTCATCTCTTGGAATCATTTCAACCCCACTCCAAAGTAGGGGTATATAAATTAAGGTCAACTTATTGGGATGCTTATTTGAGAGGTTAAATAAGATCTATTAGTAATAGAGTACCTCAAAACATAGGTTTAACTTAGAAATTTCACTATAGTAAGGAATTGATGGATGTAGTGGTTTTGAAAAGGACAATACCATTTCACAACAATCTGGTTAATAAATATCTAAATGATGTGTTGCGCCCTAGTGTTAAACACACGTATGGGACCATTTAGAATGCATAAAACTTCATAGTTTTTAGATAACCCCATTTTTCATGGAAATATGGTCAATGCAGAGTGAGTAGCCTAAATTTATGTCACCATGAAAATTATTGAGAGAATAGAGTCCCTAAAAACCCTACTTTTAATTTACATTTAAATTTTTGGATTAACAATTATTTCCTCTCAAGGAGTATATATATGGAATTTGACTATATGGAGCCACCTTGTTCATTTTTAGGATTAGGATGATACACTTAGTTGTTTTTGAGTATTTTCCTTTTTAATTTCATTATTTTGAGTCAAAATTATTTTTTTTGTCATTAATAAATAAAAAAAATTGAAAAAAATTCACAGTGTCTTGTACATCCCTTTATCCCAAGAGGTGTTACTTTGCCCATTTTGGTCTAGTCTTTTGCCTTAGAAAATTTGTGTATTTTTTATATTAAATTTAAATCTCAACCTCTCAAAGTAAAAATCCTAAACTAATTAGGTTCACACCGAAGCCTCATCTAATTTGGGTTTAGGTTATCTTCCTTTTATGTTTGGATTGTGTCACTTGGGTTTGTTTCATACTTGATCTAAATACCCCTTGCTTATACCTATCACTTGTTTAATTATTTATTCATTGTTTAGATCATCCTTTTGATCCATATTTTTTCCACATTCTTTGTTTGAAGTTATTGTACCAATAGTTTGAGATTCTAAGTCCATTTGTCCCAATAGTTTTTGGGAGTCAAACTTTGAGACTTAAATTAAGCCAATTACATAGTTTCATCTAAGCCAATTAACTTAATTTAGTTTCATTTTAATTTATTATTCAAGTTTTAAGTTTTTTAGTCTAGCCTTATTTTAATATGATTATAACATCCTTGGGAAAATTTTTGCTATCTCTTGATCCTAGTTTGTAATTTTTCTACTCTGTTTAGACATTGTTATGACTAATTATAATTGCCTATGGGTAAATAAATACTCTATACATAAAAGATTTTAAACATTTGTGTTACTTTTTGTGTTGATTATATCCACCTTTTAGTAAATCAATATCATTTTGTTAGGCTTGTTTCACTTTTTGTTTGTCCTACCTTTGCCTAGTTTAGTTATTTTTTCCTTTGTGTGTCTTTTATAGAACCAAAGGCCCCTTTTTTAGATATATGTAGTTCATTACCTTTATACCCTTTATTTTTCATGTTACCTATCCATGGATCTAAACTTTCCCTACTACAAATGTAGTGGGACCATTTATAATCCCAACTATAGGACCTTTGTGAATACTGACCCTTTTATTCAAGTGTTGTTTGATTATTTCACTTATAAGATGGATCCTTATCCATCTTATAACATTCCATATGTTGAAAAAAGTCATGACCCTTTAACATAATATTTAGTAACTTTTCCTACTTATCTAGGCCAAGAGAAAGAGTAAACACAACAAAACTTTCATCAAATGATGCCTGAACTTGAACAAAACCAAAAATAAGAGTCATATTATGTTATTATTTGAATGAAAACTAACTATGATCTATAATTTTTTGAATTCCATTATTTGGAACACAAAGATGAAGTGCTAGTTAGAGCTACTGAAGTAGGTGCCAAATTTCTATCAAACTTCCCAAAAGAAATTCTAAGTAGTTTGATCAGGACTACTAGTAATTAACTTTGAATTCAACCATTAAAATATTCATCTACTATTTATAACAAATATTTGGTCTAAATGCCAAAAAAGACCAAAATACACTTGCAAAAAAAAAAGGTATTATTGATGAAAAAATGGAATAGGTACAACAAACATACCAAAACTATCTCAACCTAGATCATAACTTCAATGTAAGGGCTATTTATAACATGCCACTCATTAAGATAGATACATCAATAAGGTAAATAAATATATTCCTTGGTCTATGTAAGTCAATATGTAGACCCCTTTAGCCAAAACACATTGGCTGGTGATATGTATAATGTTCATATTTTGATGAAAGAGAATATTTATCAAATAGAATATACCACCAAAAATTTTGTAGATATCATGCAAGTGAAGTCCAATATAAACCAAAGTGGGTCTATTTTACCACCAATAAATACCTAGTAGGTTCATCCAAACAATTTCATGACTGGATTGCAAAAACATGAAAAAGGTACACCTATTTCCCAAAATCAATAAGCAACCTCCACTCCCAACCAACTACTTCCTCAAATGTGCAATAGGGACCAACAAGCTAACAATATACCAACTTACCACCAAAACAAGGGCATAACACTATGCCACCTCCACATATGACAATACATATTCTACCACAATAAACACAAACCAATATACCTTCTCAATCATAAATTTTACCTAACTACAAACATATTACTATTGGTTAGAATGTATCAATTGGTCAACAAAAATAAATTCAAAATAAATAAATAATAAACCCCCAATAATTTCCAATCCAACAAGGGTCATTTCAATAGTTGCCAAAACAACAAGTTCCATCCTAATAACAAATTCCAAATTAGTAACAAGTGTCATTTCAACAAGTATTGATCTAAAAACAGGTGTTTAGCCAACAATAGGGTTATTATACATAATAGTTACAAAGTATTTGGTAAAAATTTCCTTTCACCTAATGGGTATTGCATGTGTAACAAGGATCCAACTACTAACACCCTGAATAATAGGGATCTAGTCAACAACATGTTCCCTATATTCAATAAGGTTCAAAAAGTAGACAACAAGTTTCCTTGCAAGCCTAGTAATACCAACACATTTCATAGAGCCAAATAAAATTACTATAGCTATAATTCACTAGTAATGGTTATATGGACAACCCAAACCAAAATGTGCTTTAATAGTAGTGTATTCCTTACTCGCAATATAACCCTAATGCACAAATACATATGCTTAGTCATATAGACAATTCAAATAACATCCCACAATATACCTACCCTGGTCAAAGTAATCCTTGTTTGATCATGTAACCTCAACAATAGGTAACTCATGATGATTTATTGAAGGATGCAATCTAAGTGATATAGGATGGAAAATAAATGAAGAAATTCTAATTGGAGGATATATGTTGTTATCCATTCAATATGGAATATTTACAAATGCCATTTCCACTAGGTTATGAGCCACCTAAATTTGATAAATACAAAGGGAAAGGAGACCCTAAATCACATCTAACTAAAATATTTTTTGCTTTCTATCTAGTGGATTATAGTGATATATATTTACTTATACTCTTTCTAAGGAGTCCAGATGGACAAGGCTTAGAATGACCATTGAAATTATTGAATAAATTTGTACATAAATTTCTATCTAAATAGAGGGGGGTGCCCACCCAGATCTGATCTCTATAGATGGGGATGGGGTTGGGCCAAAAAAACTCAACTCAACTCAACTCTATATAGGGTTGGGGGTTGGGAAAAAAAACTCTATCTAGTTGAGGAGGGGGAAGGACTCTCCCGATGAAGGAGGGAATTTATGCTCTCGACCACCTCTAGAGTTGGTTGGGTTGGGGTCGAGGGGGAGGCACTCTCCTGAAGAAGGGCCCATATATCTAGATAGTCCACTTGACCGCCCAGATCTGACATACACCCATTTTTGAAAATTGGGACCTTAAAGAAACCTTAAAGTTTGAACATGAAAATTTATCATGATAGGATCATTTATAGAATTTCAAGATCATCCACTCTATTAAAGGTAGGCTTGCTTGGTTTTGTTTTGGCTTTACTTTGGACTAATGTCACTAATAAATATTTTTTTATTTCTCTAGTTGTAGGTTCCATGGCATTTATCACTAAGAGATTCATGTCCCTAAACTTAGGAAAATGCTCTATTTAGATTTGTATGTGGTAGGAATCAAATTGGTGGGAACCATTTTAAAATCCATTTTGGACCTAAATATAAAGCTCATGTTTTAAGCTTAGTCATGTTTTTTAACATAGGTAAAACTTAACATAAAATGTTTGGTCCCCTTTGTTATATTCCCCCTATAATAGTTCCTATGTATGCCTAACTAGTTGTTTATTCTATAGGGTCCTTTTAATAATCTCTTAATTTAGCCTAAGGTTTTAATCCTAAGGCCCCATAATATTTATTAATACTAACATGACCTTAGTCTTAATGCCTTAGCCTAATTTTGGTTCCTTGAGCCTCCTTTTTATGTTATATTGGTCCCTTGATTATACCTTAGCCTAAGGTTTTAATCCTAAGGCCCTAACATATTTATTAATATTAGTGATACCTTAGTCTTAAGAGCTTAAGCCTAAGTCTTTATACATCTATGGTCTTGAATTAAATCTGTTATATCTTATAGGATCCAATAGCCCACACTCTATCATGGCATTTGATCTAATGGAGTGAAAAAAGCCCAAACTTTGGCTTGAATAGCATTCATCTCAAATGATCCAATAGTTCATGCTTCATCACAACATTTTATCAAACAACATGAGGAGAACCAAAAAAATCTTGTATATATTCCATTAGACCATTCACATTCAATCCCTCAGATCATGATCAATGCTTCTCACTTACTTGTGAATACTCGATTAGATAGTGTGAGACGTAGTTAAAAATTCAAAAGATTATTGAAGGCCCAAACAATTTATACATGACACCCCCATATTCAAGAATTAAAATAAAGAGACCCCACTCAATAAAATAACCAACCAAAAGCAAGTTCCTAGATCAAAATTGATGGTCAATTCTTCATCATGGATTTTGATCCAATTGAGTGAATTAAGCCAAAAATCTTAGGAGGCTCCATAGATGTGCTAAGTGGAAACCTCACACTAGGTCAAAAATTTGATGAGCCTAAAATTGATGTTTTCATGACCATCATTCGATTTTTATGAGGAATTATTTGATGTCCACATGACCATCAACTTTAATGCCATCAAATTCAAAAACTTCATTAGCCTAAAATTGATGTTTTCATGACTATAATTTAACATCCATGAGGATGTATTTGATGTCCATGAGACTATCAAATTTAAACTAATGAATTATTATGCTTAGGGTCAAAATGCACTCCCAAATCTTGCTAAAAGTCTTGGAAATGGATTTATAAGCTAAGTGAAGTACTTTAAAAATGCTCAAACACTATATGTCTTCAAATTTCAAAATATAAAAATGGTCTTATAATCTAAATATGCAAAATAAACCTAGTCTAGCTCTATACTTTAAGATCCCTAAGACATTTTATTCAAACATCATGAACCTTAAATTTTAGACTCATACTAAGCATTATTTTGAAAAGAGAATCCTCATAGTGTAAAACTCAGACCAAGTGCATCTAGCTAAAGGTTTTTAAGTGGTTTAAAAATCTTGTGTTATTAGACCATTATGTCATGTTGACCCTTTGAGCATATTTTAAAGCCTTGGAATAAATATTTTATACCAATGAATGCATGGTGTTTATTAAATATGGCATAAACATTATCCTAGAATATTTAGGCCATGGCCCCCTTGCATATAAATCTAAAAACTTAGGCATAAATCCCTTAGCCTAAGGTTTGCTTCATACTTAAAGAGTGAAATAAACCTTAGCCTAAGGGACATAAGCCTAAGTCATAGTCTTAATAATACACTAATGTAATGTTTAGGCATCTCTATAGATTAAAGACACATGCTTTGTCACTACATTTTAATCCAATGACATGAAGGCTCCCAAATACTTTTCACTGAGGCCTTGAGAGCTTATAAACCTAATGCATGGTGAAAGTGCATTTGAGGCAAAGCTAGTAGAATGGTTTGACACTTTTTGATTTGTCACTATATCTCAAACCAATGGCACAAAAGAACTCATGACTTTTCAAAGGCCCACAAATCTATTGTGTGGCCAATGCTCATTTAGCAAAGGACTGGCATAGGATTTTGATCATGAAGAGGCACCTAAAAATTCCAAGTGTCACAACTAAAATTCTAGGGAAAAAAAGGAGAAAAAAATAGGTAAGGGATTTAACTACAATCAATAACTCATACTAGTCCTATATTTTCAACCAATGAAGTGAAATAAAAGAGACATATTAAAATTCCAATGGCTAGTTCTCAAGGGGTATTTATGAAAAATGCCACAAAAGACCTAGATCAATGCCACATAAGTGTCATGCAAGCAAAAAAAAGATAAAATTCAAGATCTTGTGGGATAAAAAACATAAAGGTATAAAGGAAAAGGTCTAAATCAAATCCAAGGCATGACCTGGACTCTATCTTAAGACCTTGGTTATAACAAGGACCCCATGTATTTAGAGACTTCAAAGGCAAGAACCCTATTATCCAATTTATGGAAGGCATTAGGGTTAAAATTACCCTATTAAATTGAGCCTTTATATCCCCCTCAACCACCTATGTAAATAAAATCTGGGTCTCCATCCATTTCATGGTGGAATAAAAGCTTACCCCCCCAATTCGGGATTTAATTAGTGTCTTCCTCTTCAAGTAGTTCACTGCCATAAAAAGGAAGACCTATAAGAAATTTTACATGATGTCATACCTACTAGATGCTCTACTTGCCTTTATTACTTTCCAAAGAATAAAGAATTGGTCCCTTAATAGCAAAACAACTATATCACATCATTACTCCAAATTGAATATTTTAAAATAGAGGAACCATATGTAGTTCATTTGTGACTACATTTATCTAGCCATAGTTGAGGCCATCACAGGTGTTTCTATGCCTAGGGTCCACCCCCTAACCAAGAAGTATGTTGAATTGATAAGAGATATATGGTTTTACCTAGACTGCACAATCATTATAATTGAGCTCATCATATCCCAACCTTTTAGGTTGATAGTATATGTTCCTAACAAACTAGTTGAGAAAGAAATTTCTCAACAGTTTCTTAATGGCATTGATGGCACTTGTAAAGAAAAAAAGAAAGGTCTTCCCTACCCATTTCACCTGATCATTAGGAAAACCATAATTTAGGACTACAAATAAGTTGAGACCATGGCCCAACATAGGGATTCATTTAGTTTTCAACTTGATGAGATTAAGATGTGGGATCCTAAAGGCATAGTGGCCATCCACTTAAAAGATAAGAAACTCCCAAATCTTGAATATGTACATCAATTTGGTGTTCATGACACCATGTAAATTAAGTCTAATAATTATGAAGAGCTATTGGATAAGATTTAAGGTCACATTATTGAGATGGAACACAAATTATATAGAGATGACAAGCCATGTCAAGAAAGATGGAAAATGTACCCTTTACAATATCATTTGTTACCTAGTCCATCTAGGATAGATCAAGGGTAACCCCAAGTAGAAAAACCATAGACATAAGTGTATCCTAAGAAAGGTCAAGGTTTCTAAGGAAAAAATGAACAAGGTAAGGGAAAGGAGAAATTAGGAGAGGAAAAATTAGAAGAGAGGCCTAGGGAGGTACCTCCATCTTTAACACTCTCATAAAAACTAGCTTCTCTAGTAAAATATTTAGGCATGATTGCTTTAGGACTAGAAGAGACACTTAAGTTTTCCCTTAAGGAGCTTGTAGAGTTCTATGACTTAGATAGGGATGTGGAGCTTGAGTAAGAGAAAAGAAAAAATCTTGTCTTTATGGCATCCATAGATAAGATAAAAATAGAGTTAACATTGGTTCCTATAGGATCAAAAAAGAGACCATGGTTGACCATCCCTCACCCCACTAGTGAGGTAAATTTTTTTAGTGATGAATTCCCTATTCATGGACTAGTCATTCTTGACTAGTTCATTCATGGGAAACTATAAAATATTCCTTTTCTTTCCCATTCATGGGCTTTGACAAGAGTTGATGACATTTAGATTCAAAATTGACATGAAGCCATGGATAAGGGCAATGGTGAAAGAGTAGGAAGAGGAGATAATTGTGTCATTTTAAGGACCAAAAGGCAAGAAGATGGATGCTTTGGGAGCATCTAGCAGTTTAAGTGTGGAGGTCCCAGAACCTCCCATATTCAAGGAGCTAGTTACTACCATCCATTTCAATCTTGAAATAGTTAGGTTGGAGAGAATAACAACTAGGAAAATAATGATTATAATAGAGGAATCACATTTAAAAAGGTGGAACCCTTTTTATGATTAACCCTAGTGGGTGGCTAGTAGCTTGGTGAGGCTGTTATTCAAGAGGAGGACATGAAAATATTGATTGAATCCCATTCAGCACATGCTAAGGCTAGAGTTTAGGGTATGAAATAAAGGGTCCTAAATTTGGAAAGGGAAAAAGAGAACTTACAGACATAGGTAATTCCATCAATATTGGATTATATAATCAAGATGCTTGATGAATCATTTTATGACATGTTTGAAGAACTTAAGTCAATAAAACTAAGTCAAAGTGCATTAGAGGGGTAGTGTGCATTATCTAGGAGCTTGTCACCCAATGGCAAGCCTTGAAAGATAAATTTTCCCAATTTATCAATATTCAATCAAAGAGATAGATCTCAAAATTCAAGACCATCAATTTAGGACACTTGGGCATAATTCTGAGAATTATGATTTAAAAAGTTAAAAGTTTAAGTGCTTGGCATAATAATGTGGAAAGACTCCTAGATGATGATAAGGAGATTATTGCAAGGATTGAGCAGCTTCTTGAAACTTTGCTTATAGATCTTGCACATCTCACTACCCTTGAAATTATAAGTGATAAAGAATTTAAGCATGGGGATACTTTGGTAACCTAAGAAATTAAAGGAAAAAGCCAAGGCCAATCTAGGGATGATAAAAACAAAATCTTGGGCATGATATTTAATGTAGGGGAAAGGATAAACAAAGATAAGAACATTAAAGAGGATATGGATAGGAATGACAGGGAACTTGATGACTTGGTCGATCAAGAAGAAGAATGTATTATGAATCCTACTATGGATCTATAACTAGGTGATGAGAAGTATGCTAAATCCATGAACATCCTCCAACAATGATAATCAAGGGCCCCACCAACTAATTAAGTAATATTATATTTTGTAAAATTTTGTAGTATTTTTGAAATAAAATATTCCATTGTAAAGGCATATGATAATTTATTAGCATATTTTCCTACAGGTCAATATGATTATGAAAAGCACATATATTTTAGAGATATAAGGATAGTTATCATTATCTTTATACACTTATATTTTGTAACTGGCCGATATACTACCTGATCTTTCTATAAAGGCACATATTGCCATATGAAAAAGGGAGTGATTTTGGAACAACTTTATACACTTGAAAAAATTAATATAATCAAATAATTCTACAAAGATTGTCGATATTTGATGGGTTAATTACTAATATAGCTTTTCTCTTAATTGCTAGTAGAAGTCTTGAATTTGAATGGTGTCTTGAAATATGAGTAGCATTTTTATCATGAGGTTTCTAATTTTTTATTATGATAGATTAGTTGAAACATCTTAGGTTCTACTTCATTACATTTTAATATGTATTCAAATGTGCAATTGATATCTGGTTATAGTGGTAAATCCTTAAAGTAGACCTAGTTCTTACTTGTGACTCTTCACACTTTATTTAAAGTTTGCCTGATATATAGTTGGATTTGAGCTTAAGATTTGTTACATTATATATTGGTTAAATACATATTAAGTTGTAATTGATGATCTATCATAATGTTTAAGACTTAAATTGGCAATCACTCATTTATTTTATACTCTATCCTTCTCTTTACTCCCTTTTTTTACACAAAGTTCATTTTAGTTTTAACTTCATTATAAATATTCACTTTGATTAGTTTCTTTCTCAAACCTAGAGCATAATTCACTAAGTATTAACATATATTCCCTATAATTCACAAAGAATGGACCAAGTTGTCTCCCAACCACCAAGTTATATAAATATTGTGGAACAACTTATCTTACTATTTTTCTATTTTACCATAGGCAACTATATTGCCAAAACCTGTAACTCATGCTCTAAATTTTATAAATTCTAAAATGATAAATGTTATTTAAACATTAAGAGCACCTATGGTTCATTTAGAAGCATCAACAAGATAGATCTTATTGGTGCTAGAAGGATGGCTTGGTTTCTTTGAATCTTTGATGATCTTAGTCTATTTTATCTAAAGATTAGCATATATTTGTGTTTTTGAGTTAATTCTTTGCTTAAAAGTATAAATATCATTGATCTTTACTATTTTTAGTGCATCTTTGTGCTTCCTTTGAATTTATTTGGAAATTGATGTTTTTTTCTAGTAAATTTAGATTTAACTTTGAAATTCCATATTATCTGAGGTTAGGATGGCTTTTTTTAATCAAAGGTGGGCATATATTTCATAGATCTAAGTTCTCTTAGGCTTAGAATTGAAAAGATAGACCATATTTACATATTTGAATTCATCTTTGAGCTAATTCAATCAAATATCAATGTCCTTTGTAGTTTTCATACTACCTTTACAAAATAAACTCAATTTGTAGGTCTAAATCTTGTTATTTATAAAATTTAACTTGATACATTATATTTTAGGCAAGATATTCAAATTTCAAGCTAGAATTGACTAGGATTAGAACAAGATCACATTCATTAACTAGAGAGCCTTTAATTGAGCTTGAGGTACATAGAATATCTAGGTGTGATAAAGGTAAATGCAGGAGATCCAAGTCTCTTCCAACTTATTATCTTCAAGGTACATGTGCCTTCAACCTTTATCCAAGTTTGGAATGGTTAGGGGATTCTTTAATTAATGTACCAGGGGTGATTCATGATCTCCCAAGAAACCTTGAGAAATATCTACCTACATTTAGTCCAATTAGAATAATAACTACTGAAGAACACATAAAGTCTTTTAAATCTACCTTAAGGTTACTTAATGTTATGCATGAGGATGTAACATGTAAGCTATTTCATTTCACTTTTAAAGATGCAGCTTATGAGTGGTTTTTAAACTTGATTGATAATTAAATTAGAAGTTGGAATTATTTTAACAATGTGTTTATTGATCAATTTGGTAATATTATTAGTCCCTATGTTATTTATCATCAATTCACTACCATTAAAAGGGATGCTAGTGAGCCTATCAAGTCATTCAATGCTAAATTTCAAAAGATGTATAGCAAGACCATAGAGCCATATAAGCCTGATGATGTTTTAGGTTTGGAGATCTACAAAGATGTAGTAGATCCTATGACCTCTATATTCCTAAAGAGATTCATCATAACTATAGCTTCATTGGCCTAAGCTTACTCTAAATCAGTGATCATTAATGATCAAATACATTCCTAAGGGAAAATGGCTTATTCAGTCCCAAATGTGAACCCACATATGCCAATGATGAATTTGATCCCTAATAATAACCATAATCTCCCAGCCTTAAACTAACTTCCAAACATAAATCAATTACCCTTAAGTCATGTGGCCCTTAATCAGAATCTAGGATTCTTGAGTCATCCTACTAATGGCTTCAATGCAAATGATCAATGAGGTTTAGTACCAATAGTAGGTGCTAATAACAACTAGGTACATAAATTTTAAACTCTTATAAATAAGAATGAGTTCATCTCGAAAATGGTTAAAAAATTAAGCATTGATTTCCTTCAAATTTAGAAATAAGTAGGCAATACAAGAGAACAGTTTGGTAGGAATTTCTCATTTCAAAGGTTTAATAGGCCAAATAGGAATTTTAGAATGATAGTTTTCATAATAACAAGGCTAATGAACCATCTTCAAGTAACAAAAATATGTACATTAATCTTAATGGTAGTGCATTACTTGACTATTATAGGGCACATTACACAACCAAGCATGGGGAAAATGATTATATAGAATTTTACAAAGCCTTTGAGGATTTGAAATATGATTTGGGTACATTCAAAGTGGTCCCTAATAAGGAAAGTGGTGCAGGTTCCTCTGGATTTAATCCATTTGAGCAAGCCTTCATGGTGGACACCTTTGATTTTCCCTTTTAAGAGGAAAATGAACCTGATGAGATCTCTAAGAAGATCTAAGCCTTTCAAAAATTATTGAAAAAAGCCTACCCTTTGAGGTAAAAATAATAGAGGTAGCCTTTAACTACCTCAATGCCTCTAAATAATTTTAGAACTCCTTCTGACACCTCTTCAGTCAACACTCTAGAGCTGCTAAAAGGGATTAGTTCTAAACCCAATGTTGAGATCCCTAGTTCTTCTATTAAAATTGGGTATAACATAGTCGAGGACATGAATAAAATAAAATATAATATCACATTTCATGAAATCACATATATTAAAAAGCAAAGGGACCTCTTAATGGAATCCTTATCAAAGAAGCACAATAACCTACCTAAGGTTGATCATGCCAATGTGACTATGAATAAAACTAAAGTTGAGTCTCCTCTTTTCTTACTCACTATTAGGATGTTTGGTAATAACTTGCATAATTTATTATTATATTTAGGAGCATCTACCAATATCATTCCTATAGGTGTATGCAAATAGCTTGGTTTAAAACCTATAAATTATGATAGGGTTGTCATCCAATTGGATAAATATAGAGCCAATGTTGTAGGAGAATTATTAAATGTTCATATGCAGCTAGCTTTTGAGCCTAGGATGTAATAATTCATTAATATTCAAATGGTTGACATACTTGATGCTTATGGAATCTTATTGAGTAGGGAATGGACCAAGGCTTTGAATGGTTACATGTCCATAAATTTCTCACATCTATGGCTACCTTGGAAGGGAATCCCCAATCAAATTAGGGTTGAGAGAGAGAGAGAGAGAGAGAGAGATAATAATGAAACATATGATAATTGATTGTAATGCTATAAATTAGAGGGTAAACATAATTGACTCAGACTTATAGGTCTTCACTCTAGAGACCGATAAGGTATGTGATCCCAAGAATGTTCATGTTGTCCTTAATTTATGGAAATTGCATTTTGATGGTGCTAAATGTAGTGTTGGATTAGGGGTTGGTGTTGTCTTGACTGACCCTACTAATAAAAATTATCATGCTTCCTATAGTCTTTAATTCCTTTGCATTAACAATATTGTTGAGTATAAAGCCCTTATCCTAGGTTTACAATTTTCTATAAAGAATAAGGTCAAAGAACTACTAGTTTATGGGAATTCATAACTAGTGGTCAATTAAATAAGAAACAAATACCAATGCAAACTATCATATTTGAAAATATA
The DNA here is from genome assembly GCA_037957365.1 of Torreya grandis. Classification (NCBI taxonomy): domain Eukaryota; kingdom Viridiplantae; phylum Streptophyta; class Pinopsida; order Cupressales; family Taxaceae; genus Torreya; species Torreya grandis. The sequence continues at coordinate 2,277,184 of JARHVA010002882.1, read as the reverse complement.
CAAGTTTGGAGTTTGGGTTTTGATTGAATCTTTTGATGCCTTTGAAATAATTTCTATCCCAAGGGAAGAAAACCAATTTGCTGATGAGTTGGCATCTATTGTAGCCAACCTCATGCCCAACCAAGATTCCCCCAATTTCAACATTGAGCTGATCCCTTATCCTTTAGTTCATGATAATATTAACCATTTTCAAGTTTTCAATGATGATCAATAAATATTGGATTTCATGACCAATTTTAGAGCATTTTATGATCACATTGTTGATGAGGATAATGAAAATACATCTAGGGAGGACAAATTTGATGGCAAGGTCATTTAGTTGAATCACAACAAAATCCCGAAGGGGATGATTAATTTAGAAAGAATTTTTTATTAGGACAAACTTTCTTAGGCTTCTAAGGTTCCCAAGGTAAGTGGGAAACATTATAATGATATTGATCTTGGCTTACATGATCAACCCCAGCTAGTTAATATTGGGAAGGCCTATACAAACATTGAGAGTAAGAAAGTTAAGGAATTCCTTGCCCAATATAGAGATGCCATAGCATGGTCCTATGATGAATTAAATATATTTGATCCAAGGGTAATCACACATACTATACCTCTTAAAGAAATATGTAAACCATTTAGGCAAAAATAGAGGCCTATAAATGCTATCCTAGAACCCATGATCTTTAAAGAGGTTAAGAGACTTTTAGATGCTAGGCTAGTGTTCCCCATTAGACACTCTACCTAGGTGGCTCATTTGATTCTAGTCAAGAAGAATAATGGTGAGATTATACTTTGTATTGACTTAAAAAACTTGAACAAATAATCATAGAAGGATAACTACCCATTCCTTCACTAGACCAAGTAATTCAAGTTATTTTAGGTTTAGCTATGATGTCTTTTATTGATGGATTTTCAGGTTACAACCTAGTGTTGGTTGATAGAGAGGATAGTATGAAGATATATTTCACCACAAAGTGGGGGACCTTTGCTTACAAGAAGATGCCATTTATAATAATCAATGTAGGAGCCACCTTCTAAAGAGATATGGACCATGCCTTCCAAGGCCTGATTGGTAAATGCATCATTATTTATATGGATGATTAAACAATTTTTTATAAAAACATGGAATATCACTTAATGTATTTACATCAATTTTTTGAAAGGTGTCAAAGGTATGGCATTTCCTTGAACCCCAAGAAGAGTATATTTTGTGTGACTAAAGGGAAATTACTAGGTCATGTTATAACCAAGGATGGGATCTCTATAGACCCTAAAAGAGTGGAGGCCATATCTAGAATAGAACCCCCAAATAATAAGAAAGATCTAAATTTATTCTTTGGTAAGATAAATTTTGTAAGAAAGTTTATTTCTAGTTTTGGAAAAAAATTTAAGCCACTGAATGACATGTTGAACAAGGATGCCAAGTTCACATGGAATGAATATTATAAAAAAGGTATTAAATGATATCAAGGAGGCTATTATCTAGGTTCCAATCCTCATAAGTCTTGACTTCTCAAAGGACTTATAATTCTATTTATTTACATCTAACCATACTATGGCTGCAGTGTTAACTCATAAAAGTGAAGGGTGTGACCACCCAATTGCTTTTATGAGTAGTAATTTTAAGAATGATAAGTTAAATTATTCATTGATTGATAAAATTCATATGCGTTAGTTAAGGTAGTTAATAAATTTAGGCATTATATCTCTAGAAATAAGGTACATCTTATCTTACCTGACCCTACCACCAAACTTTTGTTAAGTCAGAATGAACTTGGATAATGGAAAGGTAAGTGGATGCTAATTTTGCAATAATATTACTTAGAAATGAAAATAATAAAATTGGTGAGGTGCCAAGGTTTGATCCAGATGATTGCTAATACTAACCCTAGGCTGAGTATTATGCAAGTGGATCAACAAAACTTTAAAGCTAGTGAATGGTATGATTCAATCATAGATTTGTTAATTAACAGTACTTGTCTTGTAGGTCTATCTAGGGAACAAAGGGGGTCCCTAAGTTTTAAGTTATCCCACTACTTTATTAAGGATGGGGTATTGTATATGAGAAATTTTGAAGGAATTCAAACCTAATGTGCATCTCATAAGAAGCCACCCAAATCATGAGCACCTTTCATGAAAAACCCGGTAGTGGACATCCATCTAGGAAGACCACAACCCATAAAATTCTTAGAGATAGCTATTATTAGCCAAATATTTTTAAGGACACTCACAAACATGTAAGGGAATGTCACTCATGTTAGATTTTTAGCACCAAGGAGCCAAAGGCAACAATGCCTTTATATCAAGTCATGATTGATAAACCCTTTGCTCAATGAGGGTTAGACTTTATTTGGGTAATCAACCCTAACTCATCTGAAGGTCACACGTATATATTTACTACCATGGACTATTGTATAATGTGGAATGAAGATATAACCACTAAATAATGTAAGACTAAAGAAGTGATCAACTTCTTAGAAGAAAACATATATACTAGGTTTGGAACTCTAGTATCTCTAGTGTGTGATAATGGGTTTGCATTCATATCTATAGAGATGACTGAATGGGCTTATGATAATGGCATCACTCTCAATTTTGTATCCAACCATTATCCCCAAGGAAATAAAGTCTCTATGTCAACAAATAAGAACCTAATAAAGGAAATCAATAAGTTTACTTTAGACAAACCCAAGACTTGGCATAAGCTCCTTAAATTTGCACTTTGGGCTGATAGGGTAAGAATCAAGCAAGCTTTAAGAGCCTCACCATTTCTATTTTTGTATGGATAGGATCCTATATTTCTTATCACTCTCAATTTTCCCATATACTAATTTATGTAGGAATACATGAAAGAGAGCCAAGAATTTTCTAATTCAAGGTTGATAAACATAATTTAGATGGAAGATGTAAGGGAGAAAGCCTTTGCTAATTTTAGTAGGTATCAAACCATAGTCAAGAGATGGTTTGATAAAAGGTCAAAAATCAAGGTGTTTAGACAAGGATACTTGGTTCTCCTTTGGGACAAAGCATCTGATCCTAATGACAAACTTGGTAAATTCACACCCTTTTGGATTGGCCCATAATATATTACAAAAACATTTGGGAACAACACATTCAAGCTCAAATATATACAAGGAGTAGAGTTTACATTTTCAACCAATAGGTAATACCTCAACCACTACTTCTTTGCTTCTCCTCTAGAGGTCTTCATAGAGTAAATTATAAGATGATTAGATTTAGATTAGGTAGGCTAGCTAGTTTCCTTTCAGTTCTTTCCTTCCTATCCCTTGTTTGTACATAAACATGTGTATATTTATTTTTTTCCTTTGTTATCTTTCTTTCATACTTTTTGATATGTGTTTATTTATTATTACTTTGTTCCTTGATTCTAATAAGTCCTCTTGAACAATCTTAAACTCAAAATTATAAATATTTCTTGAAAATTCCCAAATTTTGGAAATATAGGGGTAAAACCCATATAAAGGATGATCATGGTTCTATAATGTAAATTATAATGTTATAACTAGGAGAAATTAGTAAAGATGAATATAAAGGTTAATCATTACATGAGAACCTAGCCATCATCTAGACCTCAAGCTATTTTTAAGAAGACTTGCAATTGTAGGGTGAAGGCTCAAATTATCATGGTATACCCATAATAATACTTAACCAACATCCTTTCTTGGAAAAAAGTTCTAGAAACATGTGATTTTCCAAAAAAAAAATCAAACACTTGACCAAATCGTAAGACCTAGCTACCCTAGTTCCCAACCCTGATGAAAGCATAAAGATCTAAGAAAATATAAAAAAAAGGGCACAATACAAAATCAAAAGATTTCAAGCATTGGTGATTCTGGTAATCTCCACTAGGGATATGGATGCCTAGATGATAGTTGAGCAAGGCTGTGAGTGGAGCCAAAGGCATCTCTATCGAGGCTATGGAAACCTAGCCAGTAGTAGAGAAATGCCCAAGCCTTTCTTAATTTGAAATCATGGTGTTTAATGAATACCCATACATGCTACAAGTCAAGTATTAATGATTGAGGACTTGAAACTTGGAATTTGTTTTTTAGACTCCATGGTAGATAATAAGTGGAATCAAAGCACACACGTAGTGTGGTTATGTCCTAGTTTTTGACCCCATGTTTGAAAATGCAAGGTTTATTTCAACCATAATTTGGTCTAGGTGAGGGTTTCGATCAAATAAAGTGAATGACTAATTATTTGTCTAAATTAGAGTCTTTGATTTCTAACATATTGCATAGTTTCCCCCCTGAGTTGGCATTTTTTGGGACCAACATACTCCCATTTTTAAAAATTGGGACCCTAAAGAAACCCTAAAGTTTGAACATGAAAATTTAGCACGACAGGATCATTTATAGAATTTGAAGATCATCCACTCTATTAAAGGAAAACTTTCTTGGTTTTGTTTTGGCTTTAATTTGGACTAACATCGATAATAAATATTTTTTTATTTCTCTAGTTGTAAGTTCCATGGCATTTGTCCCTAAGAGATTCATGTCCCTAAACCCTAAGAAAACCCTCAATTTAAATTTGAATGTGGTAGGAATTAAATTGGTGAGAACTATTTCAAAATCCATTTTGGACCTAAATATAAATATCATGTTTTAAGCTTAGTCATGTTTTTTAACATAGCTAAAACTTAACTTTAAATGCTTGGTCACCTTTTTTTATATTCCCCCTTTAACAGTTTCTTTGTATGCCTAACTTGTTGTTCATTTTGTAGGGTATTTTTAATAATCTCTTAATTTAGCCAAAGGTTTTACTTCTAAGGCCCCATAGTATTTATTAATACTAACAAGATCTTAGTCTTAACTTCTTAGCTTAATTCTAGTTCCGTAAGCCTCCTTTTTATTTTGGATTGGTCCCTCACTTATACCTTAGCCTAAGGTTTTAATACTAAGGCCCTAATGTATTTATTAATATGAGCAAGACCTTAGTATTAACACCTTAAGCCTAAGTTTTTATATATCTATGATCCCGACTTAACTTCTTTGCATCTTATAGGATCCAAATACATGCGCTTTATCATGACATTTGATCTAACAGAGTGAAGAAAGATTAAACTTTGGCTTAAACAACATGCATCTAGGATGATCCAATGATTCATGCTTCATAGTGGCCTTTGATCAAATGATACAAGGAGAACTGATAAAATCCTACATATAGTCTATTGGACCAATCACATTCAAGCCCTTAGATCATGATCAATGCTTCTCACTTGCTTTTGAAGACTCGATTAGATAGTATGAAAAGCAATTCAAAATTCAAAAGACTATGAAAGGCCTAAATGACTGACATCTAACACCCCTACGTTTCAAGATTAAAATAAAGAGACCCCACTCAACAAAGAGACCAACCATAAGCAAGTTCTTAGATCATGATCGATGACTAACACTTCATTATGTATTTTGATCCAACAAAGTGAATTAGGCCCAAAATCATGGGAGGTCTTATGGATGTACCAAGTGGCATCCTCACACTAGGTCAAAATAATTTGACTAGCCTAAAATTGATGTTTGTATGACTATCATTTGACATCTATGAGGATGTATTTGACACTTGCATGATTGTCAAATTTAAGCCCATCAAATTAAAAAAAACTTCATTAGCCTAAAATTGATGTTTATGTGACCATCATTTGACATCTGTGAGGATGTATTTGACGTTTATGAGACCATAAAATTTAAGCTAATGAATTATTATGCTTAGGGTCAAAATGCACTCCCAAATCTTATTGGAAGGCTAAAAAATGGTTTTATAAGCTAAGGGAAGTACTTGAAAAATGCTCAAACACTATAAGTCTTCAAATTTCAAAATATAGAAATGGTCTTATAATATAAGTATGAAAAATAAACTTAGTCTAAGTATATACTTTAAGATCCCTATGACATTTTATTCAGATGTCATGAACCTTAAATTATAGACTCATACTAAGCCTTATTTTTAAAAGAGAATCCTCATAGTGTAAAACTTAGACCAAGTGCATCTAGCTAAAGGTTTTTAAGTGTTTTATCAAATACAATAAAATCTTATGTGTTATTTGACCATTATATCATGATGACCCTTTGAGCATATTTTAAATCCTTGGCATAAATATTTTAGACCAATGCATACATGGTGTTTATTAAACATGACATAGACATTAACCTAGAATATATAAGCCATGGACCCCTTGCATATAAATCTTAAAACTTAGGCATAAATCTCTTAGCTAAGGTTTGATTCATACTTAATGAGTGAAATAGACCTTAGCTTAAGGGACTTAAGCCTAAGTCACAATCTTAATAATACACTAACATATTGTTTGGGCATCTTTGTAGATCAATGACACATGCTTTATCACTAGATTTTAATCTGATGAAACAAAGCCTCTTAAATACTTTTTAATAAGGCCCCAAGAGCCCACAAACTTGATGTATGGTGAAAGCACATTTGAGGCAAAGATGGTAGGATGATTTGATGCTTCATTCTTTATCACTAGATCTTGATCTAATGATGTGAAGCCACTCATGACTTTTCAAAGGCTAGTGGATCTGCCTCATGGCCAATGCTCATTTAGAAAAAGCCTAACATAGCATTTGGAGCATAAAGAGGCACCTGAAAGCACCAAGTGTCATAACTATAATATTAGGAATAAAAGGATCCAATCACATGCAAGTTCCTAGATTAAAATTAATGGCTTATGCTAGTCCTAGATTTTGATCCAATGAAGTGAAACAAAAGAGGCATTTTTTAATGCTAATGGCTAGTTCTCAAAATATATGTATGAAAAATTCAATGAAAGACCTAGGTCGATGCCACATAGGCACCATACAAGTAAAAAAGGACAAAATTCAAGATCTCATGTGCTCAAAAACATAAAGGTATAAAGGTAAAGGTCCAAATTAAATTCAAGGCACATATAAGCCAAAGCCTAGATATATTCTACCATTAAATATCTAAACCCTAAAGACCTACATAAAAGTGACTCAATTATTTTTATTTGCTCACCGTTTGATCAAAAGAGAGTTGAATTGTGTTTCTAATTGCAAGAAAGATTTCACAAAGACCATTTTATGCTAGTATAAATAATTTATAGGAACATAGATAATGGAAAATTGTAGATAGATACTAAAGGAGGAGACTAAACTATACTTATCAATGGATAATGAGGGTCAAGTATTTAATGATATAGAATTAGATACTCAATCCTTGAATTCGCCAAATGTGAGGAACTAGTCTGAGCTCTTTTTCATGATCAAAGACTTGAATCCAATAATAAAAAAAGAATAAAAGATTATTTTAGTAAGCTAGAGGTATTATGACTTAGTCATTGTTTAAATGGAAAGCCTCCACCATGTTATAGCAAAACCTGAGGTACTATATTGCATTGATATCATTATCCCTATTTTTGTTTATTGAAGAATTGATAATGAGTGGATCATTAGGGAAGGAGACTCAAAAATTTTAGCATATGTTTCTCCTATAGCATTTGAATGGTATTGTAAACTTCCCTCTCCCCATGTAGATTTATCCAAAATCAAGGAGTGGACCTCCAAGCATGACCTAGACTCTGTCTTAAGATCTTAGTTATAGTAAGGACCCCATGTCTTTACATACTTTGAAGGTAAGATCCATATCATCCAATTAAAGGAAATTAGGGCTATAATGACCCTATTAAACTGAGCCTTTAGATCCCCCTCAACCACCTATGCAAATAAATTCTAGGTATCCTTCATCCATTTCATGGTGGAATAAAAGCTTAACCCTCTAATAGATATTTATTTAGTGTCTTCCTCTCCAAGAAATTCACTTCCATAAAAAGGAAGAACTCTAAGAAATTTTATATGATGTCATACCTAATAGATTCTCTAATTGCCTCTATTACTTTTATAGGAATTAAGAATTGGTCCCTTGATAGCAAAACCTCTATTTCACATCATTACTCTAAATTGCATATTTTTAATTATAAGAACCACATGCAATTCATTTGTGATTGTGTTTATCCAGCCATAGTTGAAGCCATCATAGGTGTTTATATGCCTAGGTTCCACACCCTAACCAAGAAGTATGTTGAATTGATAGAAGATATATGGTTCTACCCTGATTGCACAGTCATTAGAATTAAGGGCATCATGTCCCAACCTTACAAATTTCTAGTATATGTTTTGATTAAACTAGTTGAGCAAGAAATTACTCACTAGTTTCTTAGTGGCACTAATGGAACTTGTAAAGAAAAGAAGAAAGGTCTTCTCCACCACTTTCCCTTGATCATTGGGAAGACCATACTTTAAGACTAGAAATAAGTTGAGACCATGGACCAACATAGGAATTCATTCAATTTTCAACTTGATGAGCTTAAGATATGGGATCTTAAAGGAATAGTGGCCAACCACTTAAAAGATAAGAAAATCCTAAATCCTAAATATGTACATCAACTTGGTGTTCATGAAACCATATACATTAAGGCTAAGAATTATGAAGAGGTATTGGCCTGGATTCAAGATCACAATTTCAAGTTGGAACACAAGTTAATCAGAGATGACAAGCCATCTGGGGAAAGATGGAAAATGCACCCTTTGCAATATCACTTATTACCTAGTCTATTTGGGATAGCTCAAGGGCAACCCCAAGAAGAATTGACACATCCAAAAGATAAAATTGAGCAAGGTCAAGGTGTGCAAGGCCAAGATGAACAAGTTAAGGGCAAGGAGAAAGTAGGAGAGGTAAGATTAGAAGAGAGGCTTAATGAGGGACCTCCATCTTCAATACTCCATAAAAACCACTTTCTCCAATATAATATTTAGACATGATTGCCTTAGGAATAAAAGAGACACTTTAGGGTCCCCTTAAGGAGATTACAAAGGAGTATGACTCAAATAGGGAAGTGGAGCCTGGGGAAGATAAAAGAAAAGAGTTTGTCCCTATGGCATCCACAGATAAGAGAAAATTAGAGTTAGCATTAGTTCATGTAGGACCAAGTAAGATATCGAGGTTGACCATCCCTCACCCTACTAGTGAGGTAAATTTTTTTAGTGATGAATTCTTTATTCATCAAATAGTCATTCTTGACTGGTTCATTTATGGGAAACTACATAATATTCCCTCTCTTTCCCATTTATGGGCTATGATAACATTTGTTGACATTGAGATTCAAAATTACGTGAAGCCATGGATAAGGGATATGGTGAAAGAGTAGGAAAAGAATATAATTATGGTAGTTCAAGGACCGAAAGGCAAGTATATGGATGATTTGAGAGCATCTAGTAGCTCAGGTGTGGAGGTCCTAAAACCTCCCAAATTTAAGGATCCAGTTACTACCATCCATTTCAATCTTAAAATAGTTAAGTTAGAGAGAATAAAAACTAGGAAAATAATGATTGGAGTAGAGGAATTCACCTTTCAAAAGGTTTAACCCTTTTTAGGATTAACACTAGTGGGTGGCCAGTAGCTTGGTCAGGCTACTATTCATAAGGAGGACATGGAAAAATTTATTGAAGACCATTCAACACAAGCCAAGGTTAGAGTCTAGGGTATGAAATAAAGGATCCTAAACATGGAAAGGAAGAAAGAAAACTTATAGATGTAGGAAATTATATCAATAATATATGTCATGATTACGATGCTTGATGAATCATTTTATGACATGTTTGAAGCACTTAAGTCAATGAAACTAAGGCAAAGTGAATTAGAGTAGCAATGTGCATTGGCCAAGAATTTGGTCACCCAATAACAAGCCTCATAAGATAAAATTTACAAACTTATCAATATTTGAGCAAAGAGATAGATCCTAGGCTTTAAGACCATCAGTTTGGGACACTTGAGCATAATTCTGGGAATTGTGATTTAAAAAGTTCAAAGTTTGAGTGATTGGCATAATAATGTGGAAAGACTCTTAGATGATGATAAGGATCTAATTACAAGGATTGAGAAGCTTATTATAACTATTCTTATAGATCCTTTATATCCCACTAGCCTTGAAATTATAAGTGATGAAGAATTTAAGTATAGGGATACTTTGGTAACCTAAGAAATCAAAGGAAAAAGCTAAGGCCAATCTAGGGATGATAACATAAAAATTTTGGACATGATATTCAATGAAATGGAAAGGATAAATAAATATAAGAGCATTAAAGAGGCCATGGATAGGAATGATAGGGAACTTGATGACTTGGTGGATAAAGAATAAGAATGTATCATGAAGCCTGTTGAGGATATATAACTAGTTTTTGAGAATCATGTTAAAGCCATGAGCATCCTCCAACAACTATAATCAAGGGCCTCACTAGCCAATTAGGTAATATTATATTCTATAAAATTTTATATTATTTTTGAAATAGAATATTCCATTGTAAAGCAATATTCTAGTTTGTTGGCATATCTGCCTATATGGCAGTATGATTGTTAAAAGCACGTGTATTTTAGAGCTGTAAGGATAGTTGTCCTTATCTTTATACACCTATATTTTGTAACTAATTCGTATACTTCTTGATCTTTCTATAAAGGCATGTATTACCATTTGAAAAAGGGAGAGATTTTGAAACAACTTTATACACTTGAAAAAACTAATAGAATCAAGGAATTATACAAGGATTGTCCATATTTGATGTGTTAAATTTTTATATAAATTTTCTCTCAATTGATAGTAGAGGTATTGAATTTGAATGGTGTCTTAAATTATGAGTAACATTTTTTATCATAGGGTTTTTTATTTTTTATTATGTTAGATTAGTTAAGATATCTTAGGTTCTGATTCATTTCATTTTGATCTATATTTAGATGTGCAATTGTTATTTGGTTATAGTGGTAAATCCTTAAAGTAGACATGGTTCTTACTTGTGACTCTTTATGCTTTCCTTGAAGTTTTCTTGATATATAATGGGATTTGAGCTTAGGCCATGTTTCATTATAAATTATAGTTAAATGCATATTTAGTTTCAATTGATGCTTTGTCATAATGTTTGAGTCTAAATTTGGCAATCACTCATTTATTTTTTCCTCTAACCTTATTTTTACTCCCCTTTTTTAACCGAAGATCACTTTAGTTTTAGCTTCATTATAAATATCCACTTTGATTAGTTTGTAGCTTAAACCTATATCATAATTCACTAAGTATTAACATATATTCCCTGTAATTCATGAAGAATGGAACAAAGTGCCTCCCAACCAACAAGTTATATAAATATTATGGAACAACTTATCTTTCTTTGCTATTATTTCACCACAGGTAACTAGATTGCTAAAACCTACAACTCATGCTCTAAATTTTCTAAATTATAAAAGGAGAAGTGTTATTTAAACACTAAGAGAACTTATGGTTCATTTAGAAGCATCAAAAATAAATTTTATGATCTCTCATAGAAGTTTGTGAAATAATTTTCATATAATCTAAAGCAAAATATTATTGTAATGGGTTTCAACCAAGCTAAAAAAAAGACTAATGAGAAATTCACTGCATACTTACAACATCAGAGAGCCCTATAAATCTTATTTAAACATAATATACTAGATAAATAGTTATCTAAAATATTTAGAAGGAGATTACATGATGAGATATCTTATCATCTTGTGTTGTAATGTGATCATACATTCAAAGAGGTTATTTCAAAAAGAATCCAGATTACAAAAGACTTTGTCAATAAAGGAATATTAAATCTATTCTCTTCCAATCAAAACAAAATTAGGGTTAGAATCATAATCAGAACCAAACTTGAATACTAGCTTAAATAATAATTAAATACCTAAACACTACAACCATAATTAGAATGTTGTTGGAATGGAGTTTCTGAGTCGTGATGTGTTTAGATGATGTAAACATTGATTATACATTACCTCCACCTACTCAAAAACCACTTCCTCCATACATTCCACCAAGACCTCCACATAACCAACCACCACAAAATTAAAAAAATAAATAAATAAACCCCTCCTCTGAGGAGAAGACCACCCATTTCTTTCCAATTTAATGACCTTAGTGAGCTCATTGAATTTGTGTTCTATAGACTAGTTCAATCCAATATGATTAGTTGGAATATACCAAATCTATTTACTAAAGATACCCCCTTTCCTGATTGGTACAAAGAAAATTAATTTTTTGAGTATCATCATGTTAAGGGATATTCCATCAGATGGTGTATCCAACTTAAACATCTGATTGAGAACATGCTAGAAAATGGGGAGATAGAAAGAGATAACCATGTTATTATGAATAATAATAACTTGGGTATTTAATAGAATATGTTTTCACAACATAACAACCAAAAATAAAACCAATAAGAATAACAATAATAAATAACTCCATCACATAATTAGTAACAACAACACCAATGATAAATAAATAAAAGAATGGTCAGAACCAATGAAAAAATGATCAAACCAACCAAGGAGGTATTCATGTCATTGTGTATAACTATAACAATATTATAGGACACATTTTAAGTGGTCATGTTGTCACCATCACTATCAACCCTAGACCAACTACCAATAGGCTTTGACCTTCACACAACAATATCTATTTTCCAAATAATACATACCACTTTCCCAATGTTGGTGATTCTTCTACATGCTATGTTTAAAATAATACACCATATCACCTATGAATCATCATTCCAAACCTCCCTACCTACCCATCCAACTATCAAATCCAATTTCTAGATCTAGATTATGCAATTGATGTGCCAAATTTAATATCAAAGGACCATAGATAAATACTACTAATGAGCCTAATCAGCCTTGCATTCTTATATAGAATAAACTAACTAAAAAAATTAAGAAAAATGCCTGTGATATTATGGAACAAATCAAGAAGATGTGTGTACACATATACATTATAGACTTGTTATGAATATCTACCATCCACAAAGACATCCTAAATGAGTATTTGAACCAATCTATTATGCTAGATGATATAAATTCATACAAGTTACAAACTATGGTGGGAAACTTGGCTCTTAGACAATGTATCACCTTTGACCAGATTGATATATTATCTAGGCCCTATACATAATAACCTATTGTACATTGAAGTTGGTATAATTAACCATTGAGTTAAACATGTCATTGTAGACAATGGTTCAAGTAAAAACATTGTATCTCTAAATTTAATCAAACATCTTAGATATACAATAGCTAATTTACATCTAGATGCTATCATTATCAAGGCATATGATAATGAAGAATGAGAGTCTTAAGGTAAAATTAACATATCGATAGTCATTGGGACATTAACCCATGATACTTTGTGCCATGATTTAGGCCCAAATATCTCCTATAATATGTTATTGGACTAACCTTGGATCCATAAAATTAGGTCCATATCTTCTACATTACATATATGTATAAAGTTAACACATTCAATAATGGAAGTAACTATACTTATTGATCTTCATATGTATCAATATTGTAAAAGCCTTCAAGATGATTATAAAAGATATAACTACCAGTTTGGAATGAATTCTATGCCTAAGTCAGATAGTGATAGAGCTAAAAAAGGAAAAGTTGTTGAATCAGACTGATAAGCCAATTATATTGACCCAAGGAGGTTAACTTTTACCTCAGCCATGCCTCCACTAGATATTTCTAATCAATTCTATCACTGACAAAGGTATTAGAGAATAAATCACCCTTAATACATTCCACATAGATAAATTTTCCACAAATACTAAAGATTAAGGTAAACCTGCATCCAAGAATACTCATATGGCATGGGAAACCAAAGGAAAATATTAGTTAAACAATCCTATTGTATTCAAACTAGCCTCTGACCTAGAACAATACCCCTTAGCAGAAGATGATTCATGGCTCTACACCAATAAGTTAGTTGATTTTTACCAAATAATGAAGTACCCTATTCCAAATCAGATTATAGATCACCTAGATTATGAATGTATAAGCTTCATGTTACATCAATGAGGAACTATCAAACTAGTCTCAATGACTAAGTATAAAGGAACTCATGGTATTGGATTTCAATTTCTTGGGGGTGACCCTATTGGCAATTTGGCCTATCAAGGCCAAATGCCAACCCCTAAAATTGAAAAAAAATTAAGGCCATCATAGTGTTCTTATCTATCAAGTAAAGAGGTAATTGTTTTAGTGTCATGTCAATGGTGTCAAGTGTCATTCTAAGGTTCTGATAGAGATTCAAGTGGTCTTGTGATCTGAAAGTGCTTTACTAAAGATGGTGAAAAGAGGGTAGTCGATGAATTATAATGACATTATATAGAATATTAAGTATATGGAAGGTATGAAATGAACTATAAGATTAAAAGGTGTGATCAAAATACATAATATCCTCATTCAAGCATTTTAAATAAGGCTAAAAGGTATTCTTTATGGCATTTAGTGGTAATTTTTTTTTGGTAAAATTATGTGTATATCACCTAAAAAGACAAGTTTTGGTATTTAAATGTTAAATTTATCATAAAAATGACAAAAAAATATTTATAATTCCTTTGAACACATTTATACTTATGTCATTACCTTAGTCACAAAGTTTCATGCTTTGAAAATATCATTTCATGTAAGTCAAAGTGTAAAAAATTCATCTAATGAGCTCACACATGCCAAATTTGGACCCATAAAGAATTAAAAAGTTTTAATACTTGTTTTAATATCATTCATGACTCACTTCCTCTCTCCTTGCCCTAAATTTGTGGTTTCAAGATTAAAGTGGGAAGATAATGCAAAACAAAGGATATTTTTATGAGTTTCATGTAGGGAGTACAGACTTATACAACCATTTCCATATAGTAGGCATCGTAAGCTTGAAGGAAGAGTTATCATAGATGTTATAAAATAAATTAAAGGTGAAAATAATTCATATACACCCAAAACCATTTCTCTACATCCATTTATCTTGTTTTTACATAGTGAGAACCCTTCAAGTTTGCAGGTGGTATGGAGATGAGAGAGAAAATCAAGGTCTAAAATTTTAGTTAGATAAAGGGGTATCATAGAGATAATATATATATCAAGTGGTTCTCAATTTGGTCATCTCTCATTCATGAACCATATTTTTGAATTCAAGTCAACCACAATGTCTCCTTCATCCAAATAGGCAATCAATTTTCTAAGTTTTCTCCTCATCTAGGCAACATGGTAGAAAAATTCAAATTTATGGAGTTTTTTAAGAGAATGAGCCACATTTTCATGGAATTATTCAACTTATTTTCACACATTTCAAGTTTTTATAGATCTCCAGAAGGTATATAAGGTAAATTTGTAGTCTACTGGTAGTACAAAATATTTTATGGTTTAAGAGAGAGAGAATTTCAAGATTTTTTTGAATATTATTTGCAAGGGTTTACTTCATTCATGTTTTATTAATTCAAGGTTCCTAAATTTACCTCAAATTATTATGGCTAAATCACCTTCAATCATCCTTATAATCTCTTCACAATCTTAGTATATAAAATTTTAAGGTTTCTTAGTATTTGTTAAGGTTCTTAGCAGACTCATAGGTTTCCATTTCTAGTAGTGTTTGCTTATCAATGACCTCCAAAGTGGTATGAATTATTTGTATATGTGCATATGCTTCCTCCATGGTCTTCAATATTTCCTAGAGATTGGATTCAATTTTGTTTTCACTCCATCTTATTTCATCCCCATCACACAGTCTTTCATTGCCTTTTATCACTGTTTCATGTTTTTCACCACCATCTCCATTTTCCATTGCCATCATATAATTCTCCACTAACTTCCACCTCATTTATTGACTGTCATAGAATATTCAAAGTGTTTAAAGACTATCATGGATATGAAAGAAGATATGTAGACCCTAATACCATGTTAAACTGAGATAAAAGGATCACCTACAGCCAACAAAAAGTACAATCAAGGTTTTTCATGAAGATGAAAAGGAAAGAGATACTATTTAATACCTCATTTAATGATTTGGTTCATTATTCTATCCTTATATTTCATTTATTGAAGGATAAGTTCACTAAGACTATTTTGGTAATTATTGGCCAAAATTGGCCTACATTCAAAACTTTTGCCTATCCAGTGTTAGGCCTTCTTCCATAAAGTGAATAATAGGATGATAATATAATGATAGCCTTAGATGATCCATAAATTAGGTAATTTTAAGGATAATCACTTCCAAGAACCGTATTAGCTTGGAGAGCTCAAGAGAGTATACAAATTGCATTTTAAAGGTTTCCACCATTGTTGCAGGTCTTGAAGGAGGCCTAAAGCTTCATTTTAATAATTAAAGTTTTGAATATAACATAAATGGTCAAGAAATATTCAAAAAAATTAAAATTCACCTTGACCCCTTGTGGAAAAGTAGAGATCTCATTACCAAGTTAGCCTACATGGTGTTTTTTGAGATAATTTTTGTAGGGATAAACCATGCTCATTTCTTTTCAAAAATTGTATGATGGTAGAAAAATTTTAGGAGAATATAATTATGAAGGTGATCATAGATAATTATTCCTCAATTAAAAAATAACAGTCATGAAAACTACCCATTGTGTAGATTTCTATGTTTTCAGGGTTAAATCAGTGTACACAACACTTTTCAAACACCCTTTTGCAGGATCAAATGAAATTAAATCACCTTAAAATTTCATATGATATTAGAAAAATGTGGTAATAATGTTCACGTAAAAAAATGTGTATATAATTCACTCCCAAGTGCTAAAGTTGTAGGGTAAAATTTTGGCTTCTAAGCTAATTTTTGCATAGTCAACTTTTTGTGTTTCTAGGTGACAAATCAACATGCACAATGCTTTTAAGGAGAAATATCCTAGAGCTAAAACATGCTCATTTATATTTAAAACTTGTATTATGTTATAAAAATTTTATGGGAATACAATGGTGAATGTTTTCATAGAGAATCATTCTTCACTTTAAAATAGTGAAGTCATAAAAACTGCCTAGTCTATAGATTTTTGTGTTTCCAAGTGCCAAAACAACATGTGCAATACTTTTTCAAACACCATTATGTAGGATAAAATCAATTCCAATCACATTAAAATTAAATATTATGGTATCCAAATGTGGAAATAATGTATGGGTCAAAAAAATGCTCAAGCAATTTTCTCCCATGTGTGGAATATGCAACTATGAAAATTGGCTTTTAAGCTGATTTTTACTTAGCCATTTTTTTGTGTTTTTAGTTTCCAGATCTAGTTAGTGCACATGTTTCAAGATTATTTTCACATCAGTAAAAAATTTCAATTCATGTTAAAATTTATCATGGTGACATTTAAATGTCATTAGAGTGCAATGGGAAAGATAGTGCACACATATTAGATATAGTGTGTGGAATACATAGCTATGAAAAATATTCATGAACTTGTACATTTTATTTGAGTAAGGATTAAAATATTTTTCTTAGGGTTTAGATAAATTATTTAATAGCTAACACTAGGGGAATTTTATTTTTACCTTGGATTCAACATTTAACACTAAAGAACTTTTTTCTGACCTTGGATTCAATATTTGACACTGAAGGCACTTTATTTTGACATTGGATTTGATATCTAACATTAAAAACACATTATTCTATGTTTTTCAAGGCCTAAATTTTATATTTAAATGTCTATTTTTTTTCAATTTCAAAATAATATATGGTTATAATGGATGAGCACACTATTTATTTATCTTTTTCCAAGTTTTTTAGTCTTCATTACATTTTTTATTCCCCTAATAAGGAGCACATTAATAATCATGCAATAAAATGAATCAAATCACATACTAATACATAAGCACCATTAACATTTAAAAAAAAATCAAGTATGACATCGAAAAAAATATTAACCACACATTCAAGATGTTATAATTCTTACTCTACATCCTCTAAATGGGCTTATTATGACCATAAAGAATAATAAGACCTATGAATCTGACTCTGATAAGGAAAAATATTTAATCCTATTGATGAGAAGGAATTTAATGAATATCTTAATGCCCACCCATATTAAATTGGCTCTTTGAAATTTATAGATCAATAAGAAAAAAAATAAATATGCTTATGTTAGAACATATGATGAACCAAATTGTTATGATGGTGATATTTAACCATTTCTTATAAAACATGTCATTAATGTTGTTACATATAATATTAAAAATTCTATTCATATGAAATTTTTAATTTTGAGGCAATACAAGTCTTTTGAAGAATATCTATGCTCATGCATAACCTAATGACTACAAAGAATCCTTGATAGATATGCATAATACATCACCTACCTTGCCTAATACACAATCCCTCATGAAAAATGTCAGTGGTTCATTTTACAAAACAAACCAACTATAGAAGAAAAATAAGTAGAGGAAAGGATAAAATAGTTAGGATTTCCCCTTTTCCTTCCACCTATCTTAAAAGGAAGTAGGATTAATAATATCTTCCCAAAGGTCTTTATATACTTAGTCATGATGAACTAGATACCTTAGTTAGTTGATGTAAGAAGTTTCACACAATAGGTATATATAATATATGTTATTTTATACATAAAAATAACTTATACTAGAAAAATATCAGATCATTCAAATTTATTAATGAATTCTTCACTGAATATCACTTGTCTTCAACATACTAGATTCAATAATGCTTAAGAGGAGATAAGTGATAAACATGTAATCCATATGAAACATTTAAAAATTGATTATATATTAGGACAATCTATAAATAATCTACCATATTATAAATAAATATTAAAATACAAAAGGGGGGGGGAAATATAAATGAGTTAATATTGGATTGTAGATAAATATATTTCACTTGATTAGGGAAATCCCATGAAACCACTCTTCTATTTGACCAACATTCACAAAGTCATAAAAAAATGATACTAAAGTCTAAGGAAAAAACCTAAATATAAATAAAGAGGAACATAATTACCATATAAATTAATAAATTATGAACATTAGCATCACAATCCATTGATTTAAAGGCATTTCATACAAGGAACAATGTCTAGGATTTACCCTTTCCAAGTAACACATTAGAAATGTCTTCATAACAATATAACTCATAAGAACATAAAATAATTGTGAAAGAAAAATACTAGAAAAAAATGTCCATTTCTTATATTCTATCTCTAATAATAATTAACCACACTTCAAACAATGAACACCTAGTCTCATATAGGCATTTTTTCAAATGAGACCCCTAGCTTGGCCCATAAATTGGCAGTTACTAAAAATTAATGATTTAGGTTAATCTAAGACACACTCAAGTTCCATTATGACCATGTTAAAAGTATCAAGGACCATATTTATTGATCTTATGTTATATTTCAAGCAATGGAATGCCATTGGGATCCTCCTTGGGATCCCAATTATTCACATTTTGTGTAGTCA
Source organism: Torreya grandis (assembly GCA_037957365.1). Taxonomy (NCBI): domain Eukaryota; kingdom Viridiplantae; phylum Streptophyta; class Pinopsida; order Cupressales; family Taxaceae; genus Torreya; species Torreya grandis. The sequence goes on along the minus strand of JARHVA010002882.1, from coordinate 2,257,879 downwards.
GAAACCACGTGTTAGTAAGACTGAATGTGTCATTTATGATTCATTATGTGATTCCTAGGTAAATTTAATTATTTGGTCCAATCCACCACCTTAATGACCTAGGTTATTCATATTATTATCTGTATATTATAAATAAACCAATCATAACTTTGATCATCTCGATTAGATTAGACCCAAAGGTCTAATTTAAGGGCTTTGATAGCCTTGATGGGTTGAAATGACCATCGAATTGAATCCAAAATTATATTTATGTAAGTCACATGTATCTTTATTAAAAATTTCACTCCACATAGTCACTTTTAACTACTTATGAATCCATCATTCACATATGTATCAAGGTCATGATACATGGTGACTTTCAATTAATTTACAACTTGCATGAGGGCCCAAGTTGCCTTTTGTTTTTTCATTAACTCTAATAAAATGAGATATATCCATGCGGGGTAATTATTCACCTATAGATCATTATTTTTAACATAATTTTATACACTCTAATTACCTCATAGCCCCAATATTTTGATAGGTGACTTCATCTTAGGCACTCATAACTCTGTAGGTCTTGTCTAAATGTTCAATGTGTGATAACTACCCTAGAACCCTAATATTTTAACATAGACACATATTAGGGACTAAATTAATATCTTGTCTATTGGAGTGATTTTATTGACCCATGGATGTGGAGAAGAAGGATGTTTCCATGTGGTAGCATATGATTGACCTGGAGAGTCAATTGCTTGATAATTGTACATTGACCATCTTGAGGGCTTGGAATAACAATATTATGCCATGTGGCATCATCACAAGTATGCATAAGATCAAAGGGTGATTTATTTGTATAAATTAATGCTAAGGATTGGAGCCCTAATATTTGGATAGGTGGTAGATCCTCATTTAATCTAGTCCTTTAGTAAAGATCAATTATCCATTATAATTTGAATAAAGGAATACACTTCAGAGCTCAAATTTTAGGAAAAATGACTAAAGAAAAAAATAAAAAGAAAAGTGATAAATACCATTGAAAATATTAATGACTTAATCTAAAATAAAGGAATGATATGATCATATAGTTTTTTCAATCTAGAATAAAGTGAAAATGGATAAAAAGTAGGGGATAATTTTACCCAAATTATAAAAACCCATAGTTAAATCAATCTAACCATAAATAAATTTAATAATTTGAGGGATATAATGACATATACCTACTTTATAATTTCAAGATAGTATCTAAAATTAATCAAAACAATATTTTCATCTCAAATGAAATGCATTCTATATTTGACGATTTTAATGGGCTAGAAACTTATTAAATTTAGGCTCATGTAATGCTAACATGGATTCCAACATGCCATATAATTTGTATGCTTAATGCACACAACATTCATTAACTAATTTGAGCATTTATTAATCATCCACCTATATTGATGTCCTTTGAGATCTTGGTGTGGTCAGATCTTTACACTTGTCAATATCTCACTTATCTAGGTCCTCATCAAAGTCTTGTAATCACATAGATCATCCTAGAAAGTGGGAAAACAAGATTGTGCCATATGGCATGATCCCAATAATATAATAAATTTAATATAAATTTAAAGTATGCATACTACCCCAGGGGCATGGATAAATGGGATTACACCATGTGGCATGATTCCATGCATCTGGAATGTCATTGGCCTAACATGTAAATTGAGAGGGTTCAGGTAAGTGGGGAAGCAAGAGTGTGCCATGCATCCCCATCCAGGTTTCCATAATATTTTTGAAGTGACTAAGTCCTAAAGAGGCCTCAAGAAGTGAGTGATTGACAAGTGGTAGCTCCTCACTTACCTAAGGGATAATTGGAGAAGAAGGTGATTATCGGACTACAAAAGTGATAATAGTCATTAGCCTTTGAATTTAAACTTTGAAAATATTATCAAGGCAAAATATGAATATAAAGGAAATAAAAAAAAACATAAATGACAAAGATAAGCACTTAGTTGAAATTGAAGATAAAGCCAGTCCACTTTAAATAAAATGGATATGTTTTAAAAATAAACTATGAGAACACTTTATCATTTCAACTTAACATGAACAAAAGAGACCACACAGAGATATGTTTGGTAGATAAAATGGTCCCATTTGATCAAAACACAAATCCAACTTTGTTTAATGTTAATCATAGTGTTTGAGTTTTTGAAGCTAAATAGGGAAATATATTTAGTCAAATAACCAAAAAGAAGATAATATTAAATCAAACTACTCAAGGAAAACAATAAGGAGATGTGTTATAATAACATAATCTAAATAAATTTGAGGTGAAATGGTGTAAAAATTAAAACGCCAATGAAACTTCCAAACTTGTCATAAAATAGACAAAGATTTACCTGATCTAGAAAAAATCATATAGTTGCTTTAATTAGGTTTCAATTACAAATTCCTTTAGACTAAGTTCACATGATGGAAATTTTATGTTCACACTTAGATAAAATAATAAAACTAATATATAATTAATACTACAACTTCTTAATGACCCTTTTCAATCAAATCACTAAATAAAATAGGCCCATATTTGATTGAATTAAAAGACTAGACTCTTGAACAAAAGGGGATCCATGATTTATTGATTAAATTAATGCTAGTTTTATAATAAATAATAAATGTTAACTTTGATAGAAAATTCTCCTATGTATTTTTGAATACTAAAACACTACCTACAAACTAGAATATTTGGATTAGCCCAATGCATGGCACATTGAAACAACACATGTAATAATAAGAAGCAAAATAATGCATAACCCAATTCTAATAATCCTATTGACAAATGTGTGATTTTGTATTAATTTTCGTTCTAAAATTTACAAGGATCAATTGTTGTAGTTAGGATCATCAATATAGTTAATTATACCTTGCAAAAAATACTTAAACATTTCTCTACTATAAACAATGCATCTATAGCCTTGATAGAGTTACCTCTGGTCCCACACAAAGCCTTTCATTACTACCATCCAAGTGTACATATCCCTAGTAGACATTTCTTGAGTAATCTAAACATTAATTTTTTGAATAATAGATTTTATTTTATTTTATTTTACTTTTACCTTTTCTTGAGCATCCCAATATTGAGTTTGGCACCACCATGGTAAACGAAAAGTAGAATTATAGATTTTTCACTCTCAAACCTTCACTATAATGGTTTTATCTATGTAAATTGAAGGATAATTAAAGTGAATTTTGTGAAAGGTTTCAAGATAATATCTTAAAAATTTATATATCCCCATCCTAAACATACTAAAACATAAACTAATTTAGGACACACATAAGTAACTAAAGCTTTTAGAATATAATTGAAGATAAAATATAATACCATAATTTACTCATATTAATTATGTACTAGGATGTCATATACTTTGATTACCTTCATGTTTTTCATTACTCATTTTTCATTTTTTAATGTAGAAGCAATAGGGAAAAAATTTGGGGTAGCCTAATGACAAAAATAGAAAGACAAAACAAGAAAGAAAACCAAGACAAAACAACAAAAATAAAAAAGAAACAAGCAAGGAAGGGAATGTAAGAAATAAAAATGGAATTATTTATTGGATGAACTTAATTCAAATCAATCTTGGAAGTAGTTCTTGAGGAATTGTCCACTGATAGGCAATGGAACATCCTCACTAGTTAAACATATTAGGCGAAAAGTATTTTGGCCCAAGATTTTAGAGATTTGCAAAGGTCCTAGCTAAAAGGCATCAAATTTTAAATTTTAGCCCTTTTTTCATGATCCTTATCCCAAATATGGATCAAATTATAGATTATAAATTCCTTTGTTCTAAATAAATTGTCAAACCAATACTTGACAACTCCTTGATCCACACTAAATGACAATAGGGATGCATCACTTTTTTTTCCTATTGAATTAAATTTAGGAGGTGAGCCTCTATCCTATTATCAATTTCTAGGTATTATTTTATGAATATAAAGGTTGAGATTTTGATTTTGACATGGAAGACAAGGTCTTGGACATACACCAGATGGTATGGGGAAGTACCTAAAGAAAATTTAATTTTATTCCTATTAGACCATAATGCAAACTTTAGAACATTGTGCTAATATCTAGGATTCTTTTCCAAGACTTTATTGATCACATCTAGTAAATTATTATTCATTGACTCAATTAACCCATCACCTTTTAGATAGTACTTGGATAAAAAAATACATATTACTTGGTTGTCATAGGCCCATTTTGTAAATGATAGAATAAAAAGCATGGTCATTGTCACATACTAGATTAAATGGCATGCCAAGCTTAGTGATGATATGGTCATCAATAAAATTGATCACTAATTTGGTTTTGTACTTATTGAATAATGTGTGAAATAATCTATTGCAATGAGTATAAACTTGTTTCCATCTAAGGAATTGGCATTTATTTCCCCTTCAAAGTTAAGTCCCCACTTTGTAAATGTCTTGACCTATATGACTACATGCAATGGCATAGATAGGGTGCATTATATATGTAAAAATACTTGAAAAATATGATATATTATCACATGATAATGTTTATCCTTAAAAACATGTTACTAGTAATATCTTGATCTATGTATTTGGTGAGTTGTGGCACTCCTATAACCATGACCAGTCCTATATTTCCCATGGAAGCCATTGAGTACTTCAACTTCTTATTCCATATTTATGCATCTCAAAGATACATATTGTGATTCATTCTATATAATAAAACTAACTTGATCATGAATTGATTGATTTTTAGTTGTAATGTTATTCTTTGAGTGAATTTTAGGTAACTTGGGCATTTATTGTTGAGAAAATAATATACTACATCCTAGTACTAGTCATCATTTTTTATTCTTAGTATTGTATGTTATTGGTAGGTAATATGTGGATCCACCTCATACATGTTATTTTTGATCCCCTAACCTATTAAAATATTCATTGGTTGAATCTCTAGATTAAATTATTTTAGATTGTCATCTAGTTCCCATGTCACTCACCTAGATTATTTTGCACTAGCATTGCCTTAGCAATTGGATTAGAAATAATGGTAAATACTTTTATATGTAGGATATAATGTCTAATTTTTTTTACCACTTTGATCAAGGTAAAAACCCTACTTGATAATGGTTGAGTACTTGATCTCAACATTCTTGTTTGGAGAGATCATAAATGAGATTAATATCTCATCCCTAACTTCCTTTCTCTATGTTAGGACAACAACACTTGAGTATTCAAAAGTGAATAAATTGATGTAAAAGGTTTGTGTGTAGTTATGACTAATAAGAACTAGTGTGTTTACAATCGACATCTTTATTTGAGAAAAATATTCTTTTTATATAGTCATCCATTTGATCTTAGCATCCTTCTTTAGCATGTTGTTTATTAGCTAGACTATCTTTACAACTATCGAGATGAACTTCCTTACAAAGTTGATTTTTTCAAAGAATGACTTAAAATATTTTATTATACTAGACATTGGGATCTTAAGAATCACCTCCACTCTTTCTAGGTCTATTTAAATACCTAATTTAGAGAGGATGTGACCTAAAAAATTACCCTTTTTGACCCCAAATATGTATTTATTTAGGTTTAAGGGCATTCCATGGTGTATGGACTTAGATAATACCACTCTAAAGTCCTTCACGTGGTATTTTTTGTTATTATAAAATATATTTAGGTCATACATGTTTATGATTCTAGATCTACTAATAAGGTCCTTAAATGCAATATCTATAGCCCATTGGAAGGTGGAACCTACATTTATTATGCTTAATGACATTCTTTTATATTTGAATGTACCCCACTTAATTGTAAACATTTCCTTTATCCTATCCATATATTTTACCATTACCTAATTGTATCATAAATATCCATCAATAAATGACAACATTTAAGAGTCATCCACTATCTAAAAGAATTCATCCTGTAAGCTAGTAGGTTGTCATCATTTTTAGAGGGTCTATTTAAATTTCCAAAGTCTACATAGAGTTTGATTTATACATTCTTATTTTAAATAGGAACCAAGTTGGCCACCCTGGTAGAGTGTCTAATAGCATAGATGATCTTTGTATAAAGTAGATTCTACACTTATTTGAAAATTAAAGGCTTCAATAATGGATTGAATGGCCTTTTCCTCTAACAAAATGACTTAACATCATGTTGTATAAGAATAGTATGTGTAAGGATATAGGTGTCAAATACCTTCAAATATTCATGTCTCCATGAAATTTTGTGTCACTAAATTACCTCAATACTTTCACAATACTTTGATTTTTAATTTGGGTGTAAGTTGTTCTTAAAAGCACATGTTTTTATTCCCATACATTATCCAAGTTACAATGATGATGTGGAATCCATTTACAAAGGGTTGTTTTTTATATATCACCATGATATTCCATGTAAAATAACCTCTATAATACACCTTACATTTTCGTATGTTATTATTTTTAATGTGGATGACCCCTTATTCATCTAGTTCAAACTCCTACCTATCATCTTTAGTAATGATCTACGACTCAAATATGTTGGTGTTAGTGATGATTTAAATGATATGATGGTTATAATTGAAGACTTATAAGTTCTTAATAGTGATAGGAATAAAAATATTAGAGACTAGCTCTATTGAAAATCTCATCAATATGGAGTTAGTGATGGGTTTTAGGGTAGTTGCATCCATTGACAATGTATTTTTTGTATAATTATTTATTTGGGGCATCATCTAGATGTTGAATGTATTGAAGTCTTAAATCAAGTTCCACACTCTACTTCAGTACCTATAAATATTCTTATCATATAAGTAATGTGGCTTCTAATTTTATTAACCACAAGTTTTGAATCCCCAAGGACTTTTAGGTTCTTCACCTTCTTCCTTAGTGTGAACTGGAAGCCATGCACTAATGTTTCATACTCATCCATAGTATTGATGTAAGTTAAATATAGTCATAAGGATACCAAATATGAATTCCCTCTTTGGTTGATGAGCTCTATCCCAATACCATAACCATTCTTTGAATTGGTTCCATCAAAATTTAGGATTTGTATATGATCTTTAGCTATGAGTAGTGGAATTTGAAAGGAGGGTGATATAGCTATGTTCACTTAACTTTTTAACTTTCCTAACTTTTAAGGTTGTAACACCTTCCTCTTGAGTTGTTAATAACCTTATAATCTTATCCTGAATAATGTAAGTTGGCATAAAATTAATCAAAATGGTAGCTCATGTAGCCTCTAATTATTTACATCCCTAGCTTCCATGTGGATAAGTGTGTTTGGAATTATCATGCGTTGAAGAAAAAACATGATCCAAAGGTAATTTTGGTGAAAATATAATATCTAATTCATTCATGTAATTCAACTCTTAAAATTTAATATATTTTTACATAGTCAACATATTGATGAATAATCTACCATAAGCTTTCACTTCCTTCTCAAGTTCATAGACCACTATTTCAGATTCCTTATACAATATCCCACTCACGTTATTGTAGTTTTTAATCATTTGATATATCTTTATCTCCCTCTCAATCCTAATTTTATTAGGCATGCCTCACCATGGAATCCAAATGTGGGATAAATCGATGGCCATTTACCCATTGAGTGTCTTGTACCAATCTCAGATAATGAGCATCCCATATGCCTTAGGTATATCCACCACTTGTATGTCAATAAATTATTTCAACCTATGATCAGATGCCAAATTCATGTGGATTTGATTCAACTCAAAAGTAACCTTAACCTAATATTTTTCCAATTGAACAAATTTTCTAGTAGACTTGGTGAGTATCACTCCCAACTGCTAGCATATGACATAAGGCATCACATTCTATGAAGTACATAAATCCACCAAGAAATTGTTAAGATTTTACCAAAAATTCTAATTGTTATCAAAAAAGGGGGATTAAATATTTTTTACTTATGGATAGCCACATGAACATCAAGATGTTATTATATTCCTTTATCTTGGGGGAAACAATTATTTTAGCAATAAGTAGTTTTGTTAAGACATCTAAAATGACTTAAGCATTGTTATGTTGGCCTTGGTTTTATTAAGGTAATCTATAATTTTATATCCATGTTTTATTTTTTATGTTGGTTTATCAAGTTTGGGATGTGAAACACTATTCCAAAGTTGATATGTGGTAGCAGGCCCTTGGGGAGGTGAGATTATTACTTGTGTTTTCATTAGGTAGAACCTGAATATTGTTTATAGGGGTATAAATGGTCAAAGGAATATATAAATTATTTTTAAATTGATATTTTTCCCTATTTAAAATTATTTAAAATAATGAAACTCATTTAGATTTTCTTCAGAATCATTATCACTTTCAAATGGAAACTCATAGGTCTCCAAGACCATGGTAGTCCTCTAGTTAGATCCACTTGGGCCTAGTCTTCCATTGTCTAACATGGGGACTAGTTAGAGATTATCCATATCCTTTTGGAATATGTTTGAGATGAGGATGAACTAAGCACATTATTTTAGTTAGATATGTTGTGCAATCTACACCAATTCGAAAAGGATAGGTTTACCATGTTGATTGAGTTAAAGGCATTATTTTTGTTATGGTTGGTGTTTTAAGGCTAATAAACACATTTACATTATTAGGCCTAGTGTTCCACTTATTTTTAGTTCATTATAAGTTGTATTTTATATAATAAGGTGGGTCATTTTCCATCTAGATGGTATTCTAAGGTATCTTTCTTCACAGGTTCACCATATAATTAGTCAACCTTTGGACCATTTTTTATAAACTAGCCACTTGAGGGTTTCTAGTGACATTTTGGCTATTTCCAACTTGGGGTGGTGGATTATCCATTGGTGTATTATCATTTAAAAACATATGAGGTATTTAGATAATTAGTTTTAGGAGAAACATAGTTACTCAAACTAAGCATTGTATAACTTTATGTAATAGGGATAAGTTTTTGGTTTGATGGTTAAGACAACACATGATTAGGAGGCACATAGGTCTAATTATTCAACATGTGATTCAAGGGAGAGAGATTATAAACTAGGTTTAGGATTGAATACATGGCTCATAGGATATGTTTCATCATACGAGTGTTTTTGATAAGATCTTTGTTGATAATAGGGGTTTGATTATAGGCACCTAGTTTTCTTAATGAAGTTAAACACCATGCACCATACCCTTGAGATACCAAATGTTTCTCAATGTTGATAGATTCAATGTAAGATAAATTAAATGATTGAGTATTATTGGGGTCTTTGTAATGAACATGGAACTCATGGGGTGTAGGGCCTTCAAGTATGTTTGTATAGAAAATATCTTTATATATGTATAGGGCTCCTTCAACCTTTTATAAAATTTATGAAAGATAGTATTAAAAATACTCATGGGATCATTGAGGACTCTATGGGAAGCCATAAAATAGTGATAGAGTATGATAGGGTCTATTGGTGTCCTAAAGTGGTTAATAAATATGGCCTCAACATTAGCCCAAGAGGTGATGTACCAATATAAAAGGATTAAATACCATCCATACCCTAACTCATCTAAAGTGTATCAAAACATTCTAAAAAAACATATTCATGTTGCACTTGAGTCCTAATCAAGACATATTTGAAGGTTTTAATATGTTTTCAACTATTCTCACTCCACCATAAACATATCATGTGTAAAACTTCTATAGGCTTTTGGGTAAGTCATGGGCAAGTACTATAATGTTAAAATGATAACTAAATCCTCATAATGAAGTAGGATTAACCATGTCTAGGTTATTATGGAGATCAAAAGGTGTGTTAAAAGGGGAACTACTAGTAGGATATTTATTGGATAAATAAATTTATCTAGTCTTAGACTTCCATTTGTAAATCCTATTTATTCTATGCCTTGAGAGTTGTAATAGCTCAAAGTCATGATCTAAAGACTTCAACATTATGACAAGTCTTATTTTTATATTTTTAAAAATTTGGAGCATTCATATCTAATCAAAATCCATAAAATGATAGCCACAATCAAGCATAAATACCCAAGAATACTTTATTTAACCCTCCTTCTAGCACCAATCTATTGGTGGTACATTTGGCACATCAAACAAACTTTAGGATGAAAATAAGGAGAGGAATTCCTCAAATAATGAGTATTTACCTTTTCCTTTCTACCTCTCTTAAAATTAAGTAGGCTCAACAACAACATCCCTAAGTTCTTTATCTACCAATTCATGGTGAGCTAGATACCTTACCTGGTCGATGCAAGATGTTCCATACAAGGGAAATATATAATATACACTTTTTTATCAATAAAAGTAACATATATTAGTAAATCATCAACTCATTCATAATTTTTTTTAATTCCTTGTTGAGCAACACTTGTCTTCAACATACTAGATTCAACAATGCTTTATAGGAGACAAGTGACAAAAATACAATCTAGATGAAACTTGTAAGCAATGACTGAAAATTATCCTAATTTAAAACTAGGCTACCATATTATAAAGAAATATCAAAAGACAAATGGTAGGGAGAAATATAAATGATCTACTATTTCATTATTGATAAATATAATTCACATGATTAGGGAAATCTTACAAAACCACTCTTTTTCTTGACTAGCATTCAAATAGTCATAAATAAAGTGTTAAAGTCTGAGGAAATACCCTGAATATAAATAAATGGGAATGAAATTAACATATGAATGTGAAAATTATGAACATTAACCTCAGAGTCTTAAAATATCTTAAATACATGAACGTATGGTTTACACAGGAGATCTAGAAGTGTAAATGAATAAAAAAACATGATAAAATAACCAAATCAATGAACATAAAGTTTAATGTGGAAAAAATCCAATATGTTAAAAACCATGGTGATTATTCATATAATTTAGAAACACCCCAATATACAATTCCTCTTCCTCTCACTTCTTCTTAGACAAAGTCTTCACAATGCTTACATATATCTCACATAGTTCACAAAAGAATATTGTGTATTATTGTATTTTACCAAAGGGATAAAAAATGATTTATAATGGGAATGAGGGGGAGGTGATCATTTTTACCAATGGTTCCAACCATTTCTTGAGGAACCAAGTCAATAATTAAATAATATGTTTTATTATGATATTTACATAAGATTTTAACCTGTGTTAAATATAATAATAAAACATTTATCATTTTACCAAATGTTAAGGGTGTAATAATGATACCCACATAATATTAAATGTTATAAAAATTCACCTTAATGTTAAATTGGGATAAAAACCATAGTCACTTTAAGTTAATTATACTGTGTAAAAAAATGAAGGATTTAAAAACTTCATCATGTGAAAACTCATCTTTTGGAATAAAAGGAATTATAATTCATAAACTACTCGAAAGTAAGTTTAATAAATCATGATTGTGAGATTAAATATCAAAATTTATCATGAATAATCACTAACAATATTTTGAGCCTTTTATAACATAAGTACCTCCATTACAAAGTACATTTTTTAATGTATTAGGGTACAAAAATAAAAATTCCACACAAAGTTTACTCAAATTACATAATTTTCACATGAAGTTTATAACTCTATATAATGAGAATAATTATAGAGAAGAATAATAAACATATGTCCATTAGGAAGTGTATTTTTCATGCACACTCCCCCTCAATGGAAGCTCTAAGAGGCCCATCATTACATGAAATTGACAAAACTTTATGGCACCAAGTGGTTTTGTGAATATATGTACCATTTGTTTATCTATAAGATAAAAGTATATATAAATCTCACCATTGAGTAATTTTACTCAACTAAAATACACATGAACTTTAATATGTTTAGTTAGTTGGTGATGCATTATATTTTTTTCCAAATCTATACAACTTTGGTTATCATAATGAAGGATGGTACTATGAGAAACATCCAAATAAAGTTATACATACAACCTTAAACCACATGGATTATTTTGTAACTTCCATAACACTTATGTAATCTGCTTACATAGAAGATATAGAGATAGTATGTTGCTTATTATTTTTCCAAGTGATAGCACCTACACTAAACTTAAACACCTATCGATAGGTAGATTTATTATCTATATGATCACCAGCATGGTCATCATCACAATGAACATATAATTTAACATTATCAATAGAATAATAAAATGAGCCAAAATAAATTGTTCATTTTATATAATGAATAATTTATTTAGCTAATTTGTAATGATTTAATATAGATACTACATAAATCTAGAAGCAACAAAAATAACATATGAAATATTTGGCTAGAAATGGTTAGATAAATCAAACTACCAACAATATGTCTATATAAAGTAGGGTTAGATTTTTCACATGTAGGTTTTGGATCAATTTTAACACCAAATTCAATAAGAGTATAAAAATATTTACATTCAAGCATGTTAAATTTAACTAGAGGGTTATGACCATATTGATATTATGATACAACACTATAATATATATCTTAAAAGATAACCATTCCTTAAAAATTATGCCAAATTCCTAAATCAATCATTTCAAACATATTACTTAGTTTATCCTTATATTTAGAAATTAAACTAGTTAGATCACCAGTAATTAAAAGATCATCAACACATAAAACAATTAAGATTAAATGATCATTTTCAATTTTAACAAAGAGACCATTGTATGAATAGTATTTATAAAAACATAATTATTTAAAAAATAATAATTTTAGAATACCAATCTCAAGGATATTTTCTTAAACCATACAAAGATTTATTTAACTTTCATACATAATGTTCTCTATTAGGGCCAGTCAAACCTTTATGATGAGTCATGTAGATTTTCTATTCTAAATCACCATTTAGAAATGCATTCTTGACATACATTTGGTGGATAACCCAATCATTTTAGGATGAAAGAGTAATTATAATTCTAACAATACGAAATTTTTCTACATGAGCAAAGGTTTCAACATAGTCAATCATAGGTGTTTGAGTAAACTTGTGAGAAACTAATCTAGCTTTAAACTTATCAATTTTACCAATTGAATTATATTTAATCTTATAAAGACATTTGAAACTGACAATATGACTTTTAGGTGGAGGGATAAGATCCCAAGTCTAATTTTTAATTAAGACATTATGTTTAGGTTGTATAAAAACATTACATCTTTCATATCGAGTGGCTTTCTCAAATGATTTTCATTAACATTCATACATAGTCATTAATGCATGATAATAATGTTGAATCCTAGTTAATTTATTAGGGTTATTTAAATTATAAGATTGGATTAAGGATTATACCCATTCAATTTTTTATATTGAACATGAAACTTAGGGGTTACTTAGACTCTAAGTTATCTAAAACTAGATAAACTTCCTCAAGGGCATCCATTTCATCACAATGATAAACATGAGACTCAGGTTCATCAAAAAAATAACATTGAGGAGGTTCCAAAAAGGGATCACAAAAGGAATTTTAAAGAATAATAACATTCCTATTTTTGATGATATGATGTTTATAAGGGTCATAAACTCTTAGATATTTTGTCTTACCTTCATAACCTATAAAAATGCAATAATAGGAAGTGGGATCAAGCTTATTTCTTTAAAATTTAGGAATAAATATAGTAGGAATACCAAAGATCTTGAATGAGCCACACTAGGTTTATTTTTAGTCCACATTTATAAAGGGGTAGAAAAATGAAAATATTTGGTAGGGACTATATTTAGAATATGAACAATAATATTCATGGCTTCAGCCTATAAAATTTTAAGAACATTTGTAGATTACAGTATTATTCTAGCCATTTCTATGATGGTGTGGTTTTTCCTTTCAACAATACCATTTTGATAAGGGGAATATGGATTTGTTAATTCCATTTAAATACTATAACTAATGAAAAAAGAATCAAACTCTCTACTAAAATATTTACCACCATTATTAATTCTTGATCTCTTAATAGGAAAATCAAATGCATTTTAAATACTAGCATTAAATTCCTTGAATTTAGACAACACATGAGATATATTTTTAATTAAATATTAGTAGATCATTATAGTTTAATAATTAATAAAATTAACAAAATATAAATAACCATTAAGAGATATAACTTTTATATGTCCTACAACATCACTATGAATTAATTCTAAACTATTCAAGGATTTTACATCATGATTCTTATGAAAGGGGTTATTATATTGCTTACCACCTAAGCAACACTCACAAGTTTCATGATGAGATGGGATAGAAGGAAGTAGAATAATATTATTATTATAGACATATCATTTAAAATTATAAAACCAACATGTCCAAATATTTCATTCTATAATTGAGATTAATTCTTACTATGCAATGAAAGAAAAGATGCATAAGAAAGAGAAATGATAAATAAACCATTCTTTTAAACACCTTTAACAATCAAGGAACTAGATATATTTTTAATATATAAGCTATATTTAAGTAATATTAAAATGAAATTATAGTTTATAAGTTTAGAACAAGATATCAAATTCTTTTTAAGCTTAGGTACATAGAATACACCATTAATAATAATATCTAAAAACATTATTTTTCGATGCTTAGTTGCTTCTAAAAATGAAGTATATCTTAAGTAAATTCTATTAGATACATCATTATAATAAAATAGAGTATTAGATAATCAGGTCATATGGTGCATTACACCGTTATCTAAAATCCACTCATGTTTATTTGAACCAAATAATGTAGCATATAAAGCAATAACATTATGTTATTGATTATTACTATGATTAGCATTTTGATGCTTCTAATTATTTTGGTTAGATTTATTCCCTTTATTTTTTATAAGATTTATTGTTAATTATATCATTGTTTTTATAATAGGTTTCCCTTCTATGACCAAATTTACCACATAGATTACAATTCCCATTAAACATAGGTGTATGATTCTTATTACTAAATTTCTTATTCTCATTTTTTACTTTAGAAAAATTAGGGTTTTATTACTAGGTTTTTTTGTTATCAAAAACATTATTTAAGGTGAGAATTTTGTAAGTATAATTATCTTTATAATAAAAATTGGTCATAACTTGTTCTTATTGAATTAGGCAAGCAGGCAAAATGGTAAGATTAGTAATATCTTACTCAATTTGATACTTAGAATTCAAAATTGAAATAAAATTTTCATGAATATTTAATTGAATGATAAAATAAATGAATTTTACCTAAATAAAATTACAATCATCCATCTAACTAAGGTTTAATGTTTTTAATTTTAGCAAGAAAATTTACAACTTTCTCATCTCATTTCATACGTGTTATTAGAAATTCAAGGATTAACTTAATAATCTTCAAGAGGTGAGTGAACTATGCATGGATTAGAGGAGTTTACAAGCATCTCAATGAGACTCTTGATTACTAATTTGGAGAAGGAATTCATCCTTAACACTTTGTAAGATAATGGACATAGCTTCCTATAATTTTTATTGAAATGAATTGGTAAGCTTAGGGGTTAAATTTCATCCATAAAGGATTTTTTTAGTAATAATGACAATATTCCCATATATTTGGCCATAAATTTGGTTTTAACATAATGTTTTCATATATTATAGTTATTTCCATTAATCATTTGAGATTTAACTAAAGAAACAAGAGGTGAAGCCATAACTTCCCTTTAAAAAGGATAGAAAATAAATGCTTGAAATGAAACCTTTTAATGTGAATTTTAACCTAATTTAATATTAAAACAAATTTAAATTAAAAACACACAATAATTGTTCAATTTAATGCTAAAAAAGGTAAAAAAATATGAAAGATTGCATGAAAAATAGGTGTCATAAGAGTCATAAAAATATACTAATGTAGGAATAATTTAATAAATTAACCTTTTTTAAATATATTTTAGCATTGATTTTAAAAATATAGTGGATAACACATTTAAATATATTTTATTACACAATTTAGATGCTAAATAATGTAAAAAATTGATTTAAAATTGTACTAAACTAGGTGTCGAAAGAGTCACACTTAGAATGACCACGTACACATTATTATTAAAAAATATATAAAATATATAAGATTATGTTTAAAAACACAAAATATACCATTTATATGCATCCATAAGGTGTCAAAACTTATGAATTGACTAGCTACATGACTATGCTTATCTAGGTTTTGACTAGGTCAAATGTCAAAACAAGGTTGATAGGTTAACTAGAGTTTTGAATGTGTGAAACTTGGCATGCAAGCAGAAAAAAATTAAAATTAGTTTAATTTGAGATTAATTTACCAAGATATTAAAAAATATAAATAAAAAAATTATGGTGTTTTGAACTTGAGATCTTCTTAGTTGTAAGTTCTAGTAAAACAAGGTTCACCAACTCATCTAGAAGCTTAATAAACATTTACATGCACTAATTAATATTATAATATTTTTTTAATTAAATATATTATAATATATATATATATATATATATATATATATATATATAATTACATCTGATGTACATGTAAAAATACTTTTTTTTTTAAAATGTAAAGAATTATTTACTTTTTATGTAAAAAATAATTAAATAATGGTGGGGCCCAATTGCATGGAAATTTGAGAATTAAAAAATAACATATTTTTTTAAATATATCTACAAATTATATCAATAAAAAAATACCTATAGCTACAAATGGAAGAATGGTGCTCATGGATAAGTTTGGAGAACCACAACAATCCACCAAATACCATAAGAATTTGAAAAACTCAAAATCTTTCCATAAAGTAGATATGATGTTCAAAATTAAATTTTTGATGAAGAATATAACTTTTTCACTCCTTAATGCCATATAGATGCACTC
Organism: Torreya grandis; assembly: GCA_037957365.1. NCBI lineage: Eukaryota > Viridiplantae > Streptophyta > Pinopsida > Cupressales > Taxaceae > Torreya > Torreya grandis. The sequence continues at coordinate 2,241,141 of JARHVA010002882.1, read as the reverse complement.
TAGGAGGCTTAGGAAAATTCACAGAGGCTTGGAATGGGCTTCTCAGGCCCTAAAACCTTTCAAAGAACCTTTAATCCTCAAAACTAAGTAGATAAAACCTTCAAAACTGAATTTTCATGTTAAAAACTGATTTTTGATTTTTTCCAATGCCTGAAGGAATGTACATGTGGAATAATGACATTAAAAAATAGCATTGAAGAATCCATAGGCTACAAGAGATTAAATCGGGCCATATAAATCTATAAACTACCTTGAAATGACCAAGTTATGTTTTTGGCATAACTAGAACTGAGTTTTATTGAATAAAAAATAATATTTTATTTATTTCTAGTTCACACACAACCAAAAATATCCTCCCAATGTTGTACAAGATTAAACAAATTTGATAAAATATTTATCAAATTGAATACAAGTTTTTTAAAATAGTATCTTCCAATATATGAATAGGCTTGCCAATAATTTAAACTCCCTTAGGCTCTAATTCCATGAAAATATCTTAAACACATGAATGCATATTTTACATAGGATATCGAGAAGTGTAAATGAATTGCAAAGCATGCAAGAGTAACCAGATCAATGAACACAAGGTTTAACATGGAAAACCTCAAAGAGGTAAAAAATAATGGTGATTATTCATATAATTGAGAAACACCCCAATACACAATTCCTCTTCCTCTCCCTTTTTCTCAGATAAAATCTTCACAATGCTTGCATATATCTTGCATAGTTCAAAAAGGAATATTTTGTATTATTTTATTTTAACAAAAGGGTAGAACTCTATTTATAATAGGAGTGGGGGGAAGTAATTGTTGTTACCAATGGCTCCAACCTTTCACCAAAGAACCAAGAAGGTAATTAAATAATATGTTTTATTGTTTTATTTACACAAGGTTTTAACCCATGTTAAATATAATAATGAAACATTTATTATTTTACCAAATGTTAAGCGTCCAATAATGGTAACCACATAACATTAAATTTTCCAACATAGTCCATCAATTTAAATATATTCAATACAAGGAACAATGTTTAGGATTCACCCTTTCTAGTTGAAACTATATAAATATATTCATAACAATATATCTCATAATAACATAAACTAAATATGAAATAATAATGATCCAAACCTTTAAATAATGAATAACTAGTCTCATATAGTCATTACATGAAAGAATTCCCCCAATTTGGCCCACAAATGACTAATTACGACAAGTTAATGAGTTAGGTTCATTTGTGACTCACTCAGACTACATTATAACCATGGTATTAGTGATAAGGACCACTATTATTAATCTTGTTTTATATTCAAATAAATTTAAGTTCATTGGGATCATCCTTAGAATATCCAACTATTCTTTTTTGTGTAGTCAAAGATCACATCTTGCTAAGGTTGATTTTGTGTTTTGTGATTCCTTGCTTGATACCTAGGTGCATGGTATTATTTGGTCCAAGCCACCACCTAAATACCTTGGTTTATAAATCTCATTATCCTTATATTTTAAATAAACTAATTATAACTTTGATCACCTTCATTATATTAGACCAACAATCTATTTTATGGGCTTTGATGGCCTTGACAAGTTCAAACAACAATCGAATTCAATCCCAAATTATTTTCATGGAGATCCCATGTATCCTTCTTAGGAATATCACTCCACATGGTTAGTTTTCACTACTTATGAAATCTAACATGTCTATATGTATTAGGTTCTTATTATGTGGTGACTTTCCATTGATTTTTAGCTTGGTTGAGGGCCAAAATCACCATTTATTTTTCATTGGCTCTAGTGTAATGAGATCTCACCATGTGGGGTGACCTCATTCACTTGGAGATCACTAGTATTAGCCTAAGGTTCCACACTTTGATTATCCTAGAGTTTTAATATTTTTATAGGTGGCTTCATCTTGAGCACTTATAACTCTATAGGTTTCATCTCAATGTTCAATTAGTGTTAACTTCTTTGGAGCCTAATATTTTGATATTTGGACACATCTTAGAGACTTGCTTAATATCTTGTCCATAAAATTTATTTTACTGAATCTAGGTCATGGAGAAGTGGGATGCCACGATATGGTATAATGTCATTCACTTAGAGGTTCTACTACATGTTAACTATGCACTAACCATCTCAAGGACCTGAAATAGTAATATAATGATAAGTGGCATCATCCCAGGTACCCAAAGGATTAAAGAATGAGTTCTTTGTCTAAAGTTACATATAGGATTGGATCCCTAATATTTTGACAACTGGTAGTTCCTCATTTAACTTGGACCTACATAAAATATAAATTAGGCAATATAATTTGATTAAAGGAATAATTGTTAAAGCTCAAAGTTTACAAAAAAATACCAAATAAAAAACATCAAAATAAAAGTGAGAAAATACATTCAAAATATGAATGACTAAGTCTAAAATAAGTGAACAACATGATTATTTAATTATTTTATCCCAAAACAAAGTGAAAATGGATTAGAACTAGAGGATAAATATGCCTAAACTACAAAAACCCATAGTGGAATTGGTCCAACTACAAATAAACTAACTAAATCAAGGGATATAACATCATAAAAGACCTAGTTAATAATATTGAGATAAGGTTTAGAAATAATTAAATAAAAAAATTTATCTCAAAGGAAATGCATTCTATATTTTGATGGTTTTGATAGGCTAGATAGCCATTACATTTAGGCTCATGTAATGCTTACATGGATGCTATCATGTTATGTAATTGGAATGCTCATAACACACGAAAACCATTCACTCATCTAGGGATTTATTGATCATCCACCTATATTATTTTACATTATGATCTTAGTGTGGAAATATCTTGATACTTGTTAATATCTCATGTATTTGGGGCCTCATCTAAGGTTTGTAAAAAAATAAATTGTCTCATGGAATAGGTTAATAGGATCATGATATATGGCATGATATCAGGCATCCATGAACTTAAATGTGTATCAAAAGTATATGGACTACCCTAAAGGCCAAGGGAAACTAAATTATGTCACATGGTGTGATCATGTGCATCTAGAAGGTCTTTATATTTCCTTAGAAATTAAGAGGGCCTAGGGAAGTGGATAGGTGATATCATGCCATGCATCCCAATCCTAGGTTCCCAAAATATCACTAAAGTGACTTAGTCCCAAATATTCCATTGGAAGTGAGTGAATGATAAGTGGTATCTCCTCACTTACCTAATGGCTCACTAGATAATAAAGTGATCATTGGTCTAAAAAAGGGACGATAGTCATTAGCATGTTAATTTAAACTTTTAAAAAAAATGATACAAGATACAAATAAAAATGTAATAAAAACATCATAAATTAACAAATACATGTACTTAGCCAAAAATGAAGCTAGAACCAATCTAATTTAACGAAATTGCTAAGTTTTAAACATAAACCATGAATAAATTTAGTCATTTTAACTCAATAATAACAAAGGATTCCACAAATAGATAAATGTATTAGATAAAATGGTCCCATTTTCTCAAAAATAAAATCTAATTTGGTCTAATAGTCCTCAAAGAAACTAAGTTTTAAAAAATAAGCATGGAAAAATATTCAGTCAAATAACCTAAAAGTAGATAATATTTAATCAAACAGCTTAAGGGAAACAATAAGAAACTCTAAAATAGTTAGATAATCTACATAAATTTGAGATGAAATGGTATAAAAATGAAAACTTCAATGCAACTTAAGAATGTGTGTTAAAATAGACCAAGACTTACCAAATCTATATAGATTCAAATAGTTAATTTAATGAGGTATTAATTAAAAACTCATTTATATTAAGTGCACATGATGGACACTTAAGTTCATAATTAGTTGAAATAATAAAAATAATATAGAATTAAGAGTGAAAATTCTAAAGGACCCTTTTCAATAAGATCACTAAATAAAATTGGCCCATATTTGATTAAATTAGAACACTATCTCCTAGGAAAAATTGGTTCCATGATTTCCTAAATAAATTAGGGTGTGTTATGCAAGAAAAAACAAAAAATAATTTAGTTTTTCATGCTAATATGTTACATCTAGATCAAGGTATACTAAAATATATCTAGTTGATGGATTTACAAGCCTTACTTCACAGTATGTCAGCTCATATGATTGAAACATATCTTTTACCTACATAATTTATAGATCCTAAAATTGCATTATATGAAAACAAAGGATATATAAAATAAATGTTGACTAATTTTTGGTCCTACAAGCCAAAATTGGGCATCCCCTCCTTTTTCTTTACAAAAGTCATCTAATCCATGTTTTGGCTAGATCATCCATCTACTTCCTTATGCAAAATGTTCTTTACCAGACCTTTCTCATGAAAAGCCAAGTGTTTACCTCATTCTACTTTGCCAAGTGTATTTTGGCTTTTTCAAGAGTAATTAATTCACCTATAGTAGTGCATTTTAGGTTTCCCAAATCACTTTACTTGTGAAATTTTCATAAGTCAAGTCACTTGATAAACCAAATTTGGCCTTGGTGGTGTAATTCAGACTTTGCAAATGTCTTTACTTATAAAGGTTATAACTAAAGTCACTTATAAAACCCAATTTGGTCTTGACAAACTAAATTAGGTTTTCCAAGTGGCTTTAATTATTTGCCTTATCAGCTGAAGTTGATGTAAAACCCAAAGTAGAAGCTCTTGGGAAGTTTGAAATGGTCTATCTAGTGAAAATAGGGTTTTTATAGGTTCATTACTTGTCTAATTTTATAAGTAGAAGTGATTAAAGAACTTGAAATGGTGTAAGCAATTTGCAAAAGGAAATGAATTTCCTTTAGAGGGCATTTTGATGGCTTGAAGGATGTTTGCAAAAAGTCTGAAGGGTAAGTGTCTTTGTGGAGGGTACTTGGGAAAATAAATAGGATTTCTTCACTTTTTCAAAGGGTCATTACAAAATTATCGAAGGGTAAGTACCCTTGTGGAGGGCACTTAGTTGGTGGTAGGACCAAATCAAAAGTTATGAAGGGGCATTTTGAGGCACAAAGTGACCTTACAAAGGGCACCTTGAGAAAGTGAAGAATGAAGACAAAAGGCTTGAAGGGCATGTGCCCTTTAGGAAAATAAGTAATCAAAAGAAATAATTCCTTTAGACAAAATGTCTAAAGGAATTACTTTAGATATTTTTCCTGAAGGAAAGCATGACAAAAAGCTCAAAAAAAGAAGGCCTGATAAGTCAAAGACAAGCCAAAAAGAAGCCAAGGCAAAGGAGAAGGCAAGGAAGAGACAAAACATGGGCAAAGTAAATAGCAAAAAAATACAAAGCACAAAACATTTCCAATAGCTGACAAGGTTAAAAGGTAGAATCAATGACCACTTAGACCAAGACAAGTGGTATACATAACTCATCAAGGAGAATAAATACATTTGGTGAAATATATTTACTGGAAACCAATAAAATAGATTGGTTTTTGAACTATAGAGGAGAGCAGCCCATGTTTTCATGCTTCACCATTAATTCATAGTTAGTTGCACCCAACATTGAAGAGAGCATGGTCCATCCACAAAAACTTGGGGATGGCTTTATTAGTTGTTAAAAGGCATATCCCATGCTTTTGTAGGCCTAGGATAGTAAGGGTGGTGACTTGGACATCTACAACATGGCTTTCCCATACACAGTTTGAATAATACAATAGCAACATGGTCTTTTAGTCTCTACAAAAGTGTTTAACTTAGAATGGGTTTCCATTCCTTGATTTCTCAGCTACCTTGTTTCTAGTTCTCTATATATTTGTAACTTCTCATTTGAGAAAATATCTCTCAGCTTGTATGGTGAAGCCCTGTAGGAATTTACCTTGAATTAGAAAGAGAATTTTACCTCACTTTGATCATGAAATTTTGTATATGTCTATGATTTTATCTTGTGTTAGGTCATTTTCTTTTCATGCTTTCATAAGTTTATTCCAACATATCTAGTGCATAGTAATTTTTTTTCTCTTGCAAGTCACAAGAAGTGTCTGAATAGGTATAGGCAAGTGAATAGGCTATGCAATAATGTGTCTCAAAACACCTCTTATGCTAGTTTCTTCCTCCCTATATCTTCATAGGACCCCCTAATAAAATACTAATGTAAGGAAGTTTTTCTCACCTAAATGAAGTGTATGCTTTCTATCCATGGTTCAAAGTGTATGTCAAAGCTGAGTAAGATAATTGTTTTGGTGCATCACCTCTTAGCTTAGGTCTTATTTTTAGTATTTTATCTAAATTTTCATCCCCCCAATTATTATTAGTATGAGATCTAGGGTCTCATGGTGCATTAAGGGGAGTTAGCCCCTAATCTAGAGATTCATCCCTCACATTTTCCACCCATAGCAAGAGAGATGTCTCTATTGTGTCATATGGATTAAGAGAGTTGAACCTACCTTCAAAGGGTGTAATCCACCATGTCAATAGTTTTTGGCATGCCTTATGGGACAATTTATATGTCCTAAAAGTTTTGTGATTGGTGTTGGTCTTGATATTGTTAAAAAAATCTAAAATAAGGAGCTATATTTAGCACCTGGCAACTCCATTTAGGAACCAAGTCTCTAGTAAATGACCAACTTGGTATCCCATGTAAAAGGTCATTATAAGATCTTCTTCTAGGGGTGTGACTTTTGAACTTTTTGAGTTACCTTTGAACTCAATAAAAAGATTAAGGTTTGTAAATACCCACCCTTACATAGCAAGCCATTTTCCTAATCTAGCCATAAAATATACCTATTCAAGGAGACCCCTATTGAATCCTTTTACAACCATGGTAGCCCTTAGGGATTTCCATTTTTCGGCCTTCAATTGTCAAATTCCCTTGAACCTTTAACAATATGACCCAATTCTAGGGATAGCTCTCAAAAGTGTTCCTCCCTTTAGTGGAGATGACCCAATCATTGTTGTCAGGCATATTAGAAACATAATAAGCCTCTGCAACATCCATAATATCACTAAAGAAAATATAGGCACTAGATTGCTAGCCTTGTCCTTTAATGGGAAAGTTTTGTACTAGTATGGGACCTTGCCTATGAACTCAATTGGCTCATGGAATGAGTTAGGGACCCTCTTGACCAATAGGTTTGGGGGAAAAAGTGACCATTTGTCTCTAACTAAGCAATTAACCACCATGAAGATAAACCCACATGAGTTTATGCAATATTTTAACACTAGGTTCCAAAAGACTTGGGACAGGATACCAATTCCTGTGAGGCCAACCCCAATATATGTTTTCCTTTACTACTTGAAGGCCCTAAATAGTGACATTGTTCTCATGATATAGCCCATGGGTGGAAACACTTTTCCCACTACTTATGATATATCCATAGCTACTAAAAATTACCTTTTTCAAGTGGGAAAGATATCTCCTAGACCTCCTATGCCACTCTTTCTTGATTTATAGCCCTCAGCCTAGCCTATTTTGCCCACTCTAGCTCCTTTACCTAATCAAGAGAAGCTACCTGCTACCCCTACAAATGACATCCATGAAGTTAAGAGCCTACTCTAGAGTATTACCAATGATTTATTTTCCCTTAAGAGACAACAAGCTCAGAGTTATAGGCCAAATAAATGATACTAGCAGTTTAGGCAAGCAAATAGGCCTCCCTTCTAGATTATAATCAAGGGCAAGGTCAAATTACACATGTCAAGCCATATCAAAGCTATAATACAAATGCCCCTTCATCTTTCAATGCTCTTGTCCCCATTCAAAATAATTTGGTGTAGGATCATCCCAATTATCCACCCTTAGACCATGGCCAAGAATAAGTTGCTTATGCTAATGAGCTACCAAATCAAAGCATGACTACATAAGGTGATCAGGAAACCCAATTCTCAAATTTTTGAGATATCAACACAACTTGGGATAGATATTAGGTAGGCTCAATCTAATGTCACTCTTATGAATCACTTGGAAGGAGATTTATATGTAGTCAACTATGTGGGGAGCACAAGTAATCAGAATGTTAGTGTTACATCCAATACCAGATCTAAAAGGAGAGCCATTGATGATGCTCAATGAGCCACTCAAGAACCTATATCATCTCATTCACCCAATAAATTAGGAAGTTACTCAAATAATCCCAAAGACCACAAGAAAATCAAAATTTTCTCAATTATAGGCCAATGGTTGTAGCTTTAGCTCCTCAAGTTACACCATAGGTTACAAATGTTCCCAAGGACAACTCTAAAGGGGGCAATCCTTCAATCAATATAGTGGACCAAATGAAGAAGATGCACATGAAAATCTCATTTTGGGATTATTTATCACTACTAGGACAAAAAGATATACTCTAAAAAGAATTGTATGGGCTAGGTGAGCAAGTTGTCCCAACAAGAAATGATAATGTGTTGGTAGTAAATGGGGCTCCTCCCATGGCTGGTCAAGCAAAGAAAGACGAGAAGGTCCATCCTTTCTATTTTCCCCTAATTATTGGTGATTTATTGTTCCACAATTGAATCATTGATAGTAGAGCAAGCACCTCAGTTATGACCAAATGCATAGCTGATAAGTTAGGCCTCAAGTATGAGAAAATGACCAAAGGAGTTCTACAGTTGGATGGATCACAAGCTAAGACCTTAGGAGTGGCAATAGGCTTGAATCTAACTCTCCATGCCTATCCAAACTTATCAATTCCCCATGATGTGGTAGTGGTAGATGTTCCTCCTTACTTTGCTCTTTGTTTGTCAAGGGATTTCACATCCAAGATAGGTGGATACTTGGTAGCCAACTCATCTTACATGGTATTTAGGACAAAGTATGTAATTAAAGTGAAGATTGAGTTAGATCCCATCCACAAGGATCACCTAGAGCTATACTCACCCAAATCAATGAATGTGAACTATATAATCATTGATGAAGAAGATCTCTAGGTTGATCAATCTCCATCATATTCCCTTGTATGAGTTTCTAACCTACTCCTAGATAAATGGGGAAATGAAAACTTTGAGCATGATCCTTACAATTTCATTAAATAAGCTAGTTTTGGAGTCTACTGCATGCATGAGAAAGATTCTTTCATGCAAAAATTGATGAAGATATACCAAGAGGAATATGGTTTGTGGTAGCTATTCTTTGATGGATATAGAAGCAAGTTGGGAGTTGGTGGTGGGGAAATGTTGGTTTCACCTTCAAAAGATAAATACTTCTCAACTTTTAGGTTTCATTTATACTACACCTATAATTTATTAGAGTATGTGACCCTTGTTCATGGCCTAGAATGGGCAAGGAAGAGATGAATCAAATAATTTCAAGTGTTTAGAGACAGTGAGTTGATTGTGAACCAAGTGAGAGGTCAAATCTTGACGAAGAACTCCTTACTCAAGTCTTACAAGCATAGAGTGTGGGAACTTGTAGATAACTTTGTTGATTTCAACATCAATTCCATTTTAGGAGAGGAGAATAAGCATGCAGATAGATTGGCAACAATTAGTGCTTAGTTTGACATCCCAAAGGGGATGAGACAAAGCAAGAATCAACATCATTTAAAGGTGATTATAAGGCCCTCCATATTAGCTAATGTCACCAATTGTCATGTGTTTGAAAGTGACCATATAATAACAATTTTATTATAGGAAGATGTTAATTTTGCTTCCAAAAATTAGTCCAAGCTATAGTAGTAGTATGATGGGCAGATTGTTCAACTAAAGACCAACAAGTTTCCAAAAGATTTGGTAGCTCTTGAGAGAATTTTCAATGAAGATTATCAACTCAAGAGAGAAAAATAAAGAATTTCAACGAAGAAGGAAAATTATGAAAGAGTAGAGATCTACAAGGATAAGTTGATTGCACTTGGGAAGGTGTCTACCAATGAGGAAAAGCATGATTTCATTATGTTATATCAAGAGTTTGCTGATGTCTTCACTTGGGAGTATGGTGATTTGAAGGGATTTGATCTAAGCTTGGCCCAACACACCATTTAGTTGGAGGAAGGTGCCAAACCCATCAAGACAAACCAAAGGCCAATCAATCCAAAGATCAAGGCTCTCATGAGGAAGGAGTTCACCAAACTGATCAAATCCAAGATCATTTTCCCTATCAAACACTCTTTTTGGCTTGCCAATTTGGCCTCTATTAGGAAGAAGAATGGAGAAGTTATATTGTGTGTGGATTTTAGAGACCTAAATAGAGTCTTAATGAGATATCACTCTCCCTTTCCAAGTATGGATCAAATTCTTTAAATAGTAATAGGTAGTGAAAGGTTCTCTCTCCTAAATGGCTACCTTAGGTACAATCAAATCTTGGTAGAAGAATGTGACCAATACAAGACATCCTTCACCACCAAGTGGGGAGAATACTCCTATAGGAAGATGCCATTTAGATTGTCAAATGCTGAAGCTACCTTCCAACATGCTATGGACATGGCTTTCCAAGGTTTGATCAATTACATTCTGCTGATTTATCTTGATGATGTGATAGTCTTCTCCAAGGAGGCAAGTGAACACTTGAAGCACCTGAGCCAAATATTTGAAAGGTGTATAGATTTTGGCATCTCTCTCAACCCAAAGAAATGCATGTTTTCCATCCATGAAGGCAAGCTCTTGGGCCAAGTTATTTTAAAGGAAGGCCTAGCCATTGATCTAGAGAGGGTGAACACCATCTTAGCATTATCCTTGCCTAAGCAAAAGAAGGGCCTAAAAAGTTTCTTTGGTAAGATAAATTTCATTAGGAGATTCATTCCTAACTTTGATGAGCTTGTCAAGCCACTAACTTCCATGCTAAGGAAGTATGAGATGTTCATGTGGATAGCAAGAAGAAGAGAAAGCTTTGAAGGAATCAAGAAAGATATCACCCAATCTCCTACCCTAGCTATTCAAAACTTAACCAAGGAATTAAATCTATACACCTTTGGGAATGAATAGGTAATTTTTTATATTCTCACTCAAGAAAATGGTGAGAATTTAGAATGGCCTCTTGATTTTTTCAGCCAAGGTTTAGAAGGCTATGAGTTTAGATATATGTATGTTAAAAATCAGGTGATTGTAGTCATATGAAGTTTGAAGAAGTTCACACATATGTTGTCTAGCATAAAAATTCACATCATGGTGCCACATCCTAGTGTAAAATACTTCTTTTTGAACTGAGACTTGAATGAGAAAAGGCCAGGTTGGATCACCAAAGTAATAGAGTATGATGTAGAGATCAAGACCACCAAGTTGGTAAGAAGAAGAGGGATATATGAACACCTCTCTATAGACTTGAAAGAGCCAAAGGAGTATGTTTTGGTATTCCATGATGAACCTACAATAATTATACCTATAGTCCTAAATATTTAAGCACAAGACATGGTTCATTTTCTTTAAACTAGTGAGTGTCCACAAGGTTTTGATAGGACCAAGAGGAGGTATTTTAGACTCCAATATCTTCCTTATATCCTAGTTGATGGAGTGATATTCATAAAATAATTTTTAAGGGTAATCTTGAGATAAATTGATTGAGACTAAGTTGACAAGGTATTGTCTAAGTTCCATGATGAACCAACTGGTGGCCACTTCGCTCCCAAGGCCACAACTACAAGGATTATGAGGGATAGTTAATTTTGGCCTAGTTTATTTAAAGACACTCATGCTTGGGTGAGGAAATGTAAAAAATGTGCCTTATTTTATGGGAAGAAATATATATATACCATGCCTCTTCATCTTATTTAGGTGGAACAACCATTCATGCAATGGGGGTTGGACTTCATTGGGCTGATCAATCCTCCTTCTAGTACTAGCCACAAGTGGGTTTTGACTACCATGGATTATTTCACAAGGTGGGTAGAGTCCATAGATTTTAAAGAGGATAATGAGAGTGAAATCCTAGACTTATTTGAAGGCATAGTGATAAGATTTGGGGTCCTAGCCACAATCATTTCAGACAATGCATTGACTTTCTTGGGAACAAAGACAAGTGAGTGGACATTGAAGTATGGCATATATCTAACCACTTCTTCCAACTACTATCCATAAGGAAATGGGTTGGTTGAGTACATAAACAAGAATTTAATTAGGATCATAAAGAGGATAGTAGAGGAAAATCAAAGGACTTGGCATGCCAAGTTGAAGATAGCTCTTTTGGAAGATATGATCACTCCAAAGAGGGCAATCAAGAATTCACCATACACACTTGTGTATGGAAGGGAAGGTAGAATTCCTATCTCACTTGAGTTACCATCCTTGGATCTTTCCCATCAACATCAATTGATGGAGAGTGATATCCCAAAAGTTAGGTATTGTGAGCTAATAGAGCTTCAAGAATTGAGAGACCAAGCTATGGATGCCATGACTAGCCACCAACAACAAACAAAGAAGAATTTAGACAAAATGTATATGCTAAGGAGCTTATTAGAAGGTGACATTGTCTTGAAGTGGGATGAGGACTTAGACAAGTGTGGAAGGCACATAAAGTTTGATGCTTTGTGGAGTGACCCATTTGTCATCACCCAATGCAAACAACACAATGCTTTCTATCTCTACAAGTTATATGGTGAAGAGCTACATATCCTAGTCAATGGGATATACCTTAAGAATTTTTATTAGGTTTATTTTATCATGTACATAGTTTTTCTTGTTTTTCCTCATTTTCCCTAAGTGTTGTTATGCATGTGTGTAGTGTTTTTAAGCCTTGTGTGTGTTTTTTCCTTATTGTTTGGTGTAAAATATTTGTTAGTTCATAGGTCATTATAAGGCTATTGTTGACTTCTCCAAGATGCATCCTAACTCCTTACCCAATGGACTTTGTGGCTACTAGTCTTCCCAAGCATAGCATGCATGCTTCCCTTATGAGTCGCAAATTATGTTGACCAATTTTTGGTCCTACAAGCCAAAATTGGGTACCCCATCCTTTTTATTTGCAAAATTCATCAAATCCATGTTTTGGATAGATCATCCCTCTACTACCTTGTGAAAAATGTTCTCTTCTAGACCTTTCTCATGAAAAATCTAAGTGTTTCCCTCATTCTACATTTCTAAGTGTTTTTCAGGTTTGTCAAGATCAAGTACTTCACCTACAGTAGTGCATTTCATGTTTCCTATATAACTTTACTTATGAAATTTTCATAAGTCAAGTCACTTGATAAACCTGATTTGGTCTTGGTGGTGTAATTCAGACTTTGAAAATGTCTTTACTTAGTTGCATTATCAGTTGAATTTGATGTAAAACCCAAAGTAGAGCTCCTGAGAAGTCTGAAATGGTCTATTTAGTGTAAATTAGGTTTGTGTAGGTGCGTTACTTATCTAATTTTATAAGTAAAAGCAATTGAAGAACCTGAAATGGTCTAAATAGTTTGTAACAAGTAATGAATTTCCTTCAAAGGGCATTTTGATGGCTTGAAGGATGTTTTAAAAAGTTTAAAGGGTAAGTATCTTTCCAAAGGGAACTTGGGAAAAGAAAGAGGACTTCTTCACTTTTCTAAAGGGTCATTACAAAATTCTCAAAGTGTATGTGGCCTTGCAAAGGGCACATTAAAAAAGTGAGGAATGAAGACAAAAGGCCCAAAGGGCACGTGCCCTTTGGGAAAAGAAGAAATCAAAAGAAATAATTCCTTCAAACATTTTATCTAAAGGAAAGCATGACAAAAAGATCAAAACAAAGAGATCCCGATAAGTCAAAGATAATCCAAGAATAATCCAAGGCAAAGGAGAAGGTAAAAAAGAGACAAAATATGGGCAAAGTAGATAGTATAAAAATACAAAGTGTAGAACATTTCTAGTAGTCAACAAGGTCAAAAGGTAAAATCAATAACCACTTAGACCAAGAGAAGTGGCATAGACAACTCAGCAAGGAGAATTAATGCATTTGGTGAAATATATCTACTAAAAACCAATAAAATAGATTGATTTTTGAACCAAAGAAGAGAGAAGATCATGTTTTAACACTTCACCATTAATGCACAACTAGTTACACTGAACATTGAAGAGAGCATAGTCTAGCCACAATAACTTGGGGATGGATTTGTTAGTTGCTAAAAGGAGTATCCCATTCTTTTAAAGGCCCATAATAGCAAGGGAAATGACTTGGACATGTAAAAAATGGTTCTCCCATACAAATTTTGGAGAATATGGTAACAATATGGTCTTTTGGTCTCTACAGAAGTGTTTAACTCAGCATGGGTTTCCATTCCTTGATTTGTTAGCTACCTTGTTTCCAATTTTCTATATATTTTTAACTTGTCATTTGAGAAAATATCTCTTAGCTTGTATGGAAAATACTTGTATGAATTTACCTTGAATAAAAAAGAGTATTTTACCTCCATTTGAGCTTGCACTCTTGTATATGTATATGGTTTTATCTTGTGTTAAGTCATTTTCTTTTCATGCTTTCATAAGTTTATTCTAGCATATCTAGTGTACAGTGATTTTATTCTCTTGTAGGTCACAAGAAGTGTCTAAATAAATATAAGCAAGTGAATAGGCTACTCAATAGTGTGTCTTAGAACACCTCTTGTGCTAGTTTATTCCTCCCTATATCTTCATAGGACCCCCTACTGAAATAATAGGAAGTTTTCCTCACTTGAATGAAGTGTATGGTTGTTGCCCATGGTTCAAAGTGTATGTCAAAGATGAGTAGACCAATTTTTTTCATGCATCACCTCTTATCTTAGGTCCCATTTTTAGTATTTTCTCTCCCTTTTTATCCCCACCATTATTAGCAATAAGAGATTCAAGGCCTTAATGTGCATCAAGGGGAGGTAGCCCTAATCTATAGATTCACCCCTCATGTTTTCCACCCATAACAAGAGGGATTTATCCATTATATCTCATGGATGAAGAGAGATGAGCCTCCCTTTAGATGGTGAAATCCACTTCATCAATAATAACACCTTCGATACTTTCATGAGGAATGTCTATGCGGTGTTCAAATAATGGAATATAATATAGGAATAGATATATCTAAAGACTTACATTAATATATCTATAAAGACTTATAGATAGATGGATAGATAGATAGATAGATAGATAGGTAGAAAGATAGATAGATAGATAGATAGATAGATAGATAGATAGATAGATAGATAGATAGATAGATAGAGAGAAAGATAGATAGAGAGATAGATAGATAGATAGATAGATAGATAGATAGATAGATAGATAAATAGATAGATAGATAGATAGATAGATATACTAAGATAAAATGCTTCACAAATTTACCTTATGATAAAATGTATTGATATATATATAATCTATTAGTCAAATTATTAACATATTAATTACTCTTAGTATTATCTTAAATACACATATACATATATACATAGACACACACACACATACACACACATATATATACTTTATCTTGGTCACATTATGCATGTCATGTTTATCAACCTATGACAGAGGTTTTTATATTTATGTATAACCTATTCATGGTGTATAAAATGTATAGATAATTCATAGATGATCCATAATCTTACATAAGTACCCATAATACATTGAGTAAAAATTTAAGTTTAGACTCCTTGATAGGGACCATCAATCTTGCACTTATTATTCAATGACCATTATAGCTAAGTATATCACCTATTCTATAGGTATTTTAAACATTTATTTTTCTATCATTTTACATCTACTATGAATTACTTTACACACTTTTGACCAAACCCCCATGAGGGAGTTACAAAGTTTCCTCACTTTTATTCCCTTTACTTGGCACACCAAACCTCTGACCATGTCTTGGTTCTCTAGAAATTATTATGGTCTCGAGGGACTCCATGATGGCTAAGCCATATCATGATGCCACAACATCATTGAATTGCATCTCGTGTATTCACTTTTGTCACTGACTTGTATTAGCCCATTGTAGACTCCTTTCAACTATTATAGATTGCATTTACAATTTTTGCATTTACCCTAATCCACCATACATTTTATATTTTTTGGCCTAAAAAATATAAAATGTATATGTTTTTTTCACCTAAAATTATACCACAAAGCATATAATTTTAGGTGAAAAAAATCATATTATAAGTTTAAGCAATATAATATGATTTTTTTCACCTTTATGTTTTGAGAAAAAAATCTCTCTTATGCACACATTTATAGATTTAAGCAATGAACTAATGATCCCATTACTAACCATGTACTTAGTTATAAACCATGTTTGCAAAAATTACCAACAACTTGGTAGATAATGAACTACAAGATATATTCAAACAAATTTATATATCAATTTTGAATTAATGAATAATTTTAAATAATTATAAAACATTTGAGGAACTTTGTAATTCAATAAAAGAATTAAAAGTCAAACTTCTCATTTTGAACAAGCTCAAATATGTAGTTTCATCCAATTCAACTTCCACAAAAAATGTTTTAAAGCAAAAAATATCACTAAGTTAATCAAACATAAGATAAAATTGTTGTAACTATCATAGTTAATGTTATATGTAAACCTTCAAAAAAACTTGATATTTAAAATAAATTAAGAAGAAATTCTCTAGATTACCACAATTACCTCTTTAAATTTCTACAAATTTTTCTTAAGTAGAATCTCATAACTCTACCTCCACCACTAAAGGTTTACATGAATAAACCTCAAAGTAAATCAATTGATAGAAATACATATTGTGATTACCTTAGATCCAATAAAAAATCTATCTATAGATGTTTTAGTATTAAACACCACATTTAAGATATTATTGATAACAATTTCATTGAGCAAGGTATTCCTATAGAGAAAATTGAGCCTCAATAGAATGAAAATGATAATTTGAAGATTTTTTATCGATCCATTCCCAAACCATGAACTAAATGAGGATAATTTAGTGTTTATTGATTTTTATATTGGACATCCACCTCTAGAGTTATATGATCTTTCATTAGATGTAAATATTAGTAAAATTAATCAAAATTCCCAACAAAGTCTTAAGAGCACCTTTGATGATAATGATATATTAGACGATGATTTTAATTTTCATGATTTATGTATATGAGAATACATTAATTAATAACCCATTAATAATGTATTAATCAATAATGTATAGTGTGATAATGCATGTATAATGAAATCACTTCATCCATTGGGTTACACATAACATGTCATATAAGAAACATCTCAAAATGTCAAAACATTCAATGGGGAAACAACAAACTACTTTGGGATGCATTGTGTTACCTCTTAAAGTTAGTATTTTTATATTAGCCATGCCTTTTATAGTTCTACCATAGATTGAGTTCTCTAACATGATATTAGGTCATGGTTGGTTAGATAAGCTTTGTGTTATACCTTTCAAGGTGTGTGTGTGTGTGTGTGTGTGTGTGTGTGTGTGTGTGTGTGTGTGTGTGTGTCTATATATATATATATAAAGTACACTCATTGAAACTAAGGTAATAGTTTTAGGAATTACATATGAGTACCCTCTACAATATATGGCACACCCTTCTCCCCATCGACCATTTTAGTGCTTTGATACATATATTAAATAAAAAATAACATTTATAATTTTTTTCCATATAAAATATTACTCTATAAAAATAATTCATAAGCAAATGAAAAAGGCTCAAAAGAAAATAATGCAAAATCAATAATCATATTAGAAAAAGGTGTTAATTTGACAAAAATCACCATAACATGCAACATATTATAAATCAATGATACATACCAATCAACATGTTCTAGAAAGATCATAACATTTAAAGTAAATTTATACCACTCCTCATTGGATGTCAAACCTTCTTAGGTCCTCTAGAAATACTTATTGCACACATGATTACCAAGTAGTGATATAGATACTTTAATTACAACACCTTATAAATTTTATATTTTGATTCATCCACATATATCACTTTTCATCCATGGAAGGTGACCTTTGTATATTTTATTACATATCCTTATTATGACTCTCATCTTGAAGGGATCATTAGTTAGAAAATTTTAATTTCAAATTTTCAAAAAAAGAATAAAAGCATTCAAATAATCATAAAAATAAATATATTATTGTACATGGTTTCTTTGTTAATTCATCATGTTATTAATTTCTTAATTTATTCATCATGCTATTCTTATACATTTTACACATGTGATTGATTTGATAAATCTTCTAATCCTTCACTGTTTGTTTTTTTTCCTCTTGGTTCTTGCTTTTCATTTTCCTGATATGACCAATCCAAAATAGTGATCTTATATGACATCATATACCATTTACCATGTTTTTTTCATAGTCTCGATAGATAATATTTTACTTGACATTATAAATAGTATCAACCAAAAATAATCAACATTTACTATTTATATTGTCTTGAACCAATAAATATTGACCTGTAGCATTTTTAAATAGTCAAATTAAAAATTGACCAAATAGAGCCTTTATAAATCTAATTTTTTGATACCATTCTCACTCTTAGTTTAAACCACTATTATTCATGAAAAAATATTTATTTTGTGTACTATATCATTCATACATGCACATTACATATATTTTAAAAATTACATTTGATAATATGAGGATGTAAAATCATTCCTTTGCATCCATAATATATACCCCACATGCCTTTTCAACCACAATTTACATACATAGAGGGGGAATATTTATCATACATGGTCATTCCATCATAATTAATACATACATTATCTTGACATATGCTAGAGGATTATTTAGATTTAATCCCTTTCTTCTACATTCAAATCCATGGTTTTATCTCTTAATATTTTTTGTGCATGTTTCAAAATTTCAATAATGTACATAAAATTTAAATATTCAAAAAATAAAAATGAATTAAAAATATTCAAAAAAATGTTAAATGAATATCTAAGCATGATTAGACATACATTTTACATCATTAACATATGTTATTTATCTCATGATTAGTTATTTTCATAATCCTATTCTATCACACATGCATTTCAATGGTATTTATGAGTGCTATGAAAGACAAAAAATTGAAATGAAACTAGATATGTAACCTTCCTCTTCCCAAAAACCATGTTGTGTTGGGGCATAGTATCCAAAGTTCACATTCTTTTATAGGTGTTACCATTCTATAACTTCAATACTATGTTGACATATATACTATTTACAAATGTCTAGATAACATATTTATCTTAAATTTATGCATGGATATGTTATTATATAGGATATTATCACATTACATATAGATGGTGTAGACTAATTTTTTATTTATATGCTCCTTCAATATTGTTTATTTTCTTTCATAATAAAATTTTTATTTCTTGTTTATTGTGTGTTTCCCTTGGACCTTGTGTGTAAAATTAATTGAGCATTTCTATAAGATCAATTTTTGGTATGTGTGACATTTGAACATGTCCATTTATTATGGCACTTGTCCTTATGTGTGAAATATTTGCTTATGTGATAATTAACATGTCCCTTGTATGCAACCCTTGACATTATTGTTTGGAATTTGTCTTGTTGTGTCTTAGTGTTTATAGATATTATTGAGTGATATGAGTTACTTGATATATATAATGCATTAAGTATTTTATATGTTTATTATATTACAACTAATACTATTATATTCACTGACACATTTATATATATTTTAAACTATAGGCCTTACCTCGTAGGCTACATATATGTTTTTAATGATATATATCTTACTACGATGACATATGAATCTTACATATGCTGTGATATTCAATGATTACATATTGATATACATTATACAAATAAATTTTATGTTGAAATGAGTGAATTAAAATTCCCAACCCTCATATAAAAGAGAGGGAATTTTAGTGAGTTTTTCATACATGAGATAATCCTCTATGAGAAAAACATAGTTCTTAGGTATAGAATATAATTTCAAAGAATTAATAATATCTCAAAATATAGTTATTCATAAAGATCATGGGGATAAATGAATTAATATTAAGGATCAAGATACAAATTCATACATTTTGGGTGGATATGCATGGGAATATATGCACAAGATTCACATAAAATTACAGATTTTACATCTACATATAGTTAGATTATTCATATTTATCACATGGGGGAATGATAAAAATTCATTCACACATTATGTTATTTTAAATACATCTGGAATGATATTTATTCATAACATATTTTCATTACTACTTCTTATTTTTGGTCATGGTAGGGGCATGCATTCAATCCTTTCTCTTTTATCATGCAAATATTAATTAAAGAAAAAAGAGAAAATTAAATGTATATTACATTTGTAGTGGTTGACTCATATAAATTGTATAATGCATATTGAAAATTTATCACCCTCCAACATTATATCCTACAAATCCATTATGGATTCCAACCTATTTCCATTTTTGGGTTACAAATACAAATTTTAAAAAAAAGGTTTTTGCAATCCTAAATGGGTTATATTTCATATACATGTTCACTAAAAATTAGGTTTTGATAAATATTAATTAACTATGGTTCAACAAAGGAAAAAAATATCTCTGAGTACTTCATGGGAAGCACCAATTATCCATTGTTTCATAGAAGCATCATCTTAAAGTAAAGTTACAAGATCACAAACAATTTTACATGTACACATGTACTCTATTTTTATTTAAAATATGTTCAATTTCAAGTACATTTCAAATTTAAATTACATTTAAAATTTCAATTACATATATGGACATTATCTACTTTTACATTTTTGTAGGATTCATTATGGACTACATTTCATGATTGGATCTTTTTCCCAAAGGAAAATAGTATTGTACACACATAATTTTATATTTCCTTTTAATATAGTAATCTCATTTATATATTAAATAGGGGGGATGAATATACTAAAAAAAATTATTGAATACTCAATAATGTTAGTTTTTGGCCCAATTTTATTTTAATTTATTTGATCACTTAAGTTAGTCTTATTTACCAACCTCACTCTATCCCTTATAAGTTGATAGTTTACACATACAAAGATATTTTAAATTGGTAAAAACCTATAATAATTTATATGGACATGTAAAATGGTTAAAATAAAATTTCACCCTCTTCAAGTTAGAATCAACCCACATGGGCTGGGATTGCCAATCAATATAGATAGGTTGATTTTCTCTTTACCCAATGATTATTATTTTGAAAATTTAAACCTTCCTTTAAAAGTTGGTCTAAATTTTTATATAGTTAGTGGTAGGTTTCACCTTTTTTGGATTTTTATAAATGCACATCTAAGCCATTTATTCTACCACTTGGAAATTCCACTATTTAAGCACACTTATACTATTGTAAATTGAGTAAAGTTTCACTATTATTTAAAAATTCATTTCTATTCACCAAATTATAACTAATAAAATTCACAATATTATTTTATATGAGTGAATCAAATTATTATAAAATATTCAAGGCATATCTAGATGCATTCATGTAGAATATGAGGACTATTTCATAATCACTCTTGGTGTTAAAAAAATGTGGGCTTCAATCCATATTTGGATTAATAATAATGATAATGATAATGATAATGATAATGATAATGATAATGATAATGATAATGATAATGATAATGATAATGATGATGATGATGATGATGATGATGATGATGATGATAATAATAATAATAATAATAATAATAATAATAATAATAATAATAATAATAATAATAATAATAATAATAATAAAAATTTAATCATCATGAAGGATAATGGTGTTAAATCATCCTTTTACACTCCCCTCCTACATGCAGGTTTTAAACTATCACAAAATATAATAGGGTTATAACTTTCAAGAGGTCATTTATAGGTCACTACACATAGTTGAAGGTCAAAATTACACGCATAGTAATATTTCCAACATCCACAAGTTCTATACCATTATATTCATGTTTTATTTAATAGGTCAATAAACACCAAGACAATGTAGTAATGACAATCAAACATGATTGTTTATAGTTGGTTCTAACCTAGAATAATGATAATTTCTATTTCAGATGCATACATATAATGAATCTGAGTTAGTCATTTACAATCATATTTTTGTCACAAAAAATCAACCTAATAGGTATAAATTAGATAATTCTTCTTTATGTTTTTCATAATTAGCTTCTTTCATTCATTTGTACTTTATCCATTTAATAAATCGACATTAATTATGTTAATTTAAATTCATTTACAATATTTCCTAACCTTAAATTCATTTTATCTTAATTATATTTCACATATCAATTAATTAAAATAAAATGATAACCATATGATAATCTGTGCATTCATTACTACTTTGTCATTGGATATTAAATTACAGAGAAATTAATGTGTATGAATACATAGTAACTAGTGATAAATGATTATATTTATTAAAAACATAAAATACATCAATAAATTAATTTTATATTACCATGTATTTAATATATACTCCTAAAATATTTTTTTCATGTAAAATACGTAACATATTTTAATTGAGCATCAATTTGATCATCAAATACTTGAATGTAGATATGGAAAGGTGGTTTCCAATATGGCACTCTTAGATTAGGTATTTATGCTAAGTTATCTTTTATATCCTATAAATATTCTTGGTAAACTTGAGTCTAGATAAATTAATCATATTTAATTAAAATAAAATTTAAAGGAGATGTAGTCTTATTTAAATTCATAAACAATTGTGTAATAATCAACATGTACAAGAAAAATTCTAACATATTTTTTTTCTATGGTTGGAGAGTTTTTCATAACTTTTATTTTTTTAATACACTTATATACCTATAAGTGACATGTGATTTCCTTAAAAAATAATTTATATCATGATCATGTAACTTTTATCATGGATTAACAAGAGGTAATTATCTTGGCAATGTTACAAGACTTGTTCTAAGTTCTTGATAGATTCTGATGAGTCCCATAAATTTCCCTCACCTAGATACTTATTTTTCATAAAAAACCAGCTCATATTTATACCCACACCATTTTGTCCCAAATTACTATTATATATGCATATATTATATGAATGATGTATATATACATTGTTTTGGTTAAAACTAGTTTTAGATTAAGGTAAAATCAGGTTTTGAAGGGACCCCGAAACCCAAGTACAAAGAAAGAAAGATAAAGCCTCAACGACCATAGGAAGAACCTAAAAACTACTACAGAGAAGTAGCAAAAATAGGTTTTATATGGACCTGAAACCACCAGAGACACCACCAGTCAAAACCCAAATTTAACAAAGATCTGGCTACACCATAGACAAAAGATTACAAAAAGAAACCAGAGAACAGGACCAGTAAACATAACCAACAAGAAGAACCAGACTATTCTTCTAGTTCCAAAATCATTTTTACAATTTCTTTACCTTTCACAACAGTAATATCCTGAGTAGTAGTTGCCGCCAACTTGGCTCCATCTTGTGTAGCCTTCTTTCTAGAGCTTTGTCTCATCCTTTTGCTAGGCCCCTCCAAGGATTTGGTCTCCTCATTTTCTCTTTTTCCAATATTGACAGCTGCAGCACAAATATTGGACATTACTTCCTCCATTTTCATTTTGTTCTCCTTAATGAGTTCTTGAAGGTTATTCTCGTAATCTTTGATCTTGACGGGGATTTCTCTTATCTGTTTTTCCATGATGTTAATTTTGTTCCATGCAACTTTCTGGTTATCTTCCATAATTTCCACTTTCCTTTTGAGATCCTTAATCTCCTTACACATCCAAGAATCAAGTTGGAGAGAAGCCTCTGCTTTGCAATTAACCCAACTCATAGGTGTGTGCATTCCATCATTCTGCCCCTTCTCTCTCCATTCCTCAGAATTCTTATTGGGACTATTCCCACCTTCTTCAAAGTGATCCTCTCCACTCCTTTGATATTGTTCTTTGGTTCCAATTTGAATTTCCATGTTCATTTCTTGATTGTCATCCTGAACTGTATTTTCCTTTTCATTTCTTGAAACAGGGTCCTCAACAGGGCCATCTTGGACAATATCTTCCTCCGACACTTTCTGATTTTCCTACTATTTTTAGATTCCTCCTCTTTGTTGACTCCTTCTTTCTCATTCTTCTCTTGACATTCTTCATCCTCATTTGAATTTGTATTCCAGCTTTCAGTTCCTTCTTCTTCCTCCAAATGTTCCTCCCTAGGTTTATCAAATCTCTCCCACTCTGTATCTTCTTCTACATTCTGATTATTGGCGCTAGGGAACTTGATTTTGTCTTTCCCTTTTACAATTTCACTCCTTCTACTCCCAGACTCCTTATTTTCCCCTAGTTAGGGTTCTTAACCATAGCTTTATTCTTGTAGTAGCCTTCGATTAACAGAATTAGGCCTTCATGCAGGATAGGATGCATTTCCTTCTTCCTGTGATCAAATAAACTTTGGACCAAAGAATAGCACAGGTAAAAGGGAAAAGACAGTCTTACCTTGTGCCTGAAATGATTAAGGAAAACAAAGTGGAATTTATGCACTCTCTTGCTCCTTCCGTCCAGGATGAAATACTCCCTTATACAGCATAAGACATCCCTGCATATCCCCTTAATATGTTCCAATTCATATAAATCTCCATTCTTGACCAACTTTTGCTCTTCCACATCCATCTTGGGGAACTTACAAAAGGCCTCATTCGAAATGCTTGTCTGCTTGGAGAATTTAAGTCCATCCATAGGCAACCCTGTAACCTCTGCTATAAAATCCTCTGTAAGGTTCACTGTGATACCATGCAATGTGACCCTTTCATCAATCCAATTTTTGAAAAAGGCCGTAGTGATATGCGGTTTTGACCCATGGAGCTTTTCCATATAGTTCACGACTTTTCCTTTCTGTAGGATTCTCTAGACATCTTGTTTCTCTCTCCATTCATCACAATTTTTGGGTTCCTGCTTCCTTAGTTCTCCCTTCCTTTCATGAGCCATACTCATTTCCTTGGAAACCCAATCGCTATGAACTAGTTAAAACTAGTTATCTTTATATAAACTAGATGATTTAAGAGATTGAATGTTTATGGTATTAGTAATGGGAAATGAAACATTAAAATTGTAAAATATACCTACATATATGAATTATAAAAGGATAAATTTCATATTATTGTATTATTCCAAGCAAAATTTGTTAGGTTTCTCAATAATTGGTACGATTGAGAAAGTGCTCAGTGTATTTTAGGGATAAAATAGACCAATTTGGGAGTAAATTTTTTTTTGAATAAAGTAAATTCAGAAGCCTTATTTTTTAATTTTTCATTCCTATTTAAAATTTATTCACTTTCAAAAAATGACACCTATTTTTTAGTTTGTAAGAAATATTTATGGCCCAAATAAGTTGCCTTTAACAAGTATTGTAGATCAGCCACAACAAATGTTATAGGTGATTGATTACTAGTTTTAAATAGCGTAAATATTTTTCATCATCCAAATACTTATAACTGACCCAAAAAAAATTATAAGGTAGGTCTTATATGTAAAAACTTTTTACCAGTACTTGTAACTACCTCCATCTCATTTGACTGCTTTATTCTATTTTCACACAAAGATGACAATGTCTTATTTTAGAAAACTATATTTATATTTTATTCATTATATTTTATCTTATGTTTATAACCTATATATTTATGCATCTCTAGATAAAAAATTTCCTCCATTATATAAGGAGAATATTTACATGGGGTAAAAAACAATAGAAATAATGTAGTAGAGAAGAGATATAGATATTAAGCATTGTCATTATATCTTATGTAAATCTATTTATAATAATATTTTCCATTATTAAAAATAATTTAATGAAATTAAATTGAGTTTAAGTGAATAATTTTTATCCAAATAATGGATTGGAATGTAAATTAAACAAAGGAATGCCAACTTATAATAAATTGTGGTGAAAATCCCATCTGTTAAGTAGTCTTTATTTTCATTTTTGTAGAAATTTAATTGACATTTAATTATATAAATTTGAATGTGTTTATCTTTGTTTTCCTATTTTATATTTTTTATAATTAATTTACTTCCATGTATGTGTATTTTTCAATTTAACATATATACTCTAAATTTTATATGAAAATCTTCCAAATCTAAACTAGTATTTTAATTCTCGAAATTTAATTTTAGCACACGTGTTTTCCTATATTCAACTCTTAGTATCCCATATCTCAACTTTAATTAGTTACATGCATATAATTCCAACATATTTCAAAATACATGCCTCTGGGTTGGCAATTAAAAAATTACAACTATTAATAAATCAAACAACCACCTATTGGGTAACTATACTAAGCTGGAAGTAATCCTTTGTTACATAAAGTTTAATTGATGATTTGATTTTTATCATAATTTTGGCATAATTTTTGGTGATAGTTATTTATTATTGAAATTATAAGGTTCATTTAAATTTCTTACATTATATATTAAATTTATTACTTTCAAGACTAGATTTCTTGATTCATACATTAAATTTACCAATCATAGATTAAATTTCCTACTTTATTTAGTTAAATTTAAACATTTTTAGTAAACATTTCAAATTATGTAATTATATTAATAAAAATTTTCAAATTTCCATTTTAAACTAACCCTATGCAACGCAGGGGAAAATAACTAAAAAATAAGATTTAATGATTACATATAGCATGAAAAGGATAAATTTGGGTAGATTTTTACCTAAGAGATTGAATTTTTATCAAAGGAGACCTTCAAGGAGATAATTTTGTAATGAATACACAAATTTAAAATTTACCATCAACACCCCCATGCATGCTACACTATAAATAACATTCCCCAATTTAACTTACCTAATTTTATTGGAATGTTAAGTGACGACCATAACATTTTTTTTTTTGAGTTTAATATCTTGTGCCATAGTTATGACTACAAATAGGTCACTAAAAGTTGAAATTGTGTCTAATTACTCTTTAAAATAATGGCCTTTGATGGTTCTCGAGGTTGGGAAAGAATAAAAATACTAACTAGAATTACATGAACAATAAATTTCTTTTCAAATAACAAGGCTATTGTAAAGGAAAATATTTTATGGGAGATGACATATTTTGGATGTTGTTAAAATAAGATGAGCTACTAGAAGCCTACTTGGAAATATTCATGTTTAGCCTTAAAAGGTCTAAACAAAAAAAGTTGTACCTAGAATGTATGAATTTGATATTTATTGATGGAATTTATGAATAATGCATTACCACTTTATATCTCATAAGAAATATAAATGTCTCACAAATATCATTTTAATATAACACCCTATTATTCACAAAATACTCAAGGTTTATGATGAATAAGACCATAGAAAAAAAATTACCATCATTGTCCTCGAAATATATCAATGGAATCTTGTATATTGAAGTTGTAAAGTTTATAAAAGATATGAACCAAGAAATAACCAATCATATGGATACACAAATAGATAAATTGCATGCATGAAGGAAACTAGAAGTAGAAAAAACTTTAGTTGTATATTGTAGACACCTAATTTTGTCCACCTCCATGCCTAAATTGACATTCAGTTCAATTTCAATTAAATCTCTAACGACATATTTTAAGCCTAGAAATAACTTAAATTTCCTAAATTCATCTACATAAGGGATTTAATTAACTAGAAACATGATGCAACTATCTTAAATGGTGTATTACCCTGTATACATCACTAACCTAGTTTGGTTCTAACCCTAGTCAAATTACTACCTATTAATTTAACACATTTGTCATTTTGATATATTAATTCATGACATTCAAATCAATAAACAAAATATATAAATCATTGATAAATACTAATTATATTTTAAATCCTAATTAATTGGGTTAAGCACAATATCCAATAAAATTAGTGAATTTCATTTAATAAAAAGCAATTTATTCCAAAAGTGAAGTCAAAGAGTCAAATGAGCTAATAAAGTAATTTATTATCTCATAAATATTTAAAAATATAACTCACATCTCACAAATATATAAAGTGAATTGACATGCCTCACAAATATCTAAAACTGACATGTCAAGATTTCATAAATGTCTTAACCCTCCTAGAGTTAGACTGACCTAAGAAAGGATAATTTTAACTCAACCTAATTTAGAATTTAACTTAACATACCCATGGTTAAAGTTAGTTCTCTAAGACATAAATACAAGTGCCCACACCATTGATTCATAATCCTTTGTGTAATCTTATTTTGAAGTAATGCCTTCTTTATATCTTTAGGACTAAATTTATTATGCCAAACTTCAACACCAAGCCACAAGTGACATTGGAGAAATGATACCTCCATGGATGAGCATTCATAAAATTATACAACTGTCATAAGTTGGGCATAAACATTATTATCACAAAATGTAAGCACCACGTGTGACAAGGGAGGTAAGAATTTGTATTGTCTTCATATCTTTGTTGTATTTTTTCTTTTGTTATGCTTCCCCTTAGTGCTTAGGTAGGAGGGTTTAGTCGTAGTGCACTATTATTCTTATATTTTATTTTTTTGAACTAGAAAGAGACTAATCTACATGTTTATTTACTCTTCAAACTCCTAAGATACATAAATGGCATGCCCTCTGGGACTTTCACCCCACAAAGTTCTTCCCATGGCATTTTAGGACCTATTTCTAACATTTTTCATGTCAAAATATTAACTTGCTAACCAAAAAGTGAAAAATTAAAGATCATGGACATTACATAGGAAATTTCACTTTTTATCTATGTAATTGTATTATTTAAACTCCCAATTGAATTATTTAAACTCCTAGGTTATGTTATTTCAACTCTCGATTGTATTTTTGTAGGTAGTTGCATTATTACAAAGCTAGTTGCATTTTTACAACATCAATTTTAGTTTTGCATTTATAGTTATGTTTTTTCCTTTGCAGTTATGGATTTGTGTTTCTAGATTTGGTTTTATGTTTCTAGTTACATTATTGTATTTATATTTGCATTAATTCACTACATAGTTATGATTTTGTACTAACAATTTATTTTACAAGAAGTTGAGGTTTTAAACTAACCAGTTACAATTTTGCAAGAAAGTGGTGGTTTTGCTCTATGTATCTATGGTATTACACTATGTGAAAAAAATAAGAAACCCAAAAGGCAAATTTCAATTGTCATTTACTATTTTTATTGTAGCTTATAAGCACAAGGACCCCCTAACACTTTTTTTAGGAACCAAAGACCAAGGAAAAACATTTTTAGCACTCTAAGATTCAAATCACATTTACATTTAGTGTTAAAAAATCATTTACTTGATTTTTTTTCATTTTTCAAAAGTTCACAACTCAAAAAATGAAAAGTGGATAAACTTCACATCATATTTCTATTGGTGCTCTAAAAACTAACTCAAACTCTAGTTAAGTTCTCGTAAAAGCTTTTGCTATTTTATTATTGTTGTGTGTTTGTTTCACAAACCAAGTGTAGTGTGCATGATCTCCCCCCATCCCATTTAGGGAAATTGGGTGATAAAATACTCTTTAATTATTGCTTTTTTATCTTTTTCCAAAGTGTGGAAGTAAATTCTATAAGTCACTCCCCAAGAATTTAATGATTTGGGTGACCCTAAAATGACCCTAAAGTCCTTTTACTCAATTTTTATTTTTTGCATCTTGGATTGTGGGTTGGAGTTCATAACCTCCCCACAAGTTATCTAGGGAAGTGTTGACCCAAGAATTCATCTCTTGGAATAATTTAAACACCACTCCATAGTAAGGGTATATAAATTAAGGTCATATTAATGAGACACTTGTTTGAGTAGTTAAATAAGCTCCATTAGTAAGAGACTACCTCAAAATGTAGGTTTAACTCAGACATCACACTACACTAAGGAATTAATGGATGTTGTGGTTGTGAAAAGGACAAGATATTTTCACAACAAGATAGTTAACACATATCCAATTTACGTGTTGTGCCCTCGTTTTAAACACACATATGGGACCATTTAGAATGTATAAAACTTCATAATTTTTAGATAGCCCCATTTTTTGTAGAAATATTTTCAATGTAGGTTGAGTAGCCCAAAGTTTTATATCAATGTGAAAATTCTTGAGAGAAGATAAGACATAAAAAATATACTTTTCATTAACATTTTAATTTTTAGATTAATAATTATTTCCTTTCAAGAAGGATTATATAGATGGAATTTGATAGTATAAAACCACCTTATCAATTTTTAGGATTAGGATGATACAATTAGGTTTTTTTGAGTATTTTACTTTTTAATTACATTCTTCTAAGTCAAAACTATTTTGTTTGTCAATAACACATAAAAAAAATCCAATTTTTTTTTTGTCTTGCACACCCCTTTGTCCTAAGAGGTGTTACTCTACCTATTTTGATCTAACCTTTTGCCTTAGAACATTTATGTCTTTTTTATATTAAATTTGAATCTCCACCTTGAAAATTAAAAATCCTAAACTAATCAAGTTCACACATAAGCCTCATCTAATTTGGGCTTAGGTTGTCTACCTTTTGTGTTTGAATTGGGTTACTTGGGTTAGTTTCATATTCAATCTAAAGACCCCTAGCCTAGACCTAGCACTTGTTGATTGCTTTGTTCCTTATTTAGAGCATCATTTTGAGCCACGTTATTACCATGTGATTTTTTTGACATTATTGTGCTAATATTTTGAGAGTCCTAGTACATTTATTCCAATAGTTTTTTGGAGTCAAACTTTGAGACTTAAATTGAGCCAATTATCGAGTGTCATCTAAGCTAATTGACTTAATTTAGTTTGATTTTTAGTTCTTTTTTTAGTTTTTTAATTTATTTTAGCCCTATTTTATTATGATTATAACTAACTTTGGGAAAATAATTGCTACCTCTTGATCCTAGTTCATAATTGTTATACTTTTTTTAGACACTCTTGTGACTGATTATAACTACCTATGAGAAAATCAACTCTATCCATTAATGATTTTAAATCTTTGTGTTATTTTTGGTGATAATTATAAATACCATTTGGAAAATCAATATCATTTTATTAGGTCATTTTCACTTTCTATTTGTCTTACCCTTATCTAGTTTAGTTGTTTTTTTTCCTGTGTCTCTTTTATAGAGCCAAAGGTACTTTTTTAGATCTCAGTGGTTCATTACCAAAGGTGATTTTTTATATCTCAGTGGTTCATTACCTTTATACCCTTTGTTTGTCACATTACCTATCCATGTATCTAAACTTGCATCACTACATATGTAGTAGGACCATCTATAATCCTAGCTATGGGAACTTTGTGACTAGTTTCCCTTTTGTTCAATAGTTATATGATGATTTAACTTATGATATGGATCCTTATCCATATTATAACATTTCATATGTTGATAAAAGGCATGACCCTTTAGGATAGTATTTATTAACTATACCTCCTTATCTAGGCTAATAAAACAAGCAAACACAACAATACCTTGATCAAATGATGCTTAAACTTGAAAAAAATGAACAATAATAGCCCTATTATGTTATGATACCTATGAAAACTAACTATGATTTGTACTTGTTTGAACATCATTTTTCGGAACATAAAGATGAAGTTCTAGTTAGAGCTATTGAAGTAGGTGCCAAATTTTCATCAGAGTTCCCACAAAAAAGTTTGATTAGTTTGATCAGGACTCTTAGTAATTAACTATAAATTCAACCATTTAAATAAGCATCTATTAGTTATAACCAATATTTGGTCCAAGTGCCAAAAAAGACAAAAATGTGCTTGCAAAAAGAAAGGGTATTATGGATGAAAAATGGAATAGGTATAACAAACATACCAAAACTATCTTAACCTAGCTCATAACCTCAATGTGAAGGCTATTTATAACATGAAATTCATTGATATAGCTCCATAAATAGGGCAAAAAATAGATGCCTCCGGGTATGTAAGTTAAAATGTAGACCCCTTTAGCCAAAACACATTGATTGGTGATATATATAATGTTCATATTTTGATGAAAGAGAATATTTTTCAAATAGAACATACCACCAAAAATGTACTAGATAGCATGTAATTGAAATCGAATATAAACCAAAGTGGGTCTAATTTACCACCAAGAAATACACAATATGTTCCTCAAAACAACATCATAAGTGGATTGCAAAAATAGGTAATAGGTACATCTATTTCCCAAAATCAACAAGCAACTTCCATTCCCCAATGAACTACTTCCTTAAATGTGCAATAGGGGACAACAATCCAATAATAGACAAACTTACCACCATAATAAGTGTAGAACATTATGCCTCCTCCACATGTGACAACAAATGTTTTACCAAAACAAGTACAAACCAATATACCTTCTCAATCATAAATGTTGCCTAACCAATAATGTATTCCTACTGGTTAGAATGTGTGATTTGGTTAACAAAAATATTTTCAAAATCAATAGATATCAAACCCCCAATAATTTTCAAACCAAAAAGGGTTATTTAAATAATTTTTGAAACAAGAAGTTTCATCCCAATAAGAAATTCCAAATCAAGAATAAGTTTCATTTCAACAAGTATAAATACAATAGTAGGTGTTTAGCCAAAAATAGGGTTCTTATACACAGTAGGTACTAGGTGTTTAGTAATAATTTCCTTTCACCCAATAGGTATTGCATGTGTAATAAGGATCCAACTATGAACACCTTTAATAATAGGGATCTAGTCAACAACATGTTCCCTATATTCAATAGGGTTCAACAAGTCAATAACAAGTTCCCTCCCAAACCCAACAATACCAACACATTACATAGAGAAAATACAATTTTCATAACCATAATTCACCAACAATGGTTATGTAGCCAAACAAAACCAAAATGTGTTCAATAATAACATGTTTTGTACCTACAATATAAACCTAATGCATGGATACATATACTTGGTCATCTAGATAATTCAACTAGAATCCCACAATATACCTAACCTAGTCAAAGTAATCCTTGTTTGATTGTACAAATTTTATAATAGGCCACTCCTACTGATTTTCTAGTCCAAAAGTTGTACAAATGAAGGATATAATTTAAACACTATAGGTTGGAAAATAAATGAATAAATTCAAACTGGAGGATATATGCTCTTATCCATTCAACATGGAATATTTACAAATAAAATTTCCACTAGGTTATGAACCACCTAAATTTGACAAATACAAATGGAAAGGAGACCTAAGGCACATCTAACTGAGTTATTTATCATTTTATCTAGTGGCTTATAGTGATATATATTTACTTGTACTATTTTTAAGGAGTCTAGATGGACAAGCCTTTGAATGGTTATTGAAATTACCAAAGAATGCTATACCTAACTTCGATGATATTTTAGATAAGTTTTTAAAACACTTCTCATACAATCTTGATCATAAGATTACTATTGTGGGTTTAGGCCAAGCTAAACAAAAGACTAGTGAGAGCTTCACTGCATACTTACAACATTGGAGAGCCCTAACAATCTAGTTTACACATAGTCTACCAAATAAATAGTTAGATTAATATTTACAAGGAGCTTACACATCAAGATATCTTATCATCTTGATTTTTAATATGTTCATACATTCAAATAGGCTATATCAAAAGGAATCTAGATTGCAAAAGCCTTTGTCAATAAAGGAATAATCAATATATTCTTCTATAATCAAAACCAAAACCAAAATCAAGGTTAGAATGATAATCATAACTAAAATCAAATATTATCTTGAATTCCACCTCAATCTAACAATAATTAAAGACATAAACCTTACAACCAAAATAAGAATATTGTTGGTAATGTAATTACTAAGTGATGTTGGGTTCAAAAGGTTTAAACACTAACTATCCATATACCTCCACCCATTCAACAACAAATTCATCCGTACATTACACTAGGAACTCCATGAAACCAACTACCATAAAATAAAAAACAATTATATCCCCCTTCTTTGAGGAGACTACCACCCATTTCCTACCAATTCAGTGACCTTGGTAAGCTCATTGATTTTGTGTTCCATAGACTGGTTCAATAAAATATGATCAATTGGACTATACAAAATCCATTTAGTGAATATACTCCCTTTCTTTATTGGTAAAAATAAAATTAATTTTGTGAGTATCATCATGTTAGGGGACATTCCATTAGAAAGTGTATCCAACTCAGACATCTAATTGATAACATGTTGGAAAATGGGGAGATATAAAGAGATACCCATGTTCCTATAAATAATAATAACTTGGACACATACCATAATTAATTTCCAAAACATAAAAAAAACAACAAAACCAATAATAACAATAATAAAAACAATAAATAACTCCATCACATAATTATTAACAACAATGCCAACCATAATAGAAATAACATAATGGTCTAAACCAAGGGGAAAATGATCAAACCAACTAAGGAGGTATTCATGTAATTTAGTATACCTATAATAATGTTATAAGACACATTTTAGGTGGTCATGTTGTCACTATCACTATTAATCCTAGACCAACTACCAATAAGCATGGACCTTCACCCAAAAATACCTATTTGTCAAATAATAAATACCACTTTCCCAATGCTGGTGATTCTTATACCTAATATGTTGATAATCAAGTACCATATCACCCATAAATAATCATTCCAAACCTCCCTACCTACCCATCCAACTATCAAATCCAACTTCCATATCTAGATTATGCAATTTGTAACTCAATGTGCTGGAGTTAATATTTGAGGGCCACATCCAAAGAATACCAATGATCCTAATCAACCTTCCATTCCTATAAAAAATAAAACAAATAAAATAAATGAGGGAAAATCTTGTGATATTGTGGACTAACTCAATAAGATGCCTGTACACATCTCCATCATGGATTTATTGTGAATACCTACCATCCATAAAGAAATCCTAAATGAGTATTTGAACCAATCTCTTGTCATAAGTGATATCAATCTAGATAAATTCCAAACTATGGTAGGAAACTTAGCTCCTAGCTAACATATCACCTTTGACCAAAGTGATATATATTATCCATGCCCTCTGCATAATAACATGGTTTACTTTGAAGTTGGTATAATGAACCATAGAGTTAAATGTGTCATTATAAACAATGGTTCAGGTCTCAACATTGTATCTCTAGAGTTAGTCAAACATCTTAGATATATAATAATCAAATTGCATCCAGATACCATCATTATCAAGGCATATGATAGTGAAGAATGAGAGTCTTAAGGTAGAATTATCCTACTGATAGTCATTAGTCAATTAATTTATATCATGTTTTAGACCTAAATCTCTCTTACAATCTATTATTGGGCCAACCCTAGATCCATGAAATTAGGGCCATATCTTCTACATTACATCTATGTATAAAGTTTCCACATTCAAGGATAGAAGTGACTATACCTATTTATATTCATCTATATCAGTATTGTAAAAGCCTTCAGGCTGAGTATAAGAGATATAAATACCATTTTGTCATGAATTATATGCCCAATTTAGATAGTGATAGAGCCAAAAAATGAAAATTTGTTGAATTATGCATATAATCCAAGTATATTAACCCAATAAACTTAACTTCTACCTTAGCCATGTTCTAGTCATTTATATGTCACTAACAAAGGTATTAGAGAATATCTCACTAGTAATGCATTCCACATAAACAAATTCCCCAAAAATCCTAAAGCTTATGGGAAACCTATAGCCAAGAATACTCATATGGCATGGGAAACCAAAGGAAAATATTAGCCAAACAATCTTATTATATTCAAACCAACCTCCATCCTAGACCAAGACCCCTTAGTAGAAGATGATTCATGGCTCTACACCAATGAGTTAGTTGATTATTATGAAATAATGAAGTACCCTATTCCAAATTAGATTATAGATCACCTAGATTATGAATACATAGGCCTTAGGTTACATAAACATAGAACTATCAAACTAGTATTAATGACTAAGTACAAAGGAACTCATGGCATTGGATTTCAACTACCTAGGGGTGAACCTATTGGGAATTTAGCCTATCAAGGCCAAATTCCAACCCCTACAATTGAAAAAATTTCATGACCATCATAGTGTTCTTAATTATCAAGTGAAGAGGTAATTGTTTTAGTGTCATGTCAATGGTGTCAAGAGTCATTCTTAGACTTTGACAGAGATTCAAGTGGTCTTGTGATCTGAAAGTACTCTACTAAAGATGGTGAAAAGAGGGAAGTTGATGAATTATAATGTAATTCTATAGCATATCCATTATATGGAAGGTATGAAATGAACTATAAGCTTAGATTTTGTGATCAAAATACATAAAATCATTATTCAAGCCTTTTTAAGAAGGCTAAAAGGTATTCTTCATGGCATTTAATGGAAATTTTACTTTGAAAAATTATGTGCATATTGCGTAAAAAGACAAGTTTTGGTCTTTAGATGTTATATTTGTTTAAAAATACCAAAAAAATATTCATAATTCCTTTTAACACTTTCATACTTATGTCATTATCTTAGTCATAAAGTTTCATGCTTTGAATATATCATTTCATGCAAGTCAAAGCATAGAAAAGGCATCTAATGATCTCACACATGCCAAATTCAGCCCCATAAAGATGTTAAAAAATTTAATATTTGTTTTAATCTCATTCATGACTCATTTTATCTCTATGATTGCCATAAATTGGTAGTTTCAAGCTTAAATTAATAAGAGAATGCAAAATAAAGGCTATTTTTATGAGTTTCATGTAGGAAGTACAAACGTGTATAGTGTTTTCCATACAATAGGCATCATAAGATTTAAGGAGGAGTTGTCACATGTGTTATAAAATAAATTCAACATATAAATACTTCATACAAGCCCAAAACCAATTCTTTTTATCCATCTAGCTTCTTTGCACATAGTGACAGGCCTCAGGTTTGTAGGTGGTACAGCCATGAGAGAGAAAATAAAGTTATACAATTTTGATCAGAGAAAGGGGTCTCATGTAGATTATATATATGGTAAGTGGTTCTTGATTAGTTCCTCTCTCCTTCATGAACCATCCTTTTAAAGTCAAGGCACTCACTATGTCTCCTTCATCAAAGTAGGAAATTGGTTTTATGAGTTTTCTCCTCATCTAGGCATTATGGTAGAAAATTTTAAGTTTGTGGAATTTATTAGGAGAATGAGCCACCTTTCCATGTCATTATAAAACTTATTTACACACATGTGAGGATCATATAGATCTCAATAAGGTATACAAGTAAAATATATAGTTTGTAGGCAGTAAGAGATATTGTATGGTTCAAGGAGATAAAAAATTTCAAGATTTGTTGGAATATTGTTTGCAAGCGTATTTTTAATTCATGTGTTATTAATTCAAGATTAATCAAGGTCCCTCAAATTCCTATGTCTAAATCACACTCCATCATCCTTCAAGTCTCTTAATAATATTAGTTTAGCAAATTTTAAGGTTTATTAGCATTTATTTAGGTTCTTATCAGACTCCTAGGTTTCCATTTCCAATAGTGTCTTCTTGTCAATGACCTCCAAAGTGGTATGACTTATTGGTATGTGTGCATTTTTTTTCCATGGTATTCAAGACTTCCTAGATATGAGATTCAATGTTCTTTACACTCCATCTTGTTTCATCCTCATCACACAATCTTTCACTGCCTTTTATCATTGTTTCATGTTTTTCACTACCATATCCATTCTTCATTGCCATCATATCATTCTCAACTCACTTCTGCCTCATTGATTCACTGTCATAAAAGATTCAAAGTGTTTAGAGACTATCATTGATATGAAAAAAGATATGCATACCCTAAGACCATGCTAAATAGAGATAAAAGGATCACCTATATCCAATAAAAAGCATAGTTAAGATTTTTCATGAACATGCAAAGGAAAGAGAGACTAGTGCATACCTCATTGAAGGATTTGGTTCATTCCTCTATCTTTAGATTGCATTTATTGAAGGACAAGTTCACTAAGACTATTTTGGTAACTCTTGGCCAACATTGGCCTACATTCAAAACTTTTTCCTATCCAATGCTAGGCCTTCTTCTATGAAGTGAATAATAGGAAGATCATATAATGATAGCCTTAAACAAGATAAAAATGATGTCATTTCAAGTAGAATCACTTCCAAGAAACTGTATTGGCTTAGAGATCTTAAGAGAGCATAACAATTGCATTTTTAAAGGTTTTAACCATTGTTGCAGGTCTTAAAGGAGGCCTAAAGATTCATTTTCATCATTAAAGTTTTTAATATACCATAAATGTTATAATCATCATCAAAGACATTAGAAATTCACCTTGATATCTTGTGGAAAATTAGAGCTCTTAATGCTAAATCAGTCTATGTAGTGCTTTAAGGGACAAGTTTTGTAGGGCTAAACCATGCTCATTTCTTTTTAAAACTTGTATCATTGTATCCAAATGTTAGGAGAATAAAGTGGTGAAGGTGGTCATAAATAATTATTCCTCACTTGAAACTAATGAAGTAATGAAAACTACCTAGTATGCAGATTTATGTGTTTCTAGGTGTCAAATTAGCTTGTGTAGCACTTTTCAAACACCTTTTTATAGGATCAAATGAACTCCAATCACCTTAAAATTTCACAAGATGGTATCCAAATGTGATAATAATGTGAAAATAAATAAATGAATAGATAAGTATCTCCTAAGTTCCAAAGTGATAAGGTAAAAAATTGGCTTCTGAGCTATTTTTTACTTAGTCAGCTTTGTGTGTTTCCAAGTGCTAAATCAGCCTACACAACACTTTTTGGGAGCAATTTCTCAGAGTTAAATCATGATCATTTATCTTAAGAAATTTTATGATGGTATCAAAATTTAATTGAATATAATGGTGAATGTTTTAATATAGAATAATTCTTCACATTAAAATAATGCAGTCATGAAAAGTGCCTAGTGCATAGCTTTTTATGTATTTCCAGGTGCCAAATCATCCTATGTAAAACTTTTCAAACACCATTACACAGGATCAAATCAAGTCTAATAAGCTTAAAATTTGACATTATGGTATCCAAATGTGGGAAGAATGTAAGGGTAAAAAAATTCAAAAACACTTTATCCCACTTATGGAATGCATAGCTATGAAAATTGGCTTCTGAGCAGATTTTTATGTAGTCATTTTTTTTGTGTTTCTAATTTTTAGATCTGGCTAGTGCACACATTTCAAGCTTATTTTCATAATAGTAAAAGAGGTCAGTTCATGTTAACATTTATCATGGTGATATATAAATGTCATTGTAGTGCAATGGGAAAGATAGGGCATACATACTAGATATAGTGTGTGGAATGCACAACTATGGAAATCAGCTTATGTATTGATTTTTACTTAGTCATTTCTTAAATCTCTCAGTTGCCAAATCTACCTAGTGAGCACTTTTAAATCCAATTTTTTAAGGAGAAAATGAATTCAAAACTCCATGAAAATTTATATGATTGTAACCTAATGTCATGAAAAGGTAATTCACTTAGTTTCGTAGCTACTAAGCTTCTAGTGAAAAGTTATGATGGAGTGAAGTGATGCTTCTAGGAAGATTTATCAGTCAACAAACTTTTTACCAGAAAATACTCAAGGGTAGGTCATAGGGGTTATTTTAATATTTAAAAAAAAACTAAAAATACATTTTTTAGCATATTTTTAGGATATATTTTTAAATATAAGATATGATGGGTTTTGTTCATATCTTATTGTGTTATTTTCCATTTTTTCATGTTCTAAAGGTGTTGATATGACTATGTGTGACTACGTGTTGGTTTTTTAGCCATATATTTTGATACATAGATTCATTTTCAATGCCTATTATTGCATTGGAAATATGAATTCTCCCTCTTTACAATAATGTTGGTTTAAAATTGAATAAATGTCTATTTAAATTTGGCAATTTAATAGCTAAAATGGTGGTTATTGGCCCTCAAGAAGTCTTTCTAGGCTATGTTATGAGAAAAGATTTAAGTTTCAAGTCCAATGCAGTTAGAAATAGTTGTGGAAGTTTATTTCAAATCATTTATCATAAATGGAGGTTGAGGAAGGTAATAAAATTCATCCTCAAGGTCTATAAGCATTAAATGCTAAAGTGACAGGCCTTTACAAGTGTCTAGAGGTTTTAAAAAGACCAGTTGGAGATGTGATGAATTTGGAAAGTGGGAGAGGTGAAGAGGAGTTGAGGAAGGTTTGATAAAGTAGCTCAAGGAATTGAATGAGACCTATAAAAGGGGAATACCTTTCCTCCAAATGGTGGATGATGGGATCATAGTCATAAAACACTTTTGTATTCAACTACCTTTCTAGGCCAATCAAAGCTCTTGAATTCCCTTTTGACTAAGGAAGATTAGAAATCAAAGAATTATCCTTACCTAAGGGCCAAATATGGTGGTTTAAGCACATTTATTGAAGATTAAAAGATTTCTCTTCCTCTCTCCCTTCCATTTTCTCCTATATATCCATTTTCTTCCTCATTTGTAAAAAGATAATATCATTTTTGACAAGGCAAAACCCCTATCAAAAATTGTAAAAATAGCATTTGAAGTAATAAGACAACTTATTTTTCCTATCTCTTACTTGTATTTAGTGATCTAGTCAGTTAGTGT
Source organism: Torreya grandis (assembly GCA_037957365.1). Taxonomy (NCBI): domain Eukaryota; kingdom Viridiplantae; phylum Streptophyta; class Pinopsida; order Cupressales; family Taxaceae; genus Torreya; species Torreya grandis. The sequence continues at coordinate 2,200,858 of JARHVA010002882.1, read as the reverse complement.
ATGTTTGATTTATGGAGAGGTGTTCTTCCTTGGTAATTATCTTTATTTCTTACCTTTTTTTAGGTATTCCACCATTGATGCAAGTCTGAACTTGTGCTCTTTTGGTCATTAATGAATGTACAGTGTGAGTTTGATACTCCTCCATGCTTCATTTCTTATCTAGTGGGACTAGTCTTAAAAATATTGATGCAAAATGACCAGTTTGAGAGTGTGTGAGTGAGGGTTGTCTTTCATCTAACTTAGTGTTAGTTACATACAATTTGGAGTGTTTTTATTTTGGTGCATCACCTTTTTTATTTTTTATTTATGCCTTGTAACCCTTATATCCCTTTTCTAATTAGAAAATATATTAATTTAGGTGATTTACCAAGACAAACCAACTTTCTTTAGAGGTTCAACCCCACCATAGGATACCCATAGCCTATGGTTTATCCCATTTTGTAGACAAGAGTGAGAGAGCCTAAATAACCCTCTCAGAAGGGTAAAATTCTATGCTACAACAATAACCTTTTGAAGGTCTAAAACCTACACACAATCTATATAAATGGAACATACATAGTTACCTATAATAATGCTAAAGGGATAATCAAATACACTATGGAAAGAATATTGAAACCTTGATGGAAATATTAGAGCATATGGATCATTGTAAACTTAAATTGGCACTATAACTGATTCCAAGATCTTCTTATCAAGATCATCAAGTTGATCTAAAATTAGTCTACATAATCCTATAGTCATATCTTAAAGGACATAATCATAAGCCTCAGTAGTGGGCAAATATATTAGAAAGGATTTAAAGTTTAATGATTTTTGAATATATTGTAACTTATTCAATCTCTCCAAACATTCTAAAACCTATACATAGTCCATACAAAATCCAAACATAGACCTATAGTCAAGACTAGTAGGAAGAAAGGTTTATTTTTAAAAGGTGGAGAAATGAGTATGAAGAATAGAATATGTTACAAGAGAATATTTTACAAGGTGTGGTTATAAATTGAAGGTGTGGTTTTAACATATTCTCTTGTAACATGTGATTCAATTTATGAGAAAGGTGTGGTTATAAATTGAAGGTCAATGGGGTTTCTACCTTATTTAGAGAGTTACATAGAATTATGTGAAGAGCTATTTTAAGATATAAAATTAAAGTACAAAATGACATATTTATTGACCTCATGAATTTTCATCTACAAACTTCTCAAAAGGATAGGCCTTTTTACAAGTTGAAGAGTATTCAAGTACAGTTTATGATAGAGTCTCATAATCAATGAAAGATTCATAAGGACAATGGAGATATGACCTCATAAATAAAATGAATAGGGATTCATAAATCAATATACAATCAAGTTCAAACTATAAAATGATCACCTACAACCATACTCGGTGGTGAATTCCATTGATACATCCATATACTCTCAAGGTGAAGCTCAAGAACTTTTCAATCAAGGAAGGAACTTATTAATTTATCTACAAAATTAAAATGACAAATTGATATTTTCCAAACCTTTTTCAATATCATAAAAATTACTATAAACTCACGAAAGTAATACATAGGCATACTGTATAGAATAAGACTATGTAAGAGCCTAGGAACACCCTTGAAGAGTGAATATGCTAGATAAGAAGATGAGAAGAGGTTTAAAGTAACTTGAAGGGTTTTAAAATCACCAATAGATTATTAAATGTTTAAAAAACACTTCCAATTCTCATAAAATCACCTACAGGAGTGATAATACACATTCACAATGAAGTTTATTAAAGAGATAAGGTGTGACATAGGTTGTATAGGGTTGAAAGGTGACCAATGAAGGATAAGGATTATTAAAATATCATTATAATATATTTACATAATATTTTTTGACACTTTTAGGATTTAATAAAATATTATTCAAGAAGGAATACTCAACCATAGGTCTTATGAAACATGAAAACACAGGTAACCTACTAGTCAATTTTGGTAAAAAGCATCTACATACCTATATAGGCAAGATCCAAGTATGAAATTTGGTAGGAATGGTAATAATAATTGGTTATAAGCTCTCAAAATATTGGTTGAGTCTAATTAAGAGTGGAATGATCTACTATTTTGTTATAGTCACCTAGATGTCTGTTGGTAGTCACCATTGGAGCTCAAGCAAAATTCTTGGAGGTATATAGGTTTTATAGAGGGTTTGAACCTCATGGGAGTGTTTTTTAATATTAAAAAGGTAATTATTAGTATTCAAAAAACTATTTATAGAGATCACTTTCAAAATTCCATGTAAATTATTCCCTACAGGGCTTAAATAGTTAGACAAGCCTAAAACCCTTGAGAGACATAGTCATCCTTTTAAAATCTTTCATGGGTTTTTTATTAATTTGATGAGAATTTGGATATTTTATAGGGTCATTAAAACCTATAATGAGGTGTTTAAGTGGATATAAATTGTAAATCTTGTCTTGTTTGAATCTTAAAGCTTCTTTCTTTCACACATAGTCCATGACAACCACATGAAGTATAACATCACCACATAGACATATTGATGCACATTTTGCATAGGAATTGTGATTATCATGGTTTTTGAGGGGGTAAATACACTCATTTTTTTTTATGTAAATAGGTTTTTCATCAAAGTTCCATATGCTATAAACAGCTGTTAAGAAGCTGTGGACCCCTAAAACCCTTGTAAAACCCTAAAACCTACCTGATGGAGGAACGAACCCTAAATATGAATCTATATTATGGGTTTGAGCTATGAAATTAACTTTATGTTCTTATAAAGTCTCTTAATCACCTTCATTCCTTGTTAATTGACACGTGTAGCACCCTTATTATATTACATGGCTAAACAAGGCTATTTTGAGCCTATAAGCAAAGGAATAAATGGTGACTAAACATTAAATGAGTTTTAGAATAAATATGGGGTCCTAATATTCCTCAAAAATATTTCTAAAATCATTTATAGGGGTCATTTTGGTCATTTCCATAGGAAGATAGGTCTATAAGCCAAAACAAGGAGTTGTTTGCATACAAATAGAGATTAAATGGCTTGATCATTCCCATACCATGACTAAAAAACATCCTATATATGTTTTTCATGTTTTAAAAATTATAAAATATCATTCAAAACTCATCATAAAGAAAAAATTCTAAACAACTATGCATATACATATGCTTGTCTTTGACATCACTAGACAAGGCCAACAAGAAAGGGTAGCAAAATTAAGGTAATAAAGTCACTTAAAATCTCATTTAAAATCATTATAATGTTTTAATATAGGTTTATTACAATTTTTAGCTATAGGAAAAGTGGCATGACAAACTATTTTGGCCTCAATATACCAAAAACTACCTAAAAAGCTTGTTTATTACTATAGAGGTGACTTCACATGCTCACCATGGGATGCACCTTTTACATGGGAAGATGAGTAATTTGGGTAGGTTATATGGCCTAATACCCTATTTTTTTGTGGCATTGGTTCAAGAATTCAAGGCCTAAGATTAATGAATCATCATTAAGAACCCTTAGCACTCTAAAACCCTTGTAAAACCCTACTACATACTTGTTTTTGAAGAATTGAAGAATAACAAATCCAAACTAATTAAAACCTCCTGAATACAACCTAGATCATCAATTAAAATCTGATATATTCATGTCCATGATAATTTATTGTACAGATGTCGTATGAACATGGTAGAAAATAGGATTTTGAGAAGAAAAAGTGCACAAGGAGAGGTACAAGGTAATTTAAATAAGTTAAAATAATTTTTGAGAAAATACTAACAATTTTTATTCATTTAAAATCATCAAAAAATTATAACCATGCTTGAGAGTACCTCTATTGGTCTTTTCAAATCAGTCAGTGTGTAGGAAATGAAAGAAAAACTAACCTAGCCAACTAGTTTGATCATGCTATAGAAGTTTCTCATCAAATATGACCTATTTCATGATATGGGAGATCATTAAAGGTATAATAAAATTTTATTTTCATTTTTTAAATTTTTTATGAAGGTTATAATGTCCATCAAGTATAGGTAGTTAGGCTACTAGGCCTAATTGGCCTAATAGACCTATTTACTCAATCAAGTGAAGTATATGGTATAAAAGACTATTGATAAGAGATAATGTGGAGTTGATCAACATAAAACTAATAAAATTAATTTAAAACTAACCCTTGATCTCAAACACATGTTTAACTAATCCTTCTGATGATTTAAGTGGTCTACAACTGATCCAATCACATGCATAATTCATCTTAAGTTCCAATTCATGAGTTAACACACCTCAACAGGAGTTATCTAACCAAGATATGACATAACATGATATATGAGGAGTTTTAAAAATTTAGATATGGCCCACCACCTTATTTTCAATGTCAAAGAGCCCATGTAAGGAGCATGCAAGGTACTAGACTTAGAGAGAAGTTTTGACGACTATTTATTGCAAGCTTAAGCAAATTTATACTTGAGCTAATGATTAGATATCTCTTCTATCCTATATCCCACATTAGATTCTCTTCTTATATTTTGGTATATATTCAGGATTGGAGATTTTTTCTAATCCCTCAAGCTAGTATAAACACATTATGTCAAAATTATAACTTGCACTTGACGTTAATAAAGAAAGTTTATTGTAGACTCATTCATGGTTATTATTGTGTTTAACGATTGTTAATTTATAGATAAGTGAGACATGTATCTATTTTTATAGGTACTTTATTCACCTAATACTATATTTTCATCCTTTACAGGTCATGTTAAGTGTTAAAGAATATAAATTGTGTTGAATAATGTTAGTATGCAGTGTCTTTAAAGACCTTTGATTTAACAATTTTGAGAATATTGGGGTATTATTCCTAATTTATTTAAAGGGTTTGAGTAGTAAAATATGTAAATAAATAGACAATAATTAAGATACTAATTTTTGTAAATTAATTACAATTCAATATTTTCTAAAAATAGTAATAAGGAAAAGAAAATAAAACTTAGCTAGAAATTGATTGATCTAAATGAGATAAAGGTTAGAACTCACTGTGTAAGACTAAGACACTATCATAAACTGAGATCTAAACTTCATTTTGTGATTGGATATGAGTGTTAAAACTATATATTAGTGTCATCAATGCTATATTTCACCTTTATCATTGTTTTCTTAAAGATCTAAGCTTTTTGGGTTTTGTTTGCTATGTTTGTATGACCTTTTCTATGAAATTTTGGCAGTTGAAAATCTATGTAGCTCCCTGTAGAGAAGATTATTTCTTCAAAACCTATCTACCATTTTAATTCAACCAATTTTGATTAAGAATGGGGGGGGGGGGATTTTGTGTGTGTAAGATGTACTCAACATGATTCACACCCTGTGTGTGGGTACACTGCCTATATATCAATACTCTAAAGAGGGATCAATCCATATATAGTTCTCGCCCTTGATTTGTTTTGTGAAATTGTATATATGAATATGTATAATGCTAAAATAGATGTGCTTGAGTTGGATAGGTATTGGTGTAAGGATTTTAATGAGCTTGTAAGTGTGTTGGTTGGTCGTATGTAGAGAATAGGGAAGATTGATTGAATAGTCTTCTTGTATTCTTGATTGCTTAGTGATATTTTCAAACCCTTTCCAAATTATATTTTAATGGAATTTTATATGGATGTATTGGTTATGGATTTAATTTTATCATGTTAGGATGACAAGGATAAGGATGGGGAACTAGAATAAATTGACCATTGGGGCCAAAAATAGACTTGGACAATAGTACCAAAAGTAGACAAGAGTGGAATTAGTGCTATAATCCTAGTGTGGTTATATTATCTTGAGAAAAAATGATCTAAGGGGATTGATCTATAATAGAAAGAGGGGTTTGACTTAGTTTGGATCAAGTTTGGAAGGCTATGGATGACTAGGAATCAGTGAAAAGATGCCTATGAGGGTCATGAGAGAAAGCAAGAGGGACCTATGGGTTGGGTGTCATTAACCATGCTCAAGTTACCTATTTTGAATTTTATATGATTAAATTTGACCCCCTCTTTATTATAGTGATGTAGCAAAGTGAAATACTAGGATAAATGAAAAATAGAAAGCGTACCTGAACTTACCTGAAAGGGTGAAGCTCATGAATCTTGTGTGATATTGGGTGTGCGTAAAGAGAGCATGCTATGAAGTATGAATCTATAAGAAAAATAAATATTATATCATTTCTTACTAGATACACAATATCTAAAATGAGAATGTATAAATTTAGGTAAGAGAGAGGAAGAGAAAGGAATGAATACACCTCACTGGGTATGTGAACTAATACAAAAACTATTGTGATTCTAAGTGATGCTAGATTATGTTAAGTAATTTTGGAAGGTACTATACTAAGATTAATATCATGAATGGAGCTGAGTAGCTCAAGAATGCAAAATTTTCCCCTTTGGATCCATTATCACCCACTAAGTGAAGTTAGATTATCATGCATGTGTTGATCAACTTTTAGACTGTGTCTAACCCCTTTGAATAAGTGGCTCAAGAATACAAAGGCTAGATAGTCCTTTGGATCCATCATTAACCCATGAAGTGAAGCTATGAACTAATACCGGTATGAAATGTATGTCATATGAGATGGATCTTGAATCCCATGAATGTGATATGATATGATAATGTTGGCATGGATAGCTAAATGTATGCTAAAAACTAGGCCACTTTTGGCCACTCTGAAAGATGGAGATTAGGCTTGTATGAAAGCCACTCAAGAATATAAAAGTTAGTCTTGTATGAAAGCCATTCCAAAATGATTCCAACCATGTGTAGATGGAATAAGGCATGTAACTACTTAGAATGCATGGGTAATGTTGAACTCAAAAAGAAAGGAAATAAATGTGTCACATAGATTTCCCCTAATCACTAGTTTTTAAAACATGGATTCTGATCTAGAAGTCATATCATATACTGTATCTAAAATTAGAACTAAAATCCATCATTTTGTGCATGATTTCCCATTATATCTATATTCTCTAAGTTAAAGTGTATTGAAAACTACTAATTTTGAATTGGTTTAGATGTGAAAAATTGTAGCTAAACCTACTTTTTTGCTTTCTTCTATAATATTTGATTTTTTTTATTTGGATAGGAGTGTCAAAAGTAGACACTAGTGGCATTAGTTCTATTGTCCAAGTTGGGAACTATTGTCTAGGGTCAAATCTAGTATCTATTTTGGATTCTTGACTATCTACTTGGTCCATTCTAAGTAGTTTGATGTCTATTTACTATTCTGTGTGGGCACACAACCTACATACATATACTCTAAAGAGGGATCAAAATATATGTAGTTCTCCCACTTAATATGAATTGTGAAATTGTTTATATGAAGATGCATAATGCTAAATTGGATGTGCTTGAGGTGGCTAGGGATTGGTGTAAGGATTTGAATGAGCTGGTAAGTGTGTTGGATGACTATATGCAAAGAATAGGGAAGATTTCTTGAATAGTATCAATTGTATTTTTGCTTGATTAGTTATATTTTCTAACCCTTTCCAAATGATATTTGAATGGGATATTATAGGGATCTATTGGTCATGGATTGAATTTGCTCGCATTAGGCTGACAAGGATATAGATGGGGAAATAGAATAAATTTACTATTAGGGCCAAAAATGGTTTTAGATAATAGCATCGAAAGTAGACAAGAGTGTCATTGGCACTACAATCCTAGTGTATCACTTCATTTTGAGCTTTTATATTTAGTCTTACACTTGATTTATTTTTTATATTTACACTTGGGATTTGATTATTCATATCTTATTATGAGGTTATTTATCATTACATTTAAATTAAGTCTTCCATGCTTGCAATATGAATTTTCATTTTAGTTATCCATAACTATCATGAATAATATCAAAAGATAAATCAAAACTATGCTCACATGAAGTATTTTAGCACTAGAAGCATCTCTTAAATGGTCACAAATTAGCTAAAACCCCTCACACATGCCTCAATTAATGATTAATAAATAATTCCAACAAATGATTTATTATGTGTTTATATAGATAAGCAACTCTGAATAAGTGTCCATATGATTCATACAACATACTTTGATGATAATCTCCAAATAACATCCCCTAACCTTAAGCATATTTTTTTGGGCCTCCTTTTAAGACCCATTTAACAACACCATTTTTATTAGCTTATATCCCATGTTTGTTTGAATGTTCATCTTCAAACTCACATTTAAGCTATAAATGCGGTGTTATCCTTTGCTAACACTATATTTTTATGCCTTCCTCTGAGACCCATTTAAAAACAACATTTTCCTTAGCTTATATCCCATGTTTATTTGAACATGCATATTTAAACTCATATTTAGGTTAGAAATGCATTATTATGCTTTTTTAGCACCATCTCTCTAGGCCTCTCTCTGAGACTCATTTCAAAAGATGATTTATTAGACTATATTATAGTTTATTCAAATGTGCATATTTGAACTCACATTTAGGATAGAAATGTGTTGTTATCATTAGCCAATTTATGTGTTCCTAATTATAACCACCTTTAGATAAATCAATGTGTTTCCCTTTCCATTCCTAGTTATAACTACCTTTGGTCAAATTAGTGTTTCCTATTTTTCCTTATCTAATTATAACCACCTTTGGGTAAATCAATGTTTTTTATTTGGTTACTGATTATAAACATCTTTGGTTAAATCAATATCCATCCCACTACCATAATGTAACATCCATCAGTGCCACCACTTCTAACTACCTTTGGGAAAACTAGTGTCACACCTTTAGTTAATAATTATAATTTCCTTTGGGTAAATCATTGACTCTGTCACTATTAATGTTTATAACCACATTTGGGAAATACAGTAATCCCACCCCTATTATCATGTATATCATGTCATTTTATTCATTTCAGGGAACATTTGATGACTCTATTTTACCGCTCACTCCCTCGAGGGGGTATCACGAGCTTACTGACCATTCTTTGGAGAATTAACCATTCAGATTAATGATTTCTTCATTATTTGAAAATATGTTACCATGATTATGTCTTGTAACACTTCTCAAATAGGGACAAATTTTAAACACCTAATTTTGGCCACCTCCATCCTAAATCAACATTTAGTTCAGTTTCTAAAAGTGACATATTTTAAGCCTAAAAATCAACCAAATTGCCCAAATTCCCCAAATTCATTTGTGTAAGGTATTTAATTGCCTAAAAACATGAGAAGGCTAGCTTAAAAGGTATATGACCTAGTACACATCACTAACCTGGTTTTGTTTTAACCCTAGATAAATTACAACCTAGAAATTTGGCACTTTTGGCATGTTAATCTATTAATTCACAACATTTAAATCAATTACCAAAAGATAAAAATTGCTAAGCAAGACTAGTTATATTGAAAATTCTAATTAAATTTACTAAACATAAAATCCAAATCAAATTAGTGAGTTTCATTTATTAAAATGGAATTTATACCAAAAATGAAGTTAAATAATCAAATGAGATAATAAAGAAATTTATTATCTCACAAATAATCAATTTTTTATTTGATATGATAAATGACCTAGTTTTATAGGGACTAAGAACCATAGTTATAAAGTATAAAATAGAGTAGTAATCCCCAAGAGCTGAAACAACAAAAAATAACAAAAAGTAGCTAACTTATCACCATGGAAGTGAAAATAGAATATAGAAAACAAAAACCAAGTTCTGAAGGGGGGGCATCCAAAGGATCCTTCTCATCCTTAGTCTTATTCTCTAGTGCACCCTAATTTATCTTTGAAACATTATCCCTTATTATTTTTCTATGCCCTTTAGTGTCATCTCTGGGTAAGATCATCCATGGTCTTTTTTTCACCTATTCATGTACTAGGGTCCTCTTGATGGGAGTAGTGAAATAGATCTTAGGAGGGGGGTATCCACCACCATCATGTGTTGCTTCATGAGGTATTATCCACTTTATTATAACTGGATAAGGATTGGATTATTTTTTCCACTTATTTGTTTAAGGTGTTCCATTCTTGTATAAGTCCCATTATATTCATCTTAGCCTCGTACAACTTACTATTAAAATTTTCCAACTATTCTTTATTGTACTTTAACTCCTCTATCAAGGGACATTTTCCTTTTTGATACACATCCCTATAGGTATCCTCATCTAATAGGATCAATTTGTGTTTAGGGATAATCAATTTTAGAGGGGGGTCTTTAACAAAGATTTTGGATAAAGCGCTAGCTTAGGGGGTACTGGCAAATGGGCAGTAGGACCCTGAAGTAGTTTTTTCCTTAGGGGAATCCTCCTTAGTAGAGGAACCCATCATATAAACCTCCCTATTCCTTAGGGTTTGGCCATGCTTTACCAAAAGTAGGATGAGGCCTTGGTGTAGGATAGGGTTAGTATCATTAATCTGATGGGTGAGAGTGGTGCTCTCCAAAGACTTGAAGAGATAAATGGGAGATAATTTTATACCCCTGAAAGTGATTTAACAAAAAAATTGATGAGATAAATTTAATGTGTACTTACCTTCAAGTTTCAAGTATTTCATAACTTGTAGGCATATTTCAGGCCATTGGTATGGGGAAATCCCTTCTTATCTATCTTGACAAACTCATTGGTGCAGAAGAACAAATGAGGTAAATCCTACTTTTTTATTGATATTTTTACACATTTTATCCATCAAATTTCATACCCATAACTTATCAAATAAACTCCTCTATGAATAATATTTTGACTCCTCTCATCTCCACAACCCTTTTTTACTAGCTAGTAACAAAATATCTCACTATGCCTACATCATGTTTGGTTATCCTTAAAATAAATTCAATAAGCCCACCATAATGAATATTTTTCCATACTTTATTTATGCCTCAAACTTCATAATATGAGGTTGTTCTAATCAATCCCTATCAGCCCCCATTTCCATAGTGGTTATCGAGTCGAGGATAAAGTTTAATAGGTTCTAAAATAGTTTTGTGTTAATGGTTTAAAAAATACTTGAAAGTCATTCTTCCTCCCACCTTTTTCAATAAATTTGCCTTGAATTTTAATAATTATGTATCATAAATTTTGAAATCCATCTCTTAATGAGAAAGGTTTATGCATGTGGCTACCCAATCACCATCCTATCTTGATGTACATTCATTACTAATAGATGATGAGATTAATTTGGGGATATGGAATCAATATTCAAAAATATGACTCACACCTCGCAAATATTTGAAGTGAGTTTTCATGCCTCACAAAATTTAAAACTAAGGTGTCAATATTTCATGAGTGTCTTAAACACTCTTAGAGTTAGACTGACCTAACCAAGGTTAGTTTTGACTCAACCCAAGTTAAATTTTAACCTAATCTACTCATCATTAAAGTTATTTCTCTAAGTTTTAAATATAAGTTCCAACACCATTGATTTAGAATATTTTTTGTGCAAGGTTATTTTGGAGGAATACAATCTTGAAGTCTTTAAGAGCAAAGTTATTATTCTAAAATTGTGCCAAAGTTCAACACCAAGACACAAATGACATTGGAGATATTCTACCTCCATGGATGATCATTTATAAAATATGACAATAATCATAAGCCAAGTATGAACATTCTTATGCCAACAGGTAAGAATTTGTATTGCCTTCTTTTCTTTTTGTACTTTTTATTATTTTGTTATGATCCCCTTCAGTGTTTAGGAAAGAGGATTTAGTATTAGTGAATTATTGTTCTTATGTTTTATTATTTTGAATAACAAGAGACTAATCTACATGTTTGTTTCCTCTTAGAACTCCTAAGCTATATATATTATCAAAATTGTCATAGGAATTAAGTAGTTTCTAGATGCCAAATTATTTTTTCTAACATTGGCAAGTGTAATCGAAGATTATCCCAATGAAATTTAACTTAATTCAATTAGAAGATATGGAAATTATATTATTTATGTATCCCAATGATAACCATGGCCAAAAATACCACAAAATTCAAGTATGTCATCAAAACATCTATTTTTTAATTCATAAATTTTAACTACTCTTCATAATTGGTACATACCAATTCCCTAGAATAAAATTCCCAAAATTTATCCCCAAAATAAAAATTATCCATAACAAAATACTAAGCATTAGGATAAATGGAAATAGTTTCAAAACTAACATGGCAACTATTACACTCAAATCATAAATAGTAACAACCTTCCAATAAATGGAAACAACCATGGAAAGGAAATTAGCCATCGTTTAACCAAAATTCTATGTTTAAAATAAACAAAAACCATACCTATATTAACATCAATATTTGATGTCAAACAACCTTGCTAATGTTATAGATATTAATTCAACATGGATAAATAATATAGAGTTTATTTTTATGTATCTATTAATAACAAATCTCAAGGCTAAAATTAGAAAACTATAGGTGAATAATAACAAGTTGAAATAACCAATTTGATTAGTAGGAATATATGTAGGATGCATTTATACATAAATTACTCTTACACTTAAGTCTACATAAATACACATAGTTATTAAGGAGGGAGTATTGATGGCATAAAATGTTCCTTTATAACCCTTTAGTCATGAAATTTTATCAATTACCTATGCACCTGAAAAACAACCTAAAGTAATTAATTATGCACCTATTAGTGAAACCCACCCCATAGAAATTTCATGTACACATGTTATTAAAAATAAACATTTATCAAATTTACATGCATTTATATGAAAATAAAAAATTATGTATCAGTCAATCCCACACCAATTGGTAAGAAATGTCAATTTATATAAGTTGGTATTACATCTAGTAATGAATAAATATTAAATGCATGAGTTGATCTGAGATATAAGTGGACAACTAATGGTGAGAACCAACATGTAATGATCACAAAAATAAAAAAAATGTGTATTTTGATAAAGAATAAAGACATGTAACAATTGAACCTACATTTTTTGATAATAACAATCAATTTTCAATCATTTATAACATAAATTAATATATTTTTAATATTATGGGTGGAGGAAATCATTGAAAAATATATGAATTGGCATAATTTTAGGGAGGTGTAGATACAACTCAACTTGAAGTAACTTTATTTTTATAAAATTTAATGGCTACTGAAGAGTTAAAACATGCATATATATTTCCCCTTGATCCCATTGGGGGATGCCATGCACAAAATCCAACTTCCAGTATAAAAGATAATAAAAAATTGGTGGGGAACCATGTTGACTAAAAATGACAATTTTATGACTCTTCTACCTAAATAACTTAGCTTAGATGTTCATGTTGCTCCAAAAATAGAATGGGGGATTCAAAATAAATAGGAATAGGAAGAATTTATTATTTATTGCCTTAGTGACTATAATAATAAGGATGAGTATGGATGTCAAGGTTCTCGGCAAAAAGAAGGAAACATAAACAATAATATGTGATCTATAAACAAAATAGTTGGATATGGAAGCAACTATGTTTTATTCATAACTCAAAGAGTATAGTGGGCATAAATACAAGAAAAATCATTTATATCTAATGGCCTTTCAGTATTAAACTCTTAATTTTATACTTATGATACTAAAAATTAGTATGAACATAATGTTTAGAATTAAAAATTAACACCATATTAACTTTCAAAGCATGGTAAAAAAACTCAAAGGTTTGTGTTTGAAGATTTGCCCAATTCCTGTTATGTTTGTAAAAAATAGGGGCACTGGGCCAGAAACTGTCCCTACAAAAGGAAATATTATTCAAGCAGTGTTTTGGATGAAAGGAAGAATAAGGTTCAGCACAAGAAAGTATGGATAACTAAAGAAAATAATCAAAAAGAACTAAAGAAGAATGAAGATATTAAAGTAATGCATGCTGAGGAGGAGAAAGAGATCCCTATTGAAGAATCAAAAGAACCACAATCAGTGCAGATGAAGAGGCAGAGGTGGAGAAAGAAAATTCTGAGCAAGAAGGATATGGGCTGCAACCAGAAATCACAAATCCTGAACAAAAGAAAGATGAGTTGATAGATTTAACTAAACAAATTGTTGGCTATCAAAAGATAGAAGACAGCTGGGGAGATATAGAAAATTCTGAGATAGAAGGGAAGAGAAGGCAATCAAAAACCACAGTACCCACACATAGAAAAGAATATTTGATAGATTTATCAAAGGAAATCATTCTATACCAAAGGGTAGAGGATCTACGAAGAGAGGCAGAAGGCAAAGTAGTGCTGGAGGAAGGAGAAATCTTGGTTGATACAAGAAATAAATTAAAGGAGAGAGATCCTCTTCTGTCTCAGCCAATGAAGAATCAGGTTGATAATGAATTGCCTTTGGAAGAGCTTCCTGCGAATGTTAAAGGAGAAAATTTAAAGCATTTTCCTAACCAAAGGAAAAGGGCTGAAAAGAAGACAAATACGAAAGGAATAGAAACTAGAAGCAGCAAAAAAGACCAGCAAATGAAGGTGAAAAATAGTGCTTCAATCTTGGATAAATCTGGAAAAAGAGAAGAGCAGAATTCAAAAGTGAAAGCGGATGTTGGCTGTCCAGAAAAACCTGGAAGAAAACCCATAAGAAAAATCAGAGAGCTAGAAAGCAAGCAGAATATAGCTGATGGAAGGCAGGCAACAATTCTAGATTTTACCCCAAAAAAATAGTTATTAAACTATTTTTTGGAAAGTAGAAGGCTGGATGTAATTGAATATTGAGGCCGTCCTTGTATAACCAATGGTTGTTGCTACTTCTTAGTAGGATTCAGGAATACTTCTCCTGGAGCTTGTAAACGTTTTATCTTTACTGCTTCTGTAATAGGGTTTCGGGGCCCCTTCAAAACCTACTTTTACCTTTAATCTAAAACTTTGGAAAAATCATTTTCAATAACCACACATCCAATGGTTGTGGTTTCAAGGCCACTCATAGAAACCACCACCCCAACACTAATATTCCCAAAATGTTGTGTTTTAAAAACATCCACAACCACAAAAAAATTGTGTTTTATTAAACACCTAAAAAAAATCCAGCCCAACATCTCTCTCAATCACCTAAATTTTTAATCTTAAATTGTACATAATAATAGTAATAAATTGAATTAACTATTTTATAATGAATTGATCGCACTACACTCTATAGAGTTTCATCTACATTCATGTATTGTAATAAGACCACCCACATCACTTAATATACTATAATCCATCCAAGAAGGTTTATAAAACTACAATAAATAATTCTTTACCAATAAATGATCCAATCCTTTAACCACATTCCTCCAAAAGTAAGACTGTACCATTAAAATTTCCTCTTTCCAAAAATACTTAAGCATCCAAGGGAAGATCCTCAACAAAAAATTATTATTTTAAATAATATAAATAAATTTTGTGCCCATATTCATACAATGGATTCATGGTAACAATTTTATCTTTCACGATGCTACAACTCATATTCCACTTGGGAATGAAACCATTAATCTTTAAGAGATGTCAATGTTTCATCAATTTTATATCTATATAGTAATTAATTTTTATAATATATGTAACTATGTTATTTTTATTATATATAACATTCAAAATCACTTTATCTAACCCACTTATGTATCCCTATAAAACTTCACTATAAACTTACCATATCCTTTTATCCATACTTATCCATTATAGCATGCAATATAACATTGTATCTGATTATTATTATTATGGTTTAAAGTTTTCAATATATAACTAAATTATACAATTATAGTGTTGGTAATTTGTTATTACTAATGGTTAAATTTTTTAAACATAAGTTGTTATTCTATTAAAAAAAATTATGTTACTTGAAACCACTATTATAATTACCTTAAGCCACTATTATAGGTTATTAGTAGAAAATATTTTAGATTTCAACAAACTATTTTTCAGAGTTTTATTATGAAGATGTACTAATGCCAAATCTATTTCCAAACATTCCCCCATTATTTTTTTTAGAATAGGGACCCACTATGTTCTAAAAAGGTTTAGGCTTATCTTGAAAGTCTTCTTCTAAGAGAGATTTATATGTTGCACATAACTTCACCATTTGGAAAATGTATATGAGCATTTTTTGCTTATTCAAACTAACCTATTAATTTTCCTAAAAAATTTTACATATTCATAGGTTTTCGATAGATGCACAATTTGTGAAGTCTTATGATTTGCATAATTATTTCTTTAGAACTTTTTTTTTAGAATTCTATCTTAAGAAATATTTAGTATTTCACACCTATATAAACCTTTGATCAAATTAACTCTTTGGTAATTTTGTTCATAAGATTTTATAAATTTTGCACTTCATAATTTACTCTTAGGAAAAAATGTTTATAATTTATACTTAGACATTTTATAATTTCAGATAAAATGTTCTCATTTAGTATTTGGAATCTATGTCATCGGTATCTATGTTCATCGTTAAGTTTACATATTTGGTATAAATTTGGTCTTCGATGAAATTTTTTTTGGAAATTTTTTGGAATTTGATTTCTTGAATTTACTCTTCAAAAAATGTTATTAATATGAATTTGGTCTTTGGAATTTTGTTTTGTAAAAACTATTTGTAAAAATTATTCGACACTTTATCTTCGAGACTTTTGTCTTTGGTGAAATGTTATTTGACACTTTGGTATTTGATAAAAGTGTTCAATAAAAGTGTTTAGAACTTTTGTTTAGAAAATTTGTTCACTATACCAGAAATATTCTAATATAACATTAGACTCTTGACTACCAAGAGCCACTGTGGAGTAGGTAAACCAAAGTAAAAAGAGTGACATAATGACACTTGGGAAAAGGTAATGGCATGGCACTCTTTATTGCATCTTTAATGCCTATGGGGCATCCCATGAAATGAAGTGGAAATATTTGAATTGAATAAGAAAATAAAATTTATAGATGTTGGATATTAATTGTGCATGAACTATAATTGAATGCCAAATCTATATTGATAAATTGAAAACCAACAATGTGTACATTGATCAAAAACAAACTTTGAGCTCACTTGCCTCTTTGTGAAAAAGCCTTAATTACCTATTTATCTTGAAGTGCATTTAGAGAAACTGAGCCACTAATTGAAGAACCAAAAATTTATAAGCCTAACGAATTAATTATGGCATCCTCATCTATGACATTTAAAGAATCCCTTCCACCATCTAGATTCTCCATCAAGGATGAAATAGAGTATAAAGGCACCATATTTGATCCAATAGTTTTTAGTAATGACCATATCAATTAATCAATGTTATGGGAATTAATTTATCAAGTATATGCATACACTCATGAGGATAATTTGACACAAACTCAAATATAATTGGCTACAAACTTCCTCCCTCTCAAATTATAGGGATTGAATTTATCAACATCCAAGCCTAAGGTTATGCCATGCATAGACCTCCTATGATACCTATTCTTTGTTGGAAAAGTGACTAGGGGAATGTTCCTACACCACTTAGAGCATAGAATTTTCTTAGAATGCATCTTGGGTGAATCATTCAAGAGGTATTTATCCCTATCTATCACAAATACTACATATGACTTACACAAGGTACTTACATGAAAGAAGGAGAATTCAATTGACAAACCATTGAGCAAGTGGATAATTCTTAGGGAGACTATCATCCTAATGGAGAAGTAGTTGATGCCTATGACTAAGTTCCATATGGGAATTTATATTGGGATGTACCTATTAAATTGGTTATATGACCACCCCAATGTATAATTAATTTACCTTGAATGGATTCTACTACTAGATTTACTATTGACCTTAGAACTAACATTTGCTCTAGGTGAAGTAATTAGTGTTAAGATACAAGAATAAGTACTACACAAGGATAAGGGGATTTTATGGGTCTATTTCTATATGATTTCATACCTTATATATGTTGTGCTAACCAAAATGTACATGCACAACAATTTACTCTAGATCCCAGCTCCATATTTCATTAAGAACCATATATGTGATTCATATTATTTTATGCACATATGTGCCTATACTAGGAATATAACTCATATTTCAAAGTATGTATACCCTTAGGTGAGGAGGCATATTCATGATTCATCAATGCCTAAGGTATCCAATACCACTTACAACACATTTATGGCAAGAAGGGACTATTAGCTATTCCTAACTACATTATAATTATGATAACTGGCTATAATGTTGCACCCTTACATCTACCCAAGCATGTACTTAATAAACTAGTAGAGTAGGATATAACCTACCAACTATGGTAGGGAATATATGAAGATGTAAATAATAAGAATAAGAATTCCTTCCATGGATCTCATATCATGATTAGAATAATGTGTTATGTTAATCATAAACACTTTTGGGAGGTTGGTAGATTCAAAGAGTATTACTCACTAGCCACACTAACACATAGGGATTGGGACCCTCATGGTAGAGTTTAAAATCATATTCAATTCCTTGGTAGTCCATACCAGCATGATCTTTATGGCTATGATTTCATGGTTATCAATGCCAAGAGTGATGCCCACATCAAAGAGAAGGGACAAATAATGGGATTGGGAAAGGAACTCTTAAAAATCATTCAAGGGGAGATTTTCATTTCAATTATAGATGTACACATTAGACTCCCACCTACATGTGGATTGGTTTTCACCAATTTTTATACCAACATACCTTTTCAATAATTAATGAAGTAAGAGGAGCCTTTATAAATACTCATTATGACATTTAAACTATAAATAAATAGCCTAGGGTGGATTAAAATTCACTTAGGGGATATTAGGATGAGCCTATTTGCCTTAAATATTAAAACTTAGAAGGCCATGCCCATCCTTTTACACATCATCCCAAGATACTTCAAGTGTCAATGTATCAACCACACCCACTCAAGAGGATTTCCCATAGCTGAAAAGGTTACTACTTGTTACAAGAGGAAGCCAATAACTCACATCATTCCAAAGAGTCCAACTATTGAATCAATATCTATAGAAGGACCATTAAGGTAGAATAAATAATTAGGAGGTGAGTCTATAGATGAGGAGGAGGAGCTACAAAGATCTAAAGTTTTAAGACTCCAAGGCACTAAAGGAAAATCACCACTACATGGATATCAATTAGGTGAGGGTAAAACACCATCACTTTCTATCTCTCTAATTATAAATTTTATTTCCCCTTTACTTTTTCATTCATTTCATTATGTTTCTCTTAACCCTAGTGTTTCCCCTTCCCTGGTGATTACTAAGGCAAAGGTTATTTCCCATGAGCCTAGTATCTAGCCATGTTTGATTATTTCAGAGGTAGAGGATGTTTCCTCTACCCCTACATATTTGTTTCCCCAGTGGTTCCTACTCCTCAAATTATGTCTTGAGCATCTTATTGGCCAAAATTAGCCAACATAATAAACTTTAACTGATCATGGTTTAAAGAAGTTGAGCAAAGCTCTGGTTGATGAATGATCCAAACCTAGAAAGAGTAGGTAGGCTTCAAGGGAAGATCACAAGTCACTCATAAAGCTTTTAAAAGACTTTAAGCAAGATTAGAGTGTGAATATAATGATTTTTAAGGAGATAAACCATCATGGTACATCATGTAAGAATAAACAAGTTAGTCTGATTACACATGTGATAAGTGTACTTGGGAGGCTGATCAATGTTGAAGAATTACATGAAAATGATGTTCTTTATGTCATAAATACCCTCTAAAATTTGGTATCTTTATGAGTTATCTATCTCAAGATATAAGTGTTTAAAGTTGAATTAGTAGAGTGGGATGTGTGTGGAGAAGTCAAGTTAAAACCATGGTAAGTAGTCATTTTAATTTAGATACTCCAAAGGATATCGAGGTTGAATGTGGAGCTAACAAGTGTCAAAATCTTGCTTGATAAAATCAAGATCAATGGCAAATGGATAATAGCTCAATACAATGAGACCATCAATATCAATGGCACAAATTAAATCATGTAATCAAAGATCAATAATGATCTTGAAGTCAATAAGTAAGAGGATCTTGAGATTCGATGTAGGGATAACAAGTGGCATGATCACAGTGAATCAAATGATCAATAGTGAACATTTGATTAGGCTGATTAGGATCGATGACACATACTCAACCTTATAAAAATGATATATAGTGTGCGTGAGTTTAAAAGTCACTAAGCCTAGATTGTGCATGAGTATGTCACATGGTATAATTATGTGAACTAGATGAATACTAAAAATAGGGTCCAAAAAGAGGCATGAGAGATTGATAAGTGGCATATTTTCAAAAGTTGAGACAAAAATGAATATAGGGATACCAAGAGGCATAATCTTGAGAGAAAATCAAAGATTAATGGCCAATGATGATGGTCAAATCTAGGAGACTCCCATGAGGATCAATAGAGTAGATTTGATCAATTATTTAGAAGGCACAAGATGAGAACACAAGTCCAAGCTTGTAATGGTTATGTTTTAAAAAGAGATAAGTAGCCTGAGAGGATGCCACAAAAGTAGACATGTCAGATCAAACATTTTTCCACCCAAGTTGGTGAAGACATAAATGCAATATCAAATATGAATTTAGGTTACTAGGAGTAGAACTTAAAAATCCATCTAATACCATCAAATCTCTGTTAGACCTTTCAAAATCCCTCAGACATAAGTTTTACATCTTTTTCATGATCAAAGAGTTAATGTAGCATGTGGATATTCATTTAAAGTCATGACAATATGAAAACTAATGAATGGGATTGGTTTTCATCTACAACAAACTTATGTTTAGGGTTTGGAGTAATCATAGAATGGTGATAGAGAAAGAAGTTGGCATATGGGCATGGTGATTCTAAAAATTGTGTTCTGAAGGGACACCAGACAAATGAGCTCAAGTGACTTCCTAATAGTGTGAAGAACATATCAATATGAGGCATGGTACGATGATCTCATTAAGTAGATGATAATTTTAAGGTTGAGAGGGCCAAGTGGATAATTTAATAAAGTTCCAAATGTCTCTAGGGACTTACCTATATGAATGGATCATGACTTAGCACCTTAAAAAAATCCTTATCTTCTAGTGTATTTTTAAAGACAATGAGGGGCTTAAAGCTATTTGAAATTAATGAATGTCTAATTGGGAGGTAGAATTAATGATAATAGATCAAAAGGTGGTTGGACCTCATTTATTGATCACTATTTTAGCTCATTTCTCTCTCTCTCTCCCCTTCTCATATATCACCCATTTTTTCCCATTCTAAGGGGCTATATCTAAAATTTTTGATTTTTTTGGGGAAACAAGAGACTCTTAAGGCTAGACCTTATAAAAATTTGTATGTAAGACCTCCTAAATCAATAAATAATTTATTTAAATATCTCTCCCCTTTGAATTTTTCTTAGCAAAGCTTGTGCATGATGGCATTATGAAGGAGAATATTACCTATTTATTGTCCTTTTTTGCCTATTTTAAGGTGTTTTCAAGTTAATCACAGGTTTACACTTGTGTTCTTTCTACATTAATTTAATCTTGGTGTGGATCTTAGAATCCATCTTTTTTTCATTTATTGCTTACGAGCTTAGTTCATGAAACACTTATGCATATTAATTAGAGTATGAGATTGTTTGAGCTAGGATTATCTTATGCTTATTTAGTGTTTATTTCATACTTATGTGAGTTCTTATTTAAATTTGGTGCAACTCCTTTTATGTCTCTTAGTAACCCTTTTCTCTCTTAAACCCTTTTTATCCCCTTTCCTAGTGCAAACATTAGTCTAGGTGATCCATCAAGAGGAAGTTGACCTTCTCCCAAGGTTCAAACCTATCATAGGATACCCACAACTTGGGGTTGTTCCCATTGTGTCACTTAGTTGGGGAGATCCTAAAGGAACCTCCCTAAGGGTGAAAAATAATTCTACAATAGTTTTGGGCATGATTAGTGGGACCCAATTTCAAAAGAGGATTAGTCAACTTTGATGTTGGTTTGTTTAATTTGTAGTAGTTATGTAATTCCTACAATAATATCTATCAACTTTGAGTAGCACCAAATATTTTTGTGTAGGGTAGTAGATATATTTCATGCCAAAGGTGATAAGATCAGCTTATAGAGGTATTCCTTTTGAATTTTTTGAATTAACTTTGAAATTAGTAAAAAGGTTAAGGTTTGATAACACACATCCATATAAATGAATCTTTCCTCCTAAACCAATTTCAAGGTCTACTTCTGCTAGAAGATCTTTTTTAGATCCTTTCACTACCATGGAAACCCCTAGAGATTTTCCTCTTATGGATTTCAATGGATATCATCCTTTGGGCTTCTAGTAGTATGAACCTCTTCTAGTGACATATCTTAAGAGTGTGCCTTATTTCATGAGAGATAATTCTACAACCCCTTCTAAGCACCTCAAAGACAGCCAACTTTTGTAATATTCATGATGTAATGTGTCCATCAGGTTGTTAACCATCTATTTTAAGGGGAAATCCTTATACTAGTATATAAACCTCACTGATAATTCCATCACATCATGGGATTAGTTAGGTGATACATTGTGAAAAATATTTGAAGATAAGAGTGATCAGTTATCACTTGCAGAGAAGTTAACCATAATCAAGAGGGCTCCCCATGAGATTATGTAATATTTCAATAACATATTTCAAAAGACATGGGATAAGATCCCAATCTCTATCAGGACTACCCCAAACTTTGATTTCCTTTACTATTTGAAATCTATAAATAATTATATTATAGTAATGATTCAGTCTATGGGAGGAAATTCACTATTAAATGTTTATGAGGTGGAAATAAGAGCAAAGAACTATCTAGTGAAAACTACAAATATTACCCCTAGGTTACCAATGCCTTTGTTTCCTAATATTTAACCACCTCTTTCTTCCATTTCTCCTCTTTTAATCATTCTTCCTATGCCATCACTAACTGCCATACCTATACCAAATCAGGGAACAAGCTTTAACTAGTCAACTTATTGACTTCTAAGAAAATAAGAATTTCCAAGAGCTAGAGAGCATGTTTCAATCCTTTAGAAATGAGTTGATAAATGTGAAGAGGTATAAAGCCTAGTTCAATATACCTTATCAATCTCCCTATTAGCCTCAGTAGTAATATTATCAAGCAAATAGGTCAACCTACATAGGAGATTTCCAAGGACATGGCCAATAACAAAGCTAAGAACAAAAATATCCTAACTATGTTAGGCAAAATTAGTATAATCAAAATGTTATAAGCACCTCTTATAATTTATTCCCTATTCAGAATAACATTTCTCAAGAAGTTAAGGGTACTATGCCTTGAAATCAGTTTTTTGGCTAATCCATTTTTCTAAACACTGAGTTCAATCAAGCTTTCAATGATAAATGGCATCAAGGTGTTAGCTATGGATACAATCAATATCTTATGGCTTAAAACATAGAAGTACCTATAATGACAAAACTACAAGATCATCAACAAATCCAAGGCCCTAATGAGGGACCAAGCCATTTCCATACTACAATGGTAAATTATGATCAAGAAGAGTGATATGCACTCAATCAATAGGCTAGTTCTAGCCAATCATACATTCAAGTGGTAGTTAATACAAGGTTTAAAATAAGGAACATGGATGGTAACTAGGATGTACTCAAAGAGATTCCACCATTACTCCTTTTTTATCAAAACTAAAGTAACTTACTGCTACTCTAAAGGTCCCAATAGACCCAAATAATCAAAACAAATGGAATGCCTTTGTTCCCCAAAAATATCAAGTTCAAATTATAGCTATGGCTCCCAAGACACAACCAAAATTTGGTGGTTTTCCCATCAACATTGTGAAATAAATGAAAAATTCTAATGTGAGTGTGCCAATGTGGGACATGTTTTCCATGATTGGTCAAGTGGATATCCTTCAAGAAGGATTGTCAAATATCAATGTTTCTAAGAAACCACTAGGAAAATAAAATATGGCTCTCATAGTAGATAGCTTAAAATCGCCACCAATGTCTCTTACCAATCATTGAACATCTAGCCTAAGAATTTCTAAACATCTCAAATTTGGCTTCATAACTATACAAATAAATCAATTTAGCCCATAAATCAATTAAAGAGAGCAAATTCCCAAATCATTTAACTCAAAATCTTCAAAATGTTCAAAATTCCTAACAAGAATTAATTAACATCAAATCTTAATCAAATTCCTAATTAAATTCATCCTTGAAAAAATATATCAATTACCAAAAAGAAAAATTCAAATATCCACAAATATCCTAAAAATCTAATCATTACCTTTTTTGAGTTGTCTAATTTCAAAATATCTTAAAGCACACCTATTCCATGCTAATCATGAGATTTTGGACACCTTTTAACCCCGTTAGGGTTAATTAAGCCAACCAAGATTAAGATTTAACTCATTCTAAGTCATTTCAATGCCTATAAAAGTAAGACTAGAGCTCTTCATTTACAGAGCTTGGAACATAGTAAAGTTATAGTGCATGATTTTATTCTTGAAAAAAATGCATAGAGTTAAAATGCTAAAATTAAGACAAGCCGAGCCACTTTTAACAAACATCAAGACAAAGCCAGATAACCATGGTGCTAAGAGGAGATAAGATAGACAAACCCTATTGATGAAGTCCTTTTGAGCATAATCGAATTAAGCCAATGAATAAATTTATTGGATTAATCAAGGATGGTAAGGAAGTTTTTTTTTTTTCATTTTAGTTGTGTTTTCAATTGGTTTTTTCACTAATACCCATCTATTATCTAGGCCTATAGATGTTAGCTTGTTAGTGTGCTGATTTCATTATTTTTGAAATTAACACTATATTAACCTCCTTTCTTGAGTCAAATTACTTAATTACAAATGACACTTTTAGGGAAACACGAGTACCCCACATAGCAAGGAGATCATTATGTAGGTCTTAAACTGAGAAATGGATGCTTGACTCTTGTTAAAATTACATTTCTAACCTTGTTTTAGCCATATTTTGATTTCTTTTTATCTCTTAGATATACACAAAGATTAGTGATGGTATATTACTATTGATGATGGTTTTCCTAAATTACCCATAGTTCTACCCAACCACCACCAATTCTATGAGACAACTAAAAGTTGAACTATTGGGGAAAACATCATTAAATCTTGAATTTTGATTAATCACTAGACTTAAGTTTACCTTGTAGTTTTTATTGATATTTGAACTAACCAGGACTAACTTAATGCATTTGTATTTTTTATTTTGCCTTGGAGTTAACAAGTCATCACCGATGGTCTTTGTCGACCAATAGTGATTATTCTTGATCAGTGACAGTTACCAGCTAACTGACCATCATGATTGCCTAAAAACCATCAGTGGTTAACTATGATCGTCAATGGTTACTATTTAAAATTAAATAAAAAACTTGAGAGATAAAAATAAAACATCATTTACTTAACCAATAAAGTGCTTCAAATAAGGTCATTATTATCTAACAATTATAGGTTGAAGGATCATGTTGAACACTAAATTCGCTTGTTTAGACTAACTAAACATTTTGTTTTGGGCTTTTAAAATGAATTAGTCAAATCTTATACATTTCAATTTAGGTCTAAAATGAACATGTTAGATCTTACACATTTGGTATTTGGTGCTTAAAATGAATATAGCATGCTAAGTTTTAGAAACATTTCAAATTTGGTGCCTAAAACGCATTTTTAAATCTTAAACATTTCAAGTTGGTGTTTTAAAATGAACTTAGGATACATCATGCACATTTGGACCTTGGGATTAAAACAAATCATATGGTCTTACTTAAATTGGTCATTTGTTCAAATATTATTTCAATTTTTTACACTTGAACTAAGGGGCTAATAAAAAAAAATGTCACATTCAATTTGGTACTTAAAATAAAAATTCACTCGAACTATTTGCAAACTTGTTTGTTGATTGTTTGTTTTGAAAAAAGGGTAGCATGTGTATTCTCTCCCCCATCCCCTATAATGAACTAATGGGATAAAAATCACCTTTCCATTTCATTTTAGTACTTATTCTAAGGCATAGAAAGAAAGTTACCTAGGCTCTTCCCAAAATCACATAGTATTGGGTAATCTAAAATCAACCCTAAAGTCTTTCTACTTGTCTTTTATTTTCATGAATTTTTCTTGTGAAGGGGGTATCATTACCTCTCATGAGTTCTCTAGGGAAGCATTGACCCAAGGATTCATCTCCCAATAGATTTTCAATCCATCTTCACTAGGGGGTTATACAAAATGGGATTGCTCCATTGAGATATTATTTGAATGGTTAAACCATCTTTGTTAGTGGTAAGCTAAGCCCATGATGTATGATCAATCTGGACATCACACTACACTAAGCAATTTATGGATGTAGTGGTTCTGAAAAGTATAAGACCTTTTCATAACAAGCTATTTGATGTGGACTCAATTTATATGTTGCCTCTCTTATGTGCATACATGAAAGAGTGTACACATGGGATCAATCTAAATAATCAAAAAAACTTGTAGGTTTTATTCAACCCTACATTGCCACACCTTGATAGGATCTAATATGACATAATTAGTTATATTTTTTCATTTATTATTTATTTTTTAGTGTGTTAAAATGAAAAATTGTTGTTTATACCATGTCATGAATGAGTCTTGTGTCCAACATTACTCCATTATTTGAAGAGGCATTATGCCATCCATTTGACACCTTGATTTAGCATAGAAAACATTTGTGTCAAAACATTGAGTATGACACTAGATAAAAATGGGTAATGTTATTCTTGCCAAATCATTTCAAGTCTTGTGCATTTGAAGTATTTGAAACATAACATTGTCATATCTTTTGGGTGTGATAACATCGTTATGCTACCCAAATTGTTTCAAAAGACTTGTCTTATCTTTTGTTTCAATTATCATTATTGAAACCAATCATTTGAGCCTTGTTGGATATTTGTTTAAGCATAGTCATGTTGTTAAAATTCACCTAACTTATTGTCATGAAATTATAGTTTACTTTAGTTGAGTCTTTGATTAATTTTTTCAATTTCAGATCCAAGCATTGATTGATTTCAGTTTAGGCCTCAAAACATAGGGACTGATACATAGATCTTTCTCTTTTGGCTTATGTAATCTAGGTTAATACACTACTAAAATTTAGAAAATTTATTTTTTATGCCTTTGTTTGATAGAATCAGTCCATCTTCAAATTTTGTTTTGTTTAGTGTTTTGTACCAATCAGATCATGTTTATGTCTAGAATCAAGTGCCTAGTCTTTGCCAATTTGTTCCAAGTTTTTTAGATTAATCATCATCATCATCATCATCATTTGTTTCAAGCCTAGATATTAACACCATGTTTGGCCAAAAGTCATAGCACACCTTGTTTGAGCCTAGATTTTGACTCCACATTTGGACAAATGACCTAGTAACATTTCCCTTGCTTAGTTTAGACCTATTTGGAACATGTTTGGACCTTAGACTTTGGCATCTTATTTTTGGGTCATTTTAATTGACCTTGTTTTTGTAAGACATTTAATGTTATACTATTTTTATCAAATATTTGCATTAAAATTTTTGGAGATACAACTCCACACTTAACCAAGCTAGATTACATGTAAAACTTTTATCCTTTTAGACATAACTTTTTAGAGTTTGTAGAACTTTAATCCATCTTTTTACAAAACAATTTTCATAGATTTAACCATGGCTCACTATACACATAGTGGAACTATGTACAATATAGGATATGTAAATGTTAGCATTCAATACCCTTATGGAGAGGATGTTGTTTGGGAGATATATTCATATCCATTATACAACACTCAAATAGGGGAGCAAAGTCAAGATAATTTAGCCAATTATTTGGTCAATATGCCTCCTTACATGGAGTAAGACTAATAGTAGATAGATCGATATTTAACTAGTGTACCTATGATTACAAAAAACATCTAACAATAATAACCTTATTATGGTATGATGCCATCAAACTATGATGTAGAACATGATAATTTGCCAAATCTACCAAGAGGGCCTTATAACATGTCTTATCAAAATAATGATCAGACCTCTTCTAGTAATCCTAATTCCATAGTACCAATGCCATATCAAGATCCACATATGCTTTTCAAATAAAGTAACCTCATGGAGGACCATTTTATTCAAATATAGACAACATACCAGACATATCAAGAACTAGATCATAATTTTAGCAATTTGGCCATGATAAATGCACATCTAATTTAGTCACTCCCTTCAACATGAGTCTTATTTGAGTTGATAAGTCAATAAAATCAGGGTTTAGACCCACATATACAAATCACTTTAGTAGACAACATGTTTAATACCATAACTAATGAAGAATTATCTTCTACTTCTATGTAGAATAGTGAGTAAAATGTAGTAGATAATACACCTATAATGTCTAATTTAAAACAAAGTGATATTAATGCATAGACAAATAGTCAATAAAATGTGCCCTTAACCAATACCATGAGTGGTCAAAAAACTCAAGGAGTAGGAGTTTCTATGTCCCAACCTCAACCAACTACCTCTAATCCTAAACCAATGATTTTTTCTAGTACCCAACAATAAGAATTAAGTAGTCAGCCAATGACTAGTGCCATGTCACAACAAATATGATGAATCTTACTTTACCGCAATAGGTGACTAGTAATATTCCATAATAATAGGCATAATCTAGTATAACCATATATCAGGGGCAAAACATATTTTTGCCTCAACAAGGGGTAACTAATATTTTACCTTGCTAGGTAACAATGAACATACCTCTTTAGTCATAGACTAATATGTTGATCCAAAAAAATGATGTCTAACCAACAACATATAAATATTAGTTAGTGATATATGTCAAATATCCAACATGCATCCACTTCCCAACAAGTATTTTTAAAATAAAGAGGGTCTAAAATTCCTTAATTACCTAATAGGCAATAATTACATTTTGTGCAAAACATGCCACAAGTTCAAAGATAGGGTCTTGGGTCATAAGTCCCTCCTAATCAACAAGGTATGACTAGTTGGAAACATGTCCTTATTCAACCTCAAAAGGCATAGTATGGTCATATACCACCATCCCAACCTCAAAATTCTTAACATTAGGCCTACATACCCAATACCACCTAAAATATCACACTTTAGTACATGAAATTTCTATAATCACACCCTAATTTGCACATGTATATTCTTGGTCCATTTCTTATCCAATCCAACTTACCCTAGCAAACACCTCCATCATACCTTAGTCAAATTAATGCACATGTGATTACTCAACCATCACCTCAAGCATATATTCCAATAAGTTTCCTTAAACAAGAGCTACAATAAATGAAGGATGCAATTGTCAGCATCCAAACTAGGAAACAAGTTAAAAAACTTTAAGTTGGATGATGTGTGTTCTTAACCTTTCAACATGGTGTATTTATAGATATTATTTCCACCAGGGTATGAGCCACCAAATTTTGACAAATACAAGGGGAAAAGAGACCCCAAATCACATCTAATAGAATTCTTTATTAGATGCCAACTAGTGGCCTATATCAATATATACTTGTTGGTTTTATTTCTAAGAAGTCTAGCCAAGCAAGCATTAGAATGGTTCTTGAAGTTCCCTAGGAATTTAGTTTCTAATTTTGATGACCTTTTAGACAAGTTTGTGCAACACTTCTCTTACAATATCAAGCATGAGATTTTATATGTAGAATTAACCCAAGAAAAAAACTAGGATAACGCTTAAAAATCTATCTATAATGATGGATACCCCTTGTAATCTGATTTACCCATAGTCTACCAAATGAATAATTAGCCACTATGTTTACCAAAAACCTACATAGTGAGATATCTTACTATATAGAGTTACATTGCATGCACACATTCAAATAAATCATTGGAAAAATTTTAGTGATTGAAAGGTCTTTATTTAGTAAAGGGATAATTAAAACAACCTCATCAAATTAGAATAATGACCAGAATCAAAACCAGAATAGTGGCCAAAATCAACATCCAATCTAAGTGAAAGCATCTCAACTAGCCTAGGCCAATAATAATGATAGATCCAAGAAATTCAATCACAATAAGAATGTTGTAGGAAATAAAGTAACATAGTCACAATGGTATAATCAATGTATGCTCTACCTATGCTACCTTTCTAGATTATTTCTTGCTAATAACCTTTTTAGCAACTTCAATATGCATAGTAAGCATAACAACCTAGACCAACATAGACAATTTAGAAAACACAACAAATTCCTATGACTTTTCAAAACCCTCCTCTTCTAAGGATAAATGTACCTACTCATCATTCTTTTACTAACCTTAGAGAGCCTATAGAATTAGTCTTTTACAAGCTCATAGTAGATAATTTGATTAGATCACTTGTTCTAAAAGAATAATTTTATGAGGGTGTTGACATGCCAAATTGGCATAGGTTGGAATAATTCTACAATTTTCATTGGTTTAATGGCCATAATTTTTAGTGTTGTATGTAAATTAGACATGTAATTCAAAATATGTTGGAAATGGAGAGATCAAATTAGTTAGATCAAGGAGTTTCCACCTCTAATCAGAGCCTTGGTATTTATTAGAATCCTATTCCCCAACATAACAATCAATAATAACAATAACAACAACATCAAACCCAAATTCTTTTGGAAGACCAAAATCCAAACCACTCATGTAATGGTAAAAAAGGGACAAAAGCCATTAGCATAGTCTAGCACTTGTCACTTTCATATTGGCCTCTAGTAAATCATAAAACCCTCTTTAAGGTGATTAATCATGGTTATATAATGATAATTAGCTGATTGTTACAAAAATCCCAAGTATCCCATTCCTAATCAGATTATGAAGAAGGAAGACTATTAAGGAGGAGGCCTCAGGCCAAATCAATAGGGAAAACTCAAGTAAATTTCTATGATTAAGAATAAATGAACCTATGGACTTGGATTTAAACAACTTGAGGGTGAGCCCACGTATCTCATTCAAGTTTTATCACCAATGACTAGTGATGATGATGCTGACAATGAAGTAGAATTTGATCATATCAAGCTTGATGACTTGTCCCAAACCAAACCATTTAATAATAACACCATTTTTACCCATCAAATATTCATTCATCATAATCCATTGCTATTTTATTATCCCTAGTTGATATATTGGGGCTAACAAGAATCCAACATATTAGTTGATGAGTTTTAGAATGAGGAAGCTTGTGATTTTCTATGATTTAGGGATAATGTTCCATTGGGAGATCAAAAATTAGGATTCTCAATCAAATTGGATCCTAAATCCTATTTTGGATAGTGGGTAAACACCCTTAGCCAAAATTAAATAAATAAAACATTGAGGTCCCAAAGTAAAAACTTTTTTGAGGTGATTTTTGACTAAGTAAATAGTAAAGATATAGACCAATCTAGTGGTGAAAAACTACTTTAGGCACCATTATATGGGGGTGTTCAACCTTCTTCAAATTTATACTATGAGACCACTAATGATGAACTTGTCTATGATTTCAAATTTAGTCTTGAATAAGAATAAACTTTTAATCAGATAATCTAGGATACTAATGCCAAAAAAATTGTCTATGAATCTGACTTTAGTCTTGAAAAATAATAAGCATTTGATCACATCATTCAAAAGTTTCCAAAAACATTTGTTACATGTCCATCCATCCCATTAGGGGATCTTGATTCATCATTTATAGGATAACTTGAATAACAAGTCCTAAAGAAGGACTCTAACATAGTTAGATAGTTCAAATCTTTGCCCAATATTCTTGAAGATAGTTCAACCCTTTTAGTGGAAGACACAATAGAGGTAAGTGTAGGGTCTCTATATGACCCAAAGTGGATTAAATTAAGCACATCCCTCATTGAGGTATAATGTGAAGTCCTTATAGCCATATTGAGGGAATTTGTAGATATATTCACATGGACATAATTTAACATGCTTGGTTTAGACCCCACCTTGGTTGTTCACCACCTTATGGTACATAATGATGCCAAACCTATGAAACAAAATCTACAAAAGATGAATCTTTTTATTGTTGTATTAGTAAATAAAGAGTTGTAAAAACTCTTAGAAGTGAGATGTATCAGGCTAATTGACTACTTTGAATAGATTTATAATGTAATGCCAATTAATAAAAAGATAGAAGGAATCAAAATCTATACTAATTTTAGGGACATTAAAAAATATTTCCCTAAGGATTAATTTCCATTACCAAACATTGACATGATAGTCAACTACATAACATGCTATGAGATGCTTTCACTAATGAATGGATTCTTAGGCTACAATTAAATTAGAATAGTACCAAAAAACCAACACAAAATAATGTTCACCACTCCATGGGGAACATTATGTTATTAGGTTATACCATTTTTTCTTAAGAACATAGGTTCCACCTATCAAATATCCATGACAATCATATTTCATGATATGATGTATGACATTATTGAAGATTACATCTACAACATACTAGGCAAATCAAAAACTAGGGCCAATCATCTAGTAGCATTGAGGAGGATATTTGAGTGACTATGTGAATACAAATTTAGGCTCAATCCTAAGAAATGCATTTTTAGAGTTACTTCTATAAAAAAAAATTAGCTTCATTATGTCTCGTAGAGGTATAGAAGTCGATCCAACCAAAGTACAAGCCATAACACAAATTCCACCACCAACCAATTTGAAGCAACTCCCTAGTTTTTAGGGAAAAATCTAGTCTATTTGACACTTCATATCTCAATTGGACAACTAGTGCCACCCATTTACACACCTAATAAATAAGGGTGTAACATTTATTTGGGATGATGACTGTTAGAAAGTCTTTTAATACCTAAAGGAGTATCTTGTAAATCCACTAGTTTTATTGCCTCGTATGTTAGGGAAACCATTCCTTTTATACTTATTAGTAACAAATCAAGCCCTAGGGGAAATTCTAGATTAACATGATGATAATGGAAAAGATCATGTAGTGTACTATCTAAGCCATACACTAGTCACATATGAACACAATTATACACCCATTGAAAAAGCTTGTCTCACTGTGGTCTTAACATCTTAGAAACTGTGACATTAAATGTTGAAAAATAAAACCATGGTCATTTTTAAATTAGATCTGCTCAAGTATCTACTTTCTAAAATAGCTTTACAAGGACACATGGCCAAATGGATCATGTTTCTTAGTGTGTTTAAGATAGAATATGTGAACCAAAAAGATATCAAGGGATAAGTTCTTGTGGATCAACTTGTTTAAGCACCCCTTATAGATATGGAGCCATTCACATTCCATTTTATTAATTAATCCATTATGACCATCATTAAAACACCTCTTAAAGAACAATAATGGAAGTTGTATTTTAATGGATCATTCACAAGACATGGGTTAAGAGCAAAAATTTTATCACACTATAGGGAGATTTAATTCATAAGTCACTCAGAATTAGCTTTCCTTGTACTAATAACATGGATAAATATGAGGCACCCATGGTAGGGCTTCAACAAGAATTAAAATGGAACATATCTCATCTAAAGGTTTATGGTTATTCATAGTTAATCATCAATCAGGTTACATACCACTTTCAAACCAAAGATGACAAGCTAGTTCCATATAAGGCCATGGTCGATACTCTCAAGCAAAATATAGTTGACATCAAGTTTGAATATATACCAAGGGAAAGTAAAAAAATAACAAATTCCATGGATATCATTGGGTTACTCATTCGACATATAAACACAAAAAAAGACTACCAATTTCTTGTTGAAAATTTGCTAGTGCCAGCTCATGAACCATCAACCATCATAATGATCTATGATATTATTTTTCATGTCTCTACTTCGTATTCATACCTATATGCCTATTTACATGACCATGTTTTATCATCAGACTTATCCTAAACACAAACCAAACCCTTCATCCACAATGCCCAATGTTATACCTTACTCAAACCAAACCTATATCATCATAGTTTTGATGGAACTATGATTCATTATTTACCTTCACCAGAATCCATAATAGTATTATGAGATGTTCATGAAAGGGTATGAGGATCCTACACTAGTGGGGAATTCATGTCTAAAAATATATTGCATACTAGTTATTATTGGCTCATGATGGATGCAGATGTAACTACATATGTGAAAAGATGTGATAAATGTCAATGGCATGATAATATGATTCATGTCCCAACCAAGATTTTGAAACCAATGTTGACACCATGGCCATTTTATACATAGGTCCTTGATCTCATTGGGAATATAAATCCCACCTCATCAAATGGACATAAACATATCCTTACTATAATAGAATATTTCACTAAGTAGGTTGAACCTATACCCCTCACTTATGTGACTAGAAATCAAATTTACAAATTCATCTTCAACCATCTCATATGCTACTATGATATCCCTTCTGATATTATATCTAACAATGGTGGATCATTCAAGAACAAGGAAATTAAAAATCTATGTGCTAAATAAAAAATCAAACAACAATTTTCCATGGCATATTACCCTCAAGGTAATGTCTGGGGTAAAGCATAAAAAAAAACCATTGTCAACATCCTTAAAAAGATTGTTAATGATGTCAGCCATGATTTACATATTTATATATTTCATGCCCTTTGGGCATACCATACCAATCACCATGCTCCCACAGGTGCCACTTTATACTTACTTTTTTATGGTACTGAAGCCATTCTTCCCATTAAGGTTGAGTTACCATCATTATACATCTCTTTCTTACATGTCCTAAATGATGAAGACTATTGATTATCTTGCCTATAAGAGCTAGAGTTACTTGATGAGAAATACATGGATATAGTAAGAAACTTGTAGGCCTATCAAAACTAACTCCATGGCCAATACAATTGGTGCATGAAACATAGATAACTTAAACTTGGTGATCATGTCTTCAAAGAAAACTAAAAGAATACCATGACTAAATAGTATAATAAAGGTAAGTTTAGACCCAATTAGGTTGGTCCTTTTATCACCATTGTAGACTATGACATAGGGGCATACAAGTTCACCACACTAGATGGGGATGAAATTGATGAGCCTATGAATATTATAAACCTCAAGTGGTATTACACTTGAGTAAATTGATGTATTATCTATGAGTACCATTTCAATTTGGACCATATTATCAATATTCTTCTTTGTACCATACCATTCCACTATATTATCATCCTACCAGCCTATCACTTATCCATTCTACCATTCCATTCTATCAACCAAATCATGTTTTGATCCATCCTATCCTAGCCTATTTGACCGTGGTTCATCAATTATTTTCACATTTTTAGCACAAAGAATCACATCATTTTCAGTAGTTGTTTCAAGCATTCTAGACAAAGGTAGTATTTTGGAGTAGTGTAACAAAAGTTTTGGTAGTTTCATCCTTCATTTCTTGTTCCCTTCTTATCAAGTTTGTTTATGTGACCTTGATTATATCCACCTACAAGGGCAAATCAATGTCTCACCAATCTTGCTACTAATTATAACTGCCTATGTGAAAATTAGTGTCATTGATTTGATTAGTTGTATCCTAGTTATAACTACCTATGGGTAAACTAGGGACAACATTTGTTTATTTTGCCTTGACATATCAACTTACCATTTCTTATGTTATATTGTGCTACCATAAAACTTGTGCCTATTTTTTTTGAATTGGCTGCTACACTAGTCAGATTCCTCTATTGTAAGGTGGAAAACTATGACCTAAGGCCATTTTGGGTTTATATGGGCCATGCTCAATTCATGTTGAGGTTAACTCAATCCCCCTTTCCATTATGATTTCATTTTTTTATGAGCATCCATTCAATTTTTCCATGCCCTCACTATTTTTCAAGCTTGGACTATTTAGTGTCTCATCATTCTCAATCATGTTTAGACACCTATAAAATTCCAAAAATATTTGTAAAATCATTTATAAAAACCAAAAACATTGATCACTTCATTGCATTAAGGATTCTAAAAACCCTCATTAAGTCATAATAAATCACTTGTCCCTTAGATTCCCTATCTTTTTTGGCCTTTTATCCCACACTCTTATTATTTTATGAGTTCACTCCTATTATTATATCACATCCATCATGTTTATTTTTCATCAGTTATCATTTTCTTTCCATTTCTTGGGAGAAAAACATTTGGTCTAATTTTTTTTAGATATATCATCCACAAAACTATGTAGGCAACATCTACTTTCCTAGTGCATATGAAGATATCTCGACCACCCCCTTCCTTTTGTTCTATTTCTCCCATCATGTTTGTTTATTGATTTATCACCTATTTTCTAGGGGCAATGTTTATTACCTTTTTTTTAATAACATTAGCACTAATTATTATTTGTTTGTTTGTTTGTTTATTTTTTTGGTTTTTTGTTTGTTTGTTTGTGTGCTTGTTTATTATTTTTATCACTATTACCTTGATTCAATCTATGTGCATTAATTGGGTGATTCCTTGCTCATTTATTCTTTAATCCATCCATATTCATACATCAACATTTTCATCATGTTTTTTTATAATTTGTGCATTACTTTCTCTTGAGTATTAGATCATGGGAGATAGTCATTATTCATATTTCAACCAAGTCTTCATGGTGTTCTATCATGATACCTATGAACAAGTGATTTAATAAAAATAATCTTCAATAAATCTACACCACCCATGAAGCATCAACATCAACATCAAAAACAATCCTGATCCAATCCTAATCATATCCTAAACAAAGTAATTAAATAATGAAATAATTTCAACCTTTGTTAGTTCAGATGAGCATTATCCCTACTAGTAGGTTGTCCCAATTAATCTTTATCCTATATATCAAGTTATCATCATCATGTTTTTAATTATCATATATCATTCATGTTTTCCATAATTAGGGTCTAATGATTATAATTGCCTATGGGAAAATCATTTTACACCATCCCACTTGCATTATTAGTGATTATAACCACCTCTAGGAAAATCATTGTGTTATCACCAATTCTAAATCATTTAATTTCTTCTACCCACTTGGGGCATGTTGTTAGCCTATTTTTCTATCCTAATTGGGTCAATTACATCTTCTCAATGATTCTAACCACCCTTGGGAAAAGTATTGTGTTATCATACCATGTTGCCATTATTGGGGTACAATGCTTATAACCATATTTGGGCAAACCAACGTACACCTTCCCACCTATATTCTCAATTATTTTAACCAAATTTAGACAAATATTTATGTTATCACCCCACCATGATCATTTTTTTGGTCCCCTCATTTCCTTATTTTGAGGGATCATTTGATGACCCCTTTTTCCAACCACTCTTTTAAGGGGTGACTATAATTCATCAATTTCTATTAAAGTCGTAAGCACATAGAAAATTTTTATTCTTTGAGAAGATATTACTATGCTATTAGCTTATAATGCCTTCTCAAATAGGGGCAAACTATATAAATCTAAAATTAGACCCAAATGGATTTTTGTCTAGATTTAGACCAATTCTTACCAATCATTGAACATCTAACATAATAGTTTCTAAACATATATAATTTGGCTTCATAACCATACAAATAAATCAATTTTCCCCATAAATCAATTAAAAAGAGTAAATGCCTAAATAATTTTACTCAAAATATTAAAAATGTTAAAAATGCCTAACAATAATTAATTAACATCAAATCCTAATCAAAGTCCAATTCAAATTCATCCTTCAAAAAATAAATCAATTGCCAAAAAATAAAATTAAAATATCCATAAATATCCTAAAAAGCTAATCATTATCTTTTATGAGTTGTCCAAATGCAAAATATCTCAAAACACACCTAGTCAATGCTAATCATTATATTGTGTACACATTTTAACCTTGCTAGAGTTATCTAAGCCAACCAAGGTTAAGATTTAACTCATTACAAGTCATTTCAAAGCCTATAAAGCAATCCTAGAGCTCTTTATTTATAGAACTAATAATATAGTAGAGTTATAATGTTGGATTTGTTTCATGAAGCAAATGAATATTTTTATAATTCAAAAATTGAGCCATGTCAAGCCACTTTGAGGAAACATCAAACCAAAGACAAACAACCATGGTGTTGAAAGGAGAAGGAGATAGCCAAACCCTATTGATGAAGACATTCTGAGCATAATCTAAGTAAGCCAATGAAGAAATCTCTTGAAATAATCAATGAAGGTAAGGAAGTTGTTATTTATTTGCATTTTAGTTGTGTTTTCAATTGGTTTGTTCACTAAGCTCCCTCCATGATCTAGGCCTAGAGATGTTAGATTGTAGCATGTTGTTTTCATTATTTTTAGAACTAATACAATACTAACTTCCTAACTTGAGTCAAATTCCTTGATCACACTCACCAATGAAACCAAAGGGAATAATGAAGGGTAATCAAATAAGGTGGTCAAAACTCCTCCCTTATATATTTCTATAATAATTGGTGACTCCTTAGCACACAACTACATGGTAGACAATGGAGCAAGTACCAAATGATGCCAAAGTCAATATAATATTATCTTGGTTTAAGTATGAACCCCAATCTAAGGGAGTTTTTAAGCTTGATTTATCTTCTACCAAACCAGTTAACATCATCAAAGGTCAAAACTTGACCCTGCATGCTTGTCTTAGTGTTTCAATGGCTCAAGATATGTTGATTATAGATGTGCTTCCTCATTTTGATATATGCTTATCTATATATTTCACAACAAAAATTTGGGGATATCTAGTAGTAGATTGGTCCTATATGGATTTTAGGACAAGGTATAGGACCAAGGTATCAATCAAAGCTAAACTTCTTGGATAATTCCACATTAAAACTTATGGGCCAAAAAACTCAAACATCAATTGCACCATCCTTGATGAAGATGAACACTTGATTGGTCAAGAACTAAACACTCATCCTAAGGAGATAATTGATATTTTTTTGGATAAGTTATGTAGTGATAAAAAATTAACTAACCATTTAGAGGGTGTTAAAGAAAGAGACATGGAAGTATACTACTTGCATGAGAAGAATCAATCCATGTCATCCCTCACTAGGCCATATGGAGATAGTAGTGGTTTGTGGAAATTTTTATTTTATTTTTCAAGGAGAAAACATGGGGAAGGATTAGGTGTAATGCTAGTATCTCCCTCCAATGATCAATAATTATATTTTTACAAGTTAAAATTTAGTTTTTCTTGCAATACATATGAGTATGAGGGCCATATCCATGGCCTTTAGTGGGATAGTAAAAGGGGAATCAAGAAACTACAAGTGTATGGGGATAGTGAGATGATAGTGCATCAGGCCAAAGGCCAAAATATCATAAATAATACCTTGATGAGATACTATAAACATAGAGTGTGGGACATTATTAAGGACTTAGAGGCCTTAGACATCTAAGTAGTGCTAAGGATCCAAAACCAACATATTGATAAGTTGGAAGATGTAGGATCTCAATTTGATTGCCCAAATGAATTGAAAAAATACAAAGTGTAGTTAAATGTTAGAGTGGTAGTAATACCATTAGTGCAAAATAATGAATCTCATTGGCACATCTTTCACAGTGACAAGAAAATCGCCTGTTTATTGTAGCAAGAAGCAAAGTTATCCTCATTGAACCAAGAAAATCTTAAACATTAGTATGAGGAACAAATTGTTCAACTGAGGTCTAAAAAAATTCCTAAGGGTATGGTCACCCTTGAAGGTCTTTTCCATGAATGAGACCATATGAGGAAAGATAAGGCAATGATGTCAACTAATGAGGAGAATTATGAAAGAGTCCTTATCATTAAAGATAAGCTTATAAGCTTGGAAAGATAAGAACTAAGGATGAAATGCATGGTTTCATTACACTTTGTAGAGAATATGTAGACATCTTTGCTTGGGAATAAAGTGACTTGAGAGGTTTTGATCCCAAGTTATCATAACACACTATATAATTAGAGGCTAATACCAAGCCTATTAGGTATAATAAAGGCCTATCGAACCCAAAATTGAAGAAATTATGAGGAAAAAAATGACTAAACTAATTAAATCCAAGATTATCTTTCCCATTAAGCACTCCTCATGGGTAGCCAACTTGGTGCCTATGAGGAAGAAAAATGGGGAAATCTAGTTGTGTGTTGACTTTAAGGATTTGAAAAAATTCTCTTTAAAGGATCACTATCCCTTACCATCCATGGAGCAAATCCTTCAAGTAATTACTGGTTCAAAATTCTTCTATCTTTTAGATGGGTATTCAGGTTACAACTAGTGCTGGTAAGAGAAGAAAACCAATATACGATAGCCTTCACCACAAATTGGGGCACACATGCTTATCAAAAGATGTCATTTGGCTTATCAAATGCTGGGGAAACTTTTCAAAGAGCCATGGACGTGGCTTTATAAGGATTTTTAAATTAGATGGTGTGGTCTACTTGGATGACATCATAGTTTTCTCCAAGAAGGCTAGTGAGCACTTAGATCACCTGAGATTGATCTTTGAAAGGTGTAAAGAGTATGGAATCTCTTTAAATCCCAATAAATGTGTGTTTAATATCCATGAAGGCAAACTCTTGGGACATATTGTCTCAAAAAAAGGATTAGCCATAGACCCTAATAAAATAAGTGCCATCTTGGCCTTATCTTTACCCAAACACAAGAAGGGACTTTAGAGCTTCCATAGGAAAATAAACTTTGTGAGATGGTTTATACCTAGTTTTATAAATTGGTCAAACCCATCACTACCATGTTGAAGAAGAGACAAGTGTTCACTTGGTCAAATGAAGGTAAAGTAGCTTATAAGGCCATCAAGCAATCCATTGCCCAAGTACCCTCACTCATGAATCATGACTTATCAATTGATTTCATATTGGGCACCTTTTCCAATGTTAACAATATATAAATTATGGTGATGCAGAAGAATGTTGAAGGACTTGAGAAGCCAATTACTTTTTCTAGTTAAGGACTTGAGGGATATTAGGTAAGGTATTATTTTTAGTTAAGGATATGAGGGATATGAGGTAAGGTACACTTTTATGGAGGATAGAAGTGGTTTCTCACTACTACTAACTAATTTACTAGGTGGATAGAAGTAATTTCCCTTAAAGAAGCTAATGAAATATAAATATTGGACTTCTATTATAGCATAGTGACAAAGTTTGGTATACTAGACAAAATAATTTTAGATAATGCCTTAGCCTTTGTTGACATGAGAATAAGTGAATGGGAACTCTAGCTGGGCATATACCATAGAACACCATCAAATTACTATCCCCAAGGCAATGGAATTACAAAGTCCATAAATAAGAACTTGATAAGGATTATTAATAAAACTATGGATGATAATTAGAGAGTGTGACATACAAAGCTAAGAATAGCCTTATGAGCTGATAGTGTGACTCCCAAAGTTGCCATTGGCAACTCACCATTTATCCTAGTATATGGGAGGAAGCCAAATTTACCATTTCTCTTGAACTACCTACTTTGGAGTTAGTCTATCAACTTGAGTCAATGGAAAATGAACCTATGAGCATGAGGATGGAAAAGCTCATAGAGTTTGAAGAAGTAAGGGATATTACAATGAAGACACTAGAGTCACATCAAGATCAAGTCAAGAAATCCTTTGAAAATATATACATAGTAACGTAATTCAAATAAGGCCAATCTAGGAAAAATACCAAGTTTGATAGCTTGTGGAGTGGCCCTTACTTGATCCATGGATTCAAACAACATAACACTTTTTAGCTTGCCCAGTTGGATGGAGAGGTATTACCCATCCCAATTAATGGAATTAATTTAAAGCCTTATTATTAAGAGATTTTGTAGCCATTTTAAAATATTAGAATATATTTTATGCTTTCTTGTAAGTGCCTTGGTGCACATTTATTTTTTGTTGTGTGCTCTCTTCCCTAAGTGCCTTGGGCACATTATTAGTTTTATTTATTTGGTCATTATTGATTCAAAAGGAGGTTTTTAGAAGGCACCAGCCTTCTATTAGTTTTACAATAGTTTATTTGGGAAAGTTTATGACTCTGTATGCCCAATGGATTAGACAAGGCAACTAATATATTGCATAGTAGGCATGCAATCCTAGGAGGTCACCGAAAATGTTGGCCAAAATTAGTCCAAATAAGAAACTTTGATTGAATATGGTTTGAAGAAGCTAAGTAGAGCTCTAGTTGATGAATGATCCAAATATTGAAAGAATAGATAGATTTAGGGTAAGATCATAAGTCACTCACAAAGGTTTTAAAACACTTTAATCAAGCTTAAAGTGTGAATCTAATGATTTTCAAGGAGCCAGAATGTCATGGTACATCATGTAAGAATATATAGGTCAATCTAGTTACACATTTGATAATTGTAATTGGGTGTTCAATTAAGGTTGAATAATTGCATGAAAAATATTTTCTTTATTTTATGAATACCCTCTATAAATTTGGTATCTTGATGAGTTATCTATCTCAAGATATAAGCCCTCAAAGTTGAACTAACAAAATGGGATGTGCATGGGGATGTCAAGTTAAAACCATGGGAATTAGCCATTTGAATTCAAATATTATAAAGGATCCTAAGGTTAAACATGGAGATGAAAAGTGTTAAAATATCACTTGATCAAACCAAGATCAAAAACATATGAATAATAGCTTGATATAGTGGGACCATCAAGATCAATGATGCAAATTTAATCATGCAATCAAATATCAATGGTGAGATTGAATTCAATAAGTTAGAGGATCTTGAGACTAGATGTGGGGATGACAAGTGGCATAATCATGATGAATCAAAAGATCAATAGTGTATGTTTGATCAAGCTAATCAAGATAGATGATGCACATTCAACCTTACAAAAAAGATTGACAATGTGCATGAGGTCAAAAGTCAATGAGCCTAGATTGCACGGTAGGCTACCACATGACATAAATACATGAATTGGATGAAGACTGATAGTAAGATCCATAAAGAGGCATGTAATATTGACAAGTGGCATGTTTTTAAAATTCAAGATAAAAATAAACATGGGGCTTCCAAGTGGCATAATGTCAAGAGAAGATCATAGATCAATGACCAATGATGAAGGTTGAATCCAAGAGAATCCCATGAGGATAAATAAAGTATATTTGATCAAATAGTTATAAGGCACGAGATGAAGACACATGTCTAAGCTTACAATAGTTAGGTTTTAAAAGGACATAAATATCTTGAGAGGATGCCATGAAATTAGACACATTAGATTAAATATCTTGCCACCCAAGTTGGTGAACACATAAATGAAAGATAAATATGAATCTAGGTTACCAAAAGTAGACCCTAAAAATCCATCCAACACCTTTAAAGATCTGCTAGACCTTTTAAAATCCCTCACATGTAATTTTACATCTTGTTCGTGATTAAGGAGATAAAATAGACTATGGATATTTATTTGAAATCATGACTATATGAAAACCAATAAATGGGATTAGTTTTCATCTATAATAGACCTATGTTTAGGGTTTAGAGTAAATATATAATGGTGATAGACAAATAATTTGGCATAGGGGTATGGTTATTTTAAGAATTATGTTCTAAAGGGACACCAGATAAATGAGCTCAAGTGACTACCTAATAGTTTGAAGGACATATCGAGATGAGGCATGGTGTGACAAGATCATCAAGTAGATGGATATTTTAGAGGTTGAGAGGGCCAAGTGAAGCATTCAATGAAGATCCAAAAATCTTTGGGGATTTTCCCATTTAAATGGATCATGACTCAACACCTTCAATAAGTCCTTATCTTCTAGTGTGTTATCAAAGCTAATAAGGGGATTGAAGCTATTTTAAATTAATGAATGAATAAGTGTGAGGAATAATTAATGCTAATAGATTAGAAGGTGGTTAGACCTCATTTATTGATCACTATTTTGGCTCACTTCTCTCTCTCCCCTTCTCATCTATCACCCATTTTTCCCCATTTTAAAAGGCTATCTCTAACATTTCTAATTTTTTGAGGGAGATAAGAGACTCTCATTTGATAAGGCTATATCCTATCAAAATTTGTATGAAAGATCTCCTAAAGAAATAAATACTTTCTTTACCTATATCCCCCCCTTTGAATTATGCTTAGAAAAGATTGTATATGATGGCATTATGAAGGAGAATCTTACCTATCCATTATCCTTCTTTCTTACTTGTTTTAGGTTATTTTCAAGTTAATTATAGGTATTCAATTGTGTTATTTATACCATTAATGTAAGATTGGTGTGGATCTTAGAATCCCTCTTCATTTCATTCATTATTTATGATCCTAACTCATGAAAAACTTATTCATATTAACTAGATTGTGAGATTATGTGAGATAGCATTATGTTATGCTTATTCAGAATTTATTTCATACTTATTTGAGTTATCTTTTAAATTTTGTGCATCCCCTTTTATCTCTATTAGTAACCCTTTACTCTCTTACCCCTTTTTATCCCCTTTACTAGTGCAAACATTAGTATAGGTGATCCATCAAGAGGAAGTTGGCCTTCTTCAAAGGTTCAATTCTATCATATGATACCCATATCTTGTGTTTGTTTATATTGGGTCA
Source organism: Torreya grandis (assembly GCA_037957365.1). Taxonomy (NCBI): domain Eukaryota; kingdom Viridiplantae; phylum Streptophyta; class Pinopsida; order Cupressales; family Taxaceae; genus Torreya; species Torreya grandis. The sequence goes on along the minus strand of JARHVA010002882.1, from coordinate 2,156,479 downwards.
CTTAGTTGGTGAGATCTTGAAGAACCCTCCCCAAGGGTGAAAAATAATGCTACAACACATCCATTTCCCACACTTCTACTATGGTTACATCTACTAATACCCCAGAAACCCTTAAAACCAAAAGGAGATCATCCAAAAATCTAAGGGAACATTAACAAGTCTGTAACTACATGTATCATCTAGTTAGTTAGATTTGCTAAAGCCTTCCTCTATTTATTCTCAACCCACCACTGAAATATCATTAAAGAAGGCTATAAAGAAGGAAAAAGTGTATACATTCCACCCATTACCCTAATATGGTGGGGTGGATTGGTCCAATATAATATGACATTCCTTTCCTAACCCATTTCTTGAAGAGTCCTTGAAGTAGTCCTCAAGGGATCTATTGGGTGAGAATACATCTCAGAACACTCAACCAATGGACCCAACCTAGTTGGTCAACCCAAAATCAGTAACTAATTTGGAATTTTATGATTTTCAAAGGCCAAATATTACAATCAAATAGATACCTATAGTAGGCTCCATATTTGACAAATCCACAAGGAGTGTCCAAAGGGTGAATTAAAAAAATTGAAGAAAAAGATGGAAGAGGGATATTCTAGAAGAGAGACAAGATATGTTAACTTTATAAAAGAGGAATAATAAAAAATTGGGGTAGTCCCCCTACATTGAGGATCTCAAATAATATTTTTAGACACACAAGCATGATTTGATAGAGCTCCATAAGGGAATAAAACTAGCAAGGAAGGAAATTGAGAAATAACTAAATCAATTTAGAGAGCAAAAATAAATAGTCCATATTATTATACAGATTGAAACATATGTGTAAAGTGTAGCTTCAAGATTGTATAACATTTTGGAGGTGATTACCCAAATGAGGGATGAATTATCACCTTAAATAATTTAAGATGATAGATTATTTAATTATTTTAATTAATATGAGAATAAGTTAAAATTACTTATTATTTACATAATAAATAAGGCATATTTACACCTTAATATGATTATACCATTGGAGGCTTCAAATGCCCTCAACCTAGTGGTAATTAAGACACAAGAGGCAAGAGAGTGGGTCACAGTAGTAGAATAAATAATGCCAAAGTATGCAGAACATGAGAGCCTCATTTTTCAAATTATATAGTTATTGAAGATCTCACAAGTAAGGGACTCTATAAGTAGGATAATAATTAGAGCCATTTTTTACCAACTTCTTCAATAGGCCTCAACCAGATTTAGGTAGAATCTATAGGAATTGAAATTAGAGGAGATTGAAGATGAGTTAAATTTTGCATAGAAGAAAGTCACTAAAGTGGAGATATTTTGAATCAAATTTAGGAACACTAAAGTTGAACATGCATGGATAATATAATAAACAAGTAGGGTACATAGACCCCCAATCTTGAACATGGATATCATAAGGTACCAACATGACATTAGCTTCAAGTATTTTCAAGAATTAGAGGCCAATAAGAAGGATAATTCTCAATCCACCACCTTATCTCAAGCCACTAGTTCAGTTTCATCCACCACTTTAGTGCCTACTATGATGATAAGTAGTGCCATGTAGTCACCAAGAAAGCCTTAGTTGTTAAAAGGCAAATTTTGTATGTAGTAATGCATATATGGTTATTCTATGTAATTATAGTTTATTTACACTTGATATATGAATTTAAATTTTAACTTGAGATATTTGTAAACATGCACATGCTACATTTCACTATATAAGAAAAATTACTTTTTGACATAGTTGTAATTAACTGTAATATGCACACATGCAGTTTTGACACTAAAATTAGAATTAATTTTCTAATTACTTATTATAAATATGAGTTTCATGAACTTGGAGGATGAGGTAACCCCTCCCTAGGTCTATATATATGTTTAATCACCTATTTAAAAGGGACACAAATTTAATCAATACATGAAGAGAACATTTTAATTATCATTCAATTATGTGGATGTACTTTCCTTCCATTTCTAAGTAAATAAGGCTTTGTCTTGTTGGTTGTATTAATTAAGTAATTTGAAGTTTTCAAAATCTATGGATAACTATTTTTGTTATCATTGATATCTATTGATTTTAGATGTGCAAAATAAATTGAATATTTATAAATTATTATTGATTTTAAGCAACTGGTTGATTGTCTTAAAATAATGAAGTGTGCATGATTGTTTCCATATGATATATTCTTATAGGTGTGAACTATAGCTTCCCTAGATACCTTTCAAGTCCGATCTATAATCTCCTGAGTAAGGTTATGTAATAGATAATCTAGAATGATCAACCTTCAATTAAGACCCTTAAGTTTCCTATATTATTTCATACCAAACTACCTATGTTTGTTTGTGAGTGTGAAACAACTAAAGGAAAAATAATTGGTTTTGGAAACACTTATCCATAGAGGAACCAATATAGGAAGTGATCCATTAAAACCATATAGCCTTATTTCATACTCTACCCTTCCCTCTTTTTGATGTTATTTTGACTAAGACCTACCCACTCTATAATATATTCCATCCATCAATCCAACTCAACTAGGTTTTGATTTATTTATTAGGATTCATTTCACTACAATCATGCCTAGTTAACAACCTACATGCTCATTTTGTTATTCTACCACTAGGTTGTTTAACCCATACCTGCAACTTGTTCCATAGAGTGAAGTTTACATCCATTGACATCCTAAAATGTTATAGGCTACCTTATAAAATATAGGGATGTACACAATACCCACATCAATTGGAAAGAATATGGCACTATAAATATGGCAACTTGTCTAAATTTAATAGTGAGAGGTTATCCCCTATGTTTAAGTTGCACTAGAGACACTCACGAGAGTTACCAAGTTTAGCACTCAAGACAAGGTTTTGGTTTCCATTTTATAAATGCATAGAAGGCATAGATCTATACTAGTTATTCCAAATATACCTTGGTTTAGGACACCTTATATATTAATAAACATCCATCCCATTAATTTTTACTATGGCCCAACCACCTTTGTTATTTAGATATGCTATTATCATCTTAGGGGATGTACACAATTTACCAAGGAACCCAAAAAGGTATCTACCTTATTTATCCCTATGAGGAAGAAGAAATCCAAAGGAACATATCAAGTATTTCAAGGATACCTTGAGGTTAATGAATGTTACTAATGAAGATGTTGCATTTAGACTTTTCCCAGTTACCTTGTAGGATGATACCTATGATTGGTACCTCAACCTTAAAAATAACCTAATTACTTCTTATAATATATGTTAAAGATATTTTATTTCCTAATTTAGACATGTTACCATCCCTAACCTGATTTATCAACATTTCACTAGTATGAAGAAGAAACCTAATGATCTAATTTCAGTTTCAATGCAAGGTTTAAGAAGATGTACACTTGGATGAGTCCAATATAAAAACTAGATGGAACATTCACATTAGATATATTCAAAAACACATTGTATATAATCATTATAGTGTTCTTATGGAGAGTTACCTCTATCAACACTTTGGCTTTATCATATGAAGAAGCTATTAATATTGATAGATAGCTAAATCCTCAAGTACCATGCACCCCTAATATTAATGTTGGTTTCCAATCCCTAAATCAAGTGCCTCATGTTAATAAAAATATTATTACGTTGAACAAGAATAAATTATATTCACTACCTCATTTTATGTAATAGATGCCAAATGATAATTATGTTTATATGAATAATCAGGTGTAGTTGAATAGTCACTAGTAGAATTAGCATTCAATTCCATCCACTACCATAGTTATACAGGGTGTTGATTCTACCAAAGAATATCTAAATTTTATACAAAGAATGGTCTAAAAGATTGGTAATGAATTATTGAACATGTAGAGAAATATGGTTAATGATACTAGCTAGAACAATAACCAAAATTTTATGTTTCAAAGATATAACAGACCTTTCATTCAGTCTACAAATAACATAGAATAATAATAGACCAAAAAGTTTCCATAAATAAATATAGTAGAAATAGCTCTACCTAATTGGTGTAGAGTCCATAACACATCATAACATGGTGAATTTGATATAAATTTGTGAAACATTTGATATATTCCAAAAGGAGATGGTAAGGTAATATTTGATGAACAACCCACTAGATTTCCACCCTAAATTTGGTTCCTCAAACACCACTATGGTATTTGAAACACACGAGTCTTATTTTCCATGTGAGGATGATAATAAGCTAGAAGATAACTCTAATGAAATACATTCCTTCTAGCAATTTCAAAATGGTAATTACAATCTAAATAATAATCAAACCTTCATAATGTCTACTCTTCTAAACAATACTACCATTCCACTAAATCCAAGGGTTGAAAATAAGGAGGAACAAATCTAAGGAGGATATAACATTATTGAAGACATGAATTATATTAAATACAACATCACTCTTCATGAATAATCTTAGATCACTGAATAAAAGGAGCTCTTTTGGAAGTCCATTATAGGAAAATCAATTGCAAAAAAGATAAAGGTTTCTCATACCATTGTCATAGACAAGAATAAACTATAATTTCTTCTTTTCTTATTGACTCTTAGGGAATTTTTAAATAACATTCATAATTGTTTGGTAAATTTTGGAGATTCATCCATGATGATGTCAAATTGCATTTTCCAAAACCTTGGATTAACTCTAAGCCCATCAAATAAGATAGTTTCATAGCTAGATAAGACATTGGTGCCTATAGTAGGAGAGTTAAATCATGTATGCATCCAAGTAGCATTGAAGGATACAAACTCCTTCTTAGCAGGGGCTGGTCCAAGACATTAAATGGGTATGTAACAATAAACTTCTCTTATATTTAGTTGTCATGGAGATGTGTTACAAATTAAATTTGAATTGATCAAGAAATAAGAATGAATCACCCTATTACTGAATATAACACTAATAATGAATATGTAAGATAAACATATCCTAACCTTGGAATTTATACCGTTACCACAAAGAATGAGGTGTAATAACCATAAGTATATGGACCTTCCCAATTATGGACTTTTCACTTTGATGGTGCAATATCTGAGTAAGGATCAGGCATTGGTGGATCTACAAGGTAATAAATACATGTCAACATACATATTATAGTTCCTTTGAACTAACAACAAAGTGGAGTATGATGCAATAATTTGGGGATTGTATTTTTCTCTTAAACATAATGTCAAAAAACAACTAATTTATGGATATTTATAACTGGTAGCCAATTAGGTCAATAAAAAATATCATTGCAAGATATCATACTTGAAGAGGTATAAAAAAAGAGTTTGGGATTTAAATAAGTCCTTTGAGGCCTTCAATATAGTGTCTAGATAACATAATCAAGATGATGACTAACTGGCTACTTCAACTACCAACTTAGCACCTCTACAAGAGTCCAAAGTAGAAATATTTTCCATTGAACTAGTACCTTATACATTTGTTCCAAAAAAACATGATTAATTTACATGTATTTGATGATTAAAAAAATATTAAAATTCTTGACTAACTCATTACAATTTGAGTCTCAAATCATTGATAACAAGGATATTATTTACCTATGCCAAGATGATTTGGGAGAAGGAGTCATTTAGTTGAAATAAAACTATCTTCCCTTAGGATTGGTTTCCTTATAAGGGAAATTTGATGTAGATCCTTAAGGATAATAACAAAGGTATCCAAAAGTAAATGAATTTGAGTTGAAATTGGAGAAACTAAGAGATGAGTATGATTTATGCTATGTTAACATTGGTCTCAATTACACTCCAAAAGAAAGACAAAGGGTGAATAAATTACTCACCTAGTACAAAGATGTGATTTCATGGATGTATGAAGATTTTTAACTTGAGGGTCATCACCCATACAATATCATTGAAATTAGACCATAAAATATTTAGACAAAGATAAAGGCTAAAAAATAGTTTGAATGAAAAAATAGTTTTCCCTATCAGACTTTCTACCTAGGTAAGTAACTTAGTTCCAATCAAGAAGAAGAATAGGTAAATTAAGCTCTATGTTGGTTTCATAAAATTGAATAAATCTTCTGAGAAAGGTAACCATCCCTTGAATTAATTGGATAAGGTCATCTATATAGTAAGTGGTTTAGGAATGATGTCCTTCTTGGATATATTTTCAAGATATAATTAGGTGTTGTTTGAATCTAAGGATAGAATGAAGACTGCATTTATCATAAAGTGGGGTACTTATGTGTATAAGAGGATTCCATTTGACCTAATTATCATAATATCTACCTTTTATTGAGCCATGGATCATTCATTCCAAGTAATAATAGGTAAATGTTTAATCATCTATTTGGACAACCTCACTATTATATAAAAGAGCATAATAGATCACATAGGTAACCTACAATCAGCCTATGAAATATGTATAAGGTTTGGCATCTCACTAAACCCTAAGAAGATCATATGCAATGTGACAGAAGGCAAGATCTTGGGTCAAATTATCACCAAATAAGGAATCACAATTGACCTAGATATAATTTAATGGATATAGAAGATTGTATTCCTAAATAGTAATAAAGATATCAAATCTTTATTTGGGAAGAGAAATTCCATGAGAAAGTTTATCTCAAGATCTGTAAAATTTGTTAGAATTTTAAATGCAATGCTTAAGTAGGATGTTAAAATAGAGTGGACATTAGAGGCCTAAAAGCATCTTCAAGACATAAAAGATGTAATATATTAGGCTCCTTTGTTTATAAGCCCAAACTTCAATAAATATTTATGTGTGTATTCATTCAGTTTAGAACATACCATTATTTCCATGTTTACCCATAAGAAAGATGAAAATGAACACCCTATTGCATTTATGATCACAAAATTTAAGGAAGAATAAATTAGGTACTCCATGATATATAAATAAATCTTTTCCATTCTCAAAGTGGTAAATAAATTCAACACTACATCTTGAGGAATAATACCATCACCATTATGTCAGATTCTAATTTCAAGCTCACTTTGGGGAAAAATGAATTGGGAGAATGTAGAGGAAAATGGATGAAAAAATTATAGAAGTTTAACATAGAAATCAATCCTGCCAATATTTTTAAAGCATAGGGCATCATTTAGCTCATGATTTAACCCAATCCATGCATCATTATTGAAGAGGTTTTATAAACCCAAGTATCTAGAGAATATTGGTATACAAATATTATTCAATACTTACTCATAGGTACTTGTTCCCAAAAACTCAAGAGAGAATATAGAAAAACATTGAGGCTCAAATATTATCATTATATGATCACAAAAGGTATTATCTATAGAATAAATTATAAAGGCATCTACCTAAGATGTGTATCACAAGAATAAACTCACTAAATTATATAAAATTTACACTAGAAGATAGGTAGTGGTCATCCATCTGAAAATACCATAACCCATAGAATCTTAAAAATGGGTTATAATTGGTCAATATTCTTTAAGTATGCACATGTGCACGTAATAACATGCAATGAATTCCAAGTATTGGAAAAAAGAGTGGTATACACAGTGATTCTTTTGTATCTTGTTATTGAAGAAAGATCATTCGCTCGATGGGGCTTGGAATTCATTAGTGTCATTAATCCCAATTATTTAGATAGCCACAAGTTTTTACTCACTACCATAGATTATTACACATGATGGACTGAATCAATAATTATAAGGCATTCTAAAAAATAATATGTAATCAAATTTATAGAATAATACATCACAACTATATATGGTAATCCTAGTTATTTAGTTTGTGATAACATGACAACATTTTAATCAAGTAAATTCATTTAATGGGCCCATGATAATCAAATCAAAAATTCATCATCATGAAACCATTACCCATAAGGAAATGGATTGGTTGAATCAACAAACAAAAAAAATATTGATGCATTAAAAATTTATTAAAAGATAAACCTAGAGATTGGCATAATCTATTGAAGTATGTACTATGGGATGACTAAAAAATAAACAAGCAGGACCTCAAGGATTTTCCTTACTTGTTGGTATATAGACAACAACCAATTACCCCAATCATTCTTAAATTTCCAACATATCAATTTATTCAAGAATACATGGAACCAAGTGAAAAGGTGGAGTCTAGATTATTTTACATAACAAAGATGAAAGATTCAAGGACTGAAGCATTATAAAATTTCATTAAACATTAGGACAAGTCAAAAGGTGGTTTGACAGAAGAGAAAAATTAAAAGCATTTAAAATATCTAACTTAGTGATTCTATGGGGTAAATCCTATGAAAATAAAGGACTTCATTACAAGTTTACCCCACTATAGATTACACCTTATCATATTTTGGTGATCTTGGGTAACGATTCTTTGTGTTTGAGATATCTCCAAGGAAATGAGTTAACATATCCAATTATTTTAATAAAGTTAGTTGTCTAAGTCATTTTCTCTATCAGGTGCTTATATAGCTATCTAAGTTAGTTCTAAACTAGTTACAACTAGGTGCAAACATATAATAAACCCATGATACTCAACATTTATCACTCTAATGTTATGACATCAATTCATGTAAGGTGCAATCCTTATGCACTCACCCAAAGCATATAAAATAAATAATTGGGGCCCACATTGGGCTAGTTATATTATGGTGCAACTCATTCCTCAAGGGACTTGGTTATTGAAATAATGACATTGACAAGGTCATTGGTACAAGTCATTCTAGGTAGAGTCTAGCTACCTATAGGTGCAAATACTATTTAGGGAACTGGTCCTAGTCATAGGAGCACAAACATATATTAGGCTAATTCTAGGATCTCAAGGGTGAAAGATTTTCTCTTACTGGTCTTAGCACCATTTGGTGATAAGATGGGTCAATGGAATTACTTTATGTTAAGGGATCATGATTATGCATAGAAATTTAGGCATGGATATCATCACTTGGCATAGGGTCATTCCTACACTTGAGTATTTTTATATGATATGATGACATAATCACTTACATAGAGATGGTATTATCAAAATGAAATGAAAACTTGTTGGGACTTAACATTCATCTATTAAATCTAAGCATTACCACTATTCAAAGCATTGTGTAATAAATGAAAACTACCATAACCATATACACTATATCAATACTCATTTAATTAAAATTCCATTCTTCATTAAATATTGTTTAGATAAACAAAGTACATGATAAGTAAAATAGAGAAAATGGATATTTAAAGCTATTAAAGGAAGAGGCTCATAAAAAATATTGGACACTAAAATAAGGAGCCTCAAGGGCATCCATTATAGTCATAATTTATAATGGTATTTGCTTCACTATATCTAGAACTAATTCTGTAGAGATTCTCTATCTAAAATTCACATTGTTTGCATACTAGTTTGAGCTTGAATATATAGAACTAAGTAACATCTTCATGTTAGGTTGGATGGTACATACTAGGTGCTGAGCTAGAGATTTGGTTGATAATTATACTATATCTATAACCTTGTATCCTTTGTCCTCTAATCACTACATGTAACCAATAATGAACATGCCCTTCAAAACAGGGGTTCCAAGTAAGTACCTGCAAACTGGCACAAGATCAATGAAGATTCCTCTAGTTAGCATAAAAGGTGAAATACTAGTAATCATTTCAAATCATCACCTTATGTAAAGATATTTATTGAGTTGGTGTAGATCCATATTTATCCAAAAAGGGGCCCAACATTTACCTAATACAAAATTACTAGTCCACCCTCATACTAGTCTTTCAACTCTCTTGGTGCATAGAACTCTGACACACTCTCCTTTAGTTCAGTGTTAAAGTCTCCAAAGCCCTTAATGGTAAGCTTGAGTTCTTAAATGAAATTGGTTATCTCTATTGAGGTGGTATTAAGAATGAGCACATCCATAATATTTAATTCTTTCTAGAAAGACTTAAGGTTTTCCTTAGCTTTTTCCACTCCTTGTCTAGGATTTATCTTTGTTCACAAGCCTTGGTTTACAAGGCATGTAAGAGTGCTTCCAAGATTTGTTTTTGGTCTTTTATTTGAGTGTTCAATCCATTGACCCTTCCCCTTATTTGGTTGTGATCTTATCTACTTATAGTGTATACCTACACCATTAGCTCCTCTTTCTCCCCCTTTACCTTTTTTAGGTGCACATCTATGACTGATGCCTAGTTAGAGAAGATGTAGAATATGGCATTGGTAACATCTTCACCCTCTTGAAGTTTCATGAAGAGGTCTTCTACCTCTTATAAATTTGAATCTAGATCTCAATTTATATTAGTGCATGGGTCCTCCTCTTCTTTTAGTGTTAGCTCTTCCTTTAAACTTGGGAGCATTTGCTCCATTATCATGCACAACTTATCAACCTTTGAGAAGTTTGAAGTGTCAATTCCATCCAAGAAGGATGGTTTAACTTCCTTTATGCACTCAACCAATTATTATAATTTTAATTTCATGTCCTTTACTTTGTCTTATGTTTCTAGTGTGATTTTATTCCATATTAAATCTCTAACATCATTAACGACGTTCTTTCACCCTACTTTAGATGACATTCAAATGAGTACATTAGCTGACCTGACTGGGTTCATTATATGGGGGTTTATAAGAAGGGAATCATGCCCTTCTTCTAGTTATTCCATTCCTAGCATAACTTCTATGGCATCTTAAAATGAGCCTCATACATATAACTATCAAAGGTGAATGACATTTATTGGCATGTAATTGTTGTGGTAGCTCTAAGGGGCATGTATTCAAACATATATTAATCTTCATCGGTCCACCCCTTCTATGCCTTTTCCCTTAGGCTTGGCTTAGTACCTTCTTTCTCAATAATGTCAAACTCTATCTATTCTCCTTCCTTTTCATTAATATTATTTATCTCTTCAACTCTTCCCTATAAGTTTCTTTCCTCTTGTTCTAATAGGGGTTATTCTTTAGACTTGTCCCCTTGGTTGTTTCTTCTTCTACCTTAGCTCTAGCTCTACCCTCCTATTTCTACTAGGTTTTTTTAGTGCTCTTTATTTACTCTTTCAAGGTGTTATTATCACCTTCCTTATCTTTATGTGCCCCTTCACTACTTGGGCACACCTGTGATGTAGGTTCTTCTACTATACTAGTGGGGGAGCTAGGTACCTTTGTTACTTTCTCCTCCATTATTTATGTGATTTTAGAAACCTTCTTCTCTCCCTTTTCTTTCTTGGCCCATTCTTATTAGGCCTTCTTTTTCTCTACCTTATTATATATTATTTTTAACATCTTTTCTTCCTTATCCCTTATTTCTTTGGCCACAACCTTATCAATCTCTTCTTGGGTTATGCCAAATGAATTCATGGCCTCTTTTTTTTTTCTAACACTAGCACCATATCTATTTCTTCCTTGTTGAGGCCTATTTTCTTCCATCTACTTCTCTTTTCCTCTTTAGTTAGTGGAAGTTGTGTGGAGGGATCTTTTTATTATGCATTGGGTGGATTTCCTACCTCTCTAAGCACAGTGGTAGTATCACCTTGGAGGGCCTCCTAAACTTCTTTTATGTTGGGATCTTCTTCTATGGCTTCTTCTTGGATGATATAAAATTTTATCCCTCATTCCTCCTCCATCTCTTCACATGCCTTATGTGCTTCTAATTCCTCACATGCCTCTTGCACTTCCATCTTCACCAAGGTTATTTTTGGTATTGAAACTAGCCGCTTAGACTTATTTTTATTCTCCCTTTCTTGGGTGAAACAATCCTTGGAGTGAAATCCACATGTTTCTTATTTGGTGTAGATGGAGTGGCTTCATCACCAAATGTGATCTTTAATTTTATGATCTCTTACATCTCCTCAAGTTTATCCCCCTTTTTATTTTGGGGAGAATTCTTCTACACTACCAATGCCAATTTTCCTTTATCACCCATCTAGAACGAGAGGTCATAATCCTTCTCAGATCTTACACCCTTCTTTCTCAACTTCATCTCATAGTATAGCATGTGGATGTGCCCAAGTATGACTTCATTTTGGAGGGGATGGATGCCAGTTTGATCTGAGTAATCATCCTCATCCTTGGTCACTTTCCCTCCTAGGTGCATTTATTGGTGATGTAACTTTCTTCATTCTAAATCCATAGTTTTCATTGGGATGTCAATTTATTGCATGTTAGGAATTATTATAATTACATCCTTAAAGTATTTGGCTGAAAATGTGTAGGGGAGCTTCAACCAGCCATATCAGTTGCTATCTATGAGCACTAGGTACACTACACAAAAGTGCTTCATAATGGAAAAGGTTTTTATTCCAAACATATTATAATGGATCTCCTCTTGGATGTACCATTCCTCCCTAAATGATTATATATATATATATATATATATATCACCACCCCATTACTTTGGTATTATAATTTTGGGAGAAGGTAGGGTGGGAGGGGTAGGTAAAGTTTTGGTACTTTAGTATTTTGGAGTTCTTATGCTATGGGAAGACCTAAAGGTTGTCCTCATTACCATCAGTCACACCAATATCCTCCATCATAATTATAATTAACATAGACCCCCATTATAAGGTCTCTTACACTACATGACACTCAAATGCATTCCTCACCATTTCCTCTATAATAAACTTTGCTATATTAAATTTACCCCATGCACAATGTGGTAGGCAATGCACAGGTAGGCCTTTGTGATGTCTATCCATCAAATAATAGGGAAATTTTTCAAAATCATGAGGCATATAGATACCCTCATTCTAGGGTCTTTGATGTCTTTAATTGGGAATGTGAAACCTCCCTTATAGTACTGTAGGAGTTTCCAGACCCTTTTAACTTCGACACCATCTACCATCATTTAGTGGATATCTATGTTGGAGTCTAATATCCCATTGATTCTACCAATGAGTCTATTTGACAACTACATTCATCTCCCCATAAAGTAGAACTCGTCCTTATGGATAAAAAAGAGGAGGAAATGTACAAGTTTCACTAGTTTCCAAAAACATGGTAACTCATAAAGTTGAGTTATACCAATGGTTAAAAGTTTGTCTTAGATGGAGACATCAAATAATGCCATGCCTACTTCAGTCTTGGCCCCTATATAAACCACCCAATCTTGTGCTAGATCTTATGCATTTCTTGAGATGTGGTGGTTATTTTTTTGATCTGATAGGTGTGTATGAAATATTCCTAGCTCTCTCCTACCAATACCTCCTTAGGAAATTGCATCTCCTAGTAGGATATTTTTGTAAGTGCCTCCAAATCAAACTTGGTGATGCTAACTCCCTATACCATCTACACTTTATTCTTTACTATAGTCACTTATTATATCATTTATGCCCTCATTGCATCCTTATTTACCTATAATAGGTTAGAACTCATGCACTTCTTCCCCATTCTTAACCAACTAGTTTTGAAATGAGGTCTATTTACTTTTCCAAAGACTATAATTTTTGTTATCACTCCTTACAATCATGATATCTATGATTGTAACTCTGGCTCTTGAGCTTTGCTTGCCATTAATGGTAGCCTCATTTTCACTCTAGTTTTCTACTACCTAGATCTTGCATAATTCATGCCCCACACTTCTCTATGCCAAACTCAAAGGGAATGTAATTCCTCTCTATTTAATCATTCACTTTTGGCATATGTGGGTACTTAAGGTCACTACAATAGCATTTTCTTGCTTTGGCTCTAGTTTATTGGTTTGGCTCTAGTTTATTGGCTCAACTCTAGTTCATTGTTATATGTTTTTGGGTGTAAATTATCTTGAGGTTTATAACCTAAACTAGTTATCCCTTTGATATTTTATACCCTTAATTTAACTACATTATTAATTATAGGTGATTAATGGCATGGTGGTGCCTTGATTTCTTGAAATTTTCTAAAACCTATGAAATCCACAAAAATCTCTACTATACATGCATTCAATGTGGATATTTGTGCCTCCACTATCACCTTAATAAATTCTCCTAATGGTATTTTTGTTGAAGTGACATATAGTTCAAATGGCCACTTCCCACCTCAATTTGGGTGGATGCCAGCTTATCCTAACTATCTTTCTCCTACACCTTGTTCATTTGGTATGACCTTTCACCTTCCTTATGGAAACCTAGGTTTAATACCTCACATGCATGTGATTTAGCCTCCATAGTTCCATATTATTTTCCTACTATGATTTTATTTCAAATCTACTTTCCTATCTTGGTTGATTTATATGTTCTTTCATCTCTTTGCCTTGGCATGTCCTACCCCATAAAAATCATTTGTGCTATCCCTCTAGTGCTTCACTCTCTACTTTTAATCTCTTGTGAATGATCATAGTGTCATATTCTACCCCCTAATTGTTTTCAACATATGCTCCTCTCTTTGTTAATTGGTACTCATATTTTCAATGTCTAGTAAATTCCATGTGCCTAGAAAATTAGATGTCTAGCCTCAAGTGCTTTGGAAAGCATCCATGCTCATCTCACCCAATTAGAGTTATACGTAGAAGTGCTAGAATATTTCATTTACAATCTTGAAAGCACTACTTATTAAATTTATAAGAACAATAATCATTTGAGTTAGCATAACATAACTAACTTGTGAATAGAAAATTAGTGTTTGATGGAATAAACACCATTTTATTGAATATATGGCTTCAATTTATTTCCATTGAAATAACAAGGGAACATTTCACTCAATAACATGCATAAATTACATGCACCAATTTGTAATATATTATAAATGATATATGGGCCCATCCACCTAATTTGTAGCTTTCTTAGGTGCTTGAGTTACTTAGAATCATAGAGTAAGATCAATGTTCCTTTAGATAGTAACTTGAATTTAATATGCTTGTATGATAAAGCTTCTAGTGCACTTTCTTTGTCTACTAGTTCCACCTCATTTGGGTGCACACCTCATCCAACTACTCCAAATCCTCTAGCCTTACACTTAATGATTCTTAGTCATCCAAATGACCAATTCACACTATGCAAAATGATGGAACCAAGAACTTCATTGGTAGAATTACCTTTATACCAAACACTATTTGGAATGATGTAGCCTTGTGTAGGAACTTTTATGTTATGTGGTATGCCCATAAAACTATTGACACTCGATCATCCCAATCTTTATGACCAAAATCACATCTTTTTGTTAGGCACATTCCCAATACATGTTAAATGATTTGGTTGTACCATTTTATTGGGGATGATATGGAGTTGTCTTATGGTGCACCACCATGTACTCAGCTAGCAATATTTTCATAGTTTCATTGAGGAAGTGTGTTCCTTTGTCTCTATTTGAACTTAGTGGGCACCTGTAGAAACTTATGGTATTATACCATATAAATCATGTGGTAGTAATGGTATTTAAATTTTTATTAGGCACTAACTTGACCTACTTTATGAAATAATCAATGTCCACCAAAAATATCTTGTGCCTATATGCATTTCTACAAGAGTGATCGACCCAATAATATTAATGTCCCATTTTTAAAATGACACTTGGGAAATAATGGGGATGAGTGGAATCTCATCCTATCTATTTGGATTCCCTATATGATGGCATATATCACATGCCTTAGTGTAATACTTTGAATCTTGGAACAATCTTGGCCACCACAAGATTTATTACAACACTTTATATGTCATTGCATCTCTAGCATAATGGACTCCTATAATCCCCTCATGCACCTCTCATAGAATAGAGTATCTTTCATGTTCCAAAACACATTGGTATAGGAATTCATCTCAAATTAATTTATATATCTCCCACCTAATGATCATAAAGGGGGTTTTGTGAATAACGAGTTGCTTCTTCTCTTTCATTGTCATGGTTTGGGGTGCAAACCGAGACATTAGAAATACATATATCTCCACCAAGTCTTTAGTAACATATTTGAATCTATAGATTTATGTGTAAATCATGTCATATTTAATGGGAAATACCACATAACCAAATTCAATGTGGGACAAATGGTCTGGTCCCAAGTTCTACTTCCTAAGTTTCACCACAACTAAGAACTAAAATTCTTGAAAAAGAATTATCCATCTACAAATGTGCCCATGGAGAATGGGATTATTCAAAAGGTACTTAAGTACCTCATGATCAATGAAAAATATGAATGGGGTATGTAGTAAGTATTTCCTAAAGTTTTAGAGGGTGTATACCATGGCTAGTACCTCACACTCAATAGTTATATAATTTTACTATATTGGGTTCAATTTTTTACTTACAAAGGAGATAAGATGATCCATCTTACCCTCACTAGTTGTGACATATTGGCATCAATTACAAAGTCAAATTCATCAACATGGATTTGGAATGGAGTCATCCAATCAAGAAAATAAAGGATAGGCATGTTAGATAACTTAAGCTTCAAAGTTTCAAAGGAATCCTCTTGCATTGTAACCTAGTAAAACGGGCCATCCTTATGTGACAACTCTGATAGTAGTGTTATGAACCTTACATAACTCCTTATAAAATTTATATAATATCCATAACGTACAAGAAAGGCATGGATGTCTTTATACATGGAAGGGTTCTAGAGCTGTAGAATAATAGTAATCTTCATGGGGTCAATGAGTATACCATCTTTCTAAATGATGTGCTCGATCAAAGTTCTAAATGGTATCATGAAGATGCACTTCTTAAGATTCAAGGATATCTATATTTATCAACACATCTCAAACATGAGGTGAAAGTTATCATAATGATCTTTCATGAGCCCATACATAGTCTAATCATCAAGGTACACCTAGAATAACTTATGAATAAAATTCTTAAATGTAGTGATGACCACTCTAGAGAATACAACTCATGAATTATTGAGCCCAAAGGGAATCACATTATAGGAAAAATAATCCCATTATATTGAAAATGTTGTCTTATTTATATCCTCCTCTTAAATGTGGACTTGATGGTATCTAGAGAAACCATATTTTAAAGTATAGATTTTGTAACATGTGACTCCATCTAAGACTTTGTCAATGAATGGAGTTGAGAAAGGTTTAGTGATAGAGGTGGCATTTAACAATCATAAATACATGAAAATGTTGATGTGACAATATTTATTAATGTTAATAACCAAGGGGATCACCCATTCTGACTCTTGCATTGGGTATATCAGTCCTATGGCCATCATACCATCAATTTCCATTTTGATCTTGGCACAGAGATTAGGGTTCATTCTATATGGGCACTTTTTAATAGGTCACATCCTATCCACTATATTTATGCTCATTTTTCTAAGGGATGGGTGGGTACCCTTCATGTCTTGGTAATTTCATGAAAATAAATATTAAAACTCCTTCAAGAGTTCCACAATTCACACTAGCTCCATGTTAGACCAATATGCACCTAGATTAGCCACCTTTGGTTCTCCTTCTATGTTGATATCAGCCTGGGTGGTCTTGAGTAGTGTATAGTAGGGTTCATTTCTCTCTTGATGTGTATCCTAAACTTGCATAATCCCCTTAATTGTTTTAATGTAGAGATGAGTAGCATCTTCCTCATCAGGGGAACTATCATCCACTTAGTGTATGAGTTTCCTCTTTCCTATCAAGGATGTCTAATTACATGCTTTCTATAAATCTATATCTTCATCACTCAAGTCAATATTGAGTGTCTTCTCCTTTAATAAAGTTAGGAGTGCTAATATTTTATCCCTAAACATATCTTGTAGGTGCTCTTATAAGAATGTAGTACTCTTTCATCATTGGATTTGATAGTTTTGGTGCCTTGTACTGTGATGTTGTAGATATGGTTGACCTCATCTTCAAAATAAACACTTTCTACATAATGTGGTCCTTGGTCACTTGAGAGGGGGATCATGACCCTCTATTTTCCATTTATAAAGTTCATATAACACTTCTTGAAGCACATGTTGGCATTATTCATGTAACACCATGGACTACCTAGGAGTGCTAGATAATTATCTTACTTAGCCATCTTAATCAATTTGAAATCAAAACAAAACTCTATGCCTATAATATCCACAACATCACATTTTATAATTTCAATTGGTTGTATCCTAGATTTATTGGCCATGAAAAGCACATGAGGGAATGGCTTCAAGGATGGCCTACCCATCTTATTCCATGAATTCCTTGTCAAGATATTAACCTCAGTGCTTATGTTCACAAGGACCTCACATACAAACCATCCATCAATGGTGGTATTCATCAGGAGCTCTTGATTGTACTCTAAATTTTTTGTATTCCTAACCTCTCACACCCTTTCCATGTGTGTCACAACAATTTTAATTGGCTTCTACCTTGTATGCTCTAAAAGAAAATTATTCAATAAGGGTAGCATCCATTATATCTATAGGAGGCATAAGATATTTATTATCTCTTATACCTCAAACTCTTAGTTATCTTGTATCTTTTAGGTGGTAGTAGCTTGTACCTTTAGATCTCATGTGAGTTAAATTTATCCTTATAGAATTTGAATAATGCTCATGACCTATTTTAAGACATCCTTCTAATGTGAAGGGTTAGGTTAATACACAACTTTATGTTCCAATCATGTGATGCACTCAATATAACTCAGTTCCCCATATTTTAGGTATAATTATAATATTGGCATAACTTGTGGTTGAGTGGTGAGCTCACTACAAGTAGTCATCTACACCTTGACTTTCTCGATGCTAGTCAGTTATGCCTTTAGATCCCAATTCTCCATTTTTGGCTCCCATTGAATCATTCCTACACCTTTGTCTATGTCAATCCAGCCTTGGGTTCACTTTTTATACAAGTTAGGGTATTCCTAAACCTTATGTGTTCCTCAATAATACCCACACATTGGATGTGTAGAGAAGTCATGCTAATAGTGCTCAATCAAACCACACTTATAACATGATTGTGGTGGGAATATTCCTCCACTACATCCTCTACCCCACCCTCTGGTGCCTCTTTACATCCCATAGCCTACATTTAGCTGACCAAATCCCTCATTTCCATGGATTTCCTACCCTCTAGATTCTATAGTTGTTTTCCATATACCTCTCTCCATATTTATATGTATCCCATCAATTACATAATAATCAATTATGGTATGAGTGTAGGCATCAAAAAACCAATAATATATGGTTGTTTTAACCTAACTAGTGAATTATAACAAAGGGAAATTATGAACATCATGTACATCACAACATTAAATCAATGTGCACATATTCTTTTGAGGGTAGTTATTCCTATTATGGCCTTCCATCTCATAGTTAGTACACCATAATCCATTTTGAATATCTATTAATGAAATAGCAGTTAATTTTTATAGTTGGATGGCCATAGATGTAATCTACACTTCCATGAATGGGTTGATCCTTGTATTGGCACTTTTTACTACCTTGGCTCTAAACATAGCTTTAAGTGCTTCTCAAGGATCTGTGAATGTCTTCATAGAAAACACTCTTCTAAATGGTACTATCAATCCTCCAACAAACCATTATGCATGATGGGAGGAGTGAATGTCATAAGGAATCTTGGAAAGAATATTTTAAAACCTAGCACCATATAGGTGCATGCTCTTTGATAGCCCTTGGATAATTTCCTTGAGTGTGGTGATGATCTATTATTGAAACTTCAGTATGTCAAATTCATTTACAAATACTTTCTTCAAGGTGTCATAATCAATCATAGCCTAGTTAGGATCAAATTTATTATATCAAATAGAATTGTCATGAAATTTTTTACCTTACACTCTAACTTGGTTATACCCAAATCATGCCATTGAAGCTCACATTTTAACACATGATCTATAGTATTTTCTATGTTGCAATAGTCTAGTAAGTACATTTACATCTCATAATATATATGCTATGGGGGGTGTTGGAATAGAAGGCACTTACACCCTATTACTTATCTTGTTCAGGGTCCTCCAACACCTCCGACCATTGGGTTAGGTGTCAAACCCATTATTGTGGTTGACACGATTGAAGTTGATGGTGTGATGCTACTCACTTGTGGCATTGAGCCACTTCCTATGTGTTGTTACCTAGTCTACATAGCTAACATTTGCTGAACTAGAATGTTTATGTTCATGTTATGTGTTATTAAGATAGTACCCAAAGGTCTATAAGTACCTTCACTTATATCCTCATAAGGGAAAACTTGTTTAATCACAAAATTATACTCTAATTTTACAAACTAGTCTAGGTAATAGGCTCAGTTATCATTCTTTTTTATTATTGAAGGATATCTAATACATGAGTATGTACCATATGTTCAAAGGGGGTAGGAACTTTTAGTGCATATTCAATTGTCAAACTATATATGGACCCAATACATTCTTCACCTATCAATAATTGATCTTGATTTATGGATTAATTATTCCTTTCCTCACACTATTGTAATTCAAGAGATCCTTCCACATGCCCTTCATGCTCACTGTGGGTTCTCCTAGCACTTCTA
This sequence comes from Torreya grandis, assembly GCA_037957365.1. Classification (NCBI taxonomy): domain Eukaryota; kingdom Viridiplantae; phylum Streptophyta; class Pinopsida; order Cupressales; family Taxaceae; genus Torreya; species Torreya grandis. The sequence goes on along the minus strand of JARHVA010002882.1, from coordinate 2,136,166 downwards.
AGTTCTATATTTTCCATTAGCCTATGATTTATCTTTTTATAATTATATTTCTTGAGCTCTCAGGTTTTAATCTACTCATTCCTTTCCATTGTGCTTCACTTACACATCTACTTCTTCCTTGTTGCACTGCTCATAAATGAAGGGACTTTAGCCTTCCATTCTTACGATTTTAAATCCATAATCCACCATTAGCTTCTTAATTTCTATGGAAAATTATTTCATAAATTATGCCTCTAAGCTCATGTAATAATTGATAGTCTACTTCTTCAGGGAAGGAGTATGTTGATACTACAAAATCAAGCATGTAACTATTAAGTATTCCTTTCCACCATTTATCTATAGCTCTAGTCCAAGTGGCATCAAGGTGCTTAAGATTATCTAGGTACTCTTTCATTCACTCAAGGTGTTATGCATAGCTTCATATTTTATGGGTCACATAAGCATCTAACCATTGGTGCACATGCTCAAGTAATTTTTAAAATAATATCTCATATAGAGCATCATATAAGTTATTTTGGACCCACTTCCTCAGATTCTATTCTTTGCAGGATGGATGCTTCAATGTAAATCTATCTTCCACCTATTGTATCCAGCACTTGATGTTCTCAAGGGAGAGTCAGAGCAATATTATATTATACCATTATAGTAATTAAATTCAACATGGGGTCCCAATAATGGAACCAAAATGTTATAGTAAAGTCGGTTGTCTAAGTAATTTACTCTATTAGGTACTTATCTAGATATCCAAGTTAGTTTTAGACTATTACAACTAGGCACCAACATAGAATAAAATTGTGGCACTCAACATTTATCACTCTATTGTGTAATCATCAATTCACATAAGGAATAATATTTATGCCCTCACTCGAAGCATAGTAGATAAAGAACTGGGGACCACATTAGGCTAGTCATGCCATAATACAACTCATTCTTCAAGGAACTTAGTCATTATAATAATGGAATTGGAAATTTCATTGGCATAAGCCATTTAAAGTGGATTCTAATTGTCTATAGGTGAAAATCCTATTTTGGGAATTGGTTCTAGTAATAGGATTGCAAACCTATATTAGGTCAGTTTTAGGATCTCAAGGGTGAATGTTTTGTCTTACTAGTCTTATCACCATTTAGTGATAATACAAGTCAATGGAATTAGTTTATGTCAAGTGATCATGCTTAGGCTTAGCATTTTAGGCATGGATATCATTTCTTGGTATGGGGTCCTTCCTACACCTAAGTATTTCTATATGACATGCTGACATCATAACTTACACAGAGATACCATTAAAGAGTTACATTGAAAAATTTCTAGGACTTAACATTAATCTATTAAATATAATCATTGCCACTATTAAAACCATTATGTAATCAATGAACACTACCATAATCATATACACTAGATCAATACTCATTTAAGTGCAACACTATTCTTCATTAAATATTGTTCAGATAAATAAAGTACATGATAAGTAAAATAGAATAAATTCTTATCTAAAGCTACTAAAGGCCCATAGACTCATATTCATGCTTCGGTACTATAATGGGGAGCATCAATGCATCTATTCTAGTCTTAGGTTTTAATGGAGGTTGCCTCACTATGTTTGGAACCAATTTTGTAGAGTTTTTCTATCTCAAAGTTATATCATTTGCATATTAGTTTGAGCTTGGATTTATATAAATAAGTAGCATCTTCATGCTAAGGTAGAGGGCACACACCAAGTATTATGATGGAGCCTTGGTTGATAATTCTATCAAATCCAACACCTTTCACAATTTATGCTCCAATTTCCATGTATAGCCACATATGAAGATTCCCTTCAAAACATGAGCACCAAGTAACTTCCTACCAGCTAGTGCAAGATTTATAAAGATTGTTCTAGTTAGTGTAAAAGGTACCAAAATATAAATCATTATAAATGATTGCCTTAAGTTGATAGTCTACTAAGATGGTGTGGATCCATACTTATCCAAAAATGGGCCCAACACTAGTCAATATACAATTTTTAAAGTAATACTTCATTATTGTACTCACTAATGTGGGTTTTACGCATACATCAAAAATTTTAAGAGAGGTAGCCTATAACATTTTGGGATATGGAATATGGTTCCAATTTTGGGTATGAGTTGTAGGTATTTTGTTTTAAAAACTAAGTGATGGAATAACAAGTTGAGCTTATGGGTTGTTTAACTAGGTTTTGTGGATGGATGTGTGGAATCTAATAAAAGGTAATCACTAGGTGAGTTGGATTTGTGAAATATTATCTATGGTGGGTAGATCGTAAATAAATTAAAAAAGAGAAATAAGGTTGAGGCAAGAAATAAAGTTCTATGTTACTAAAACAAATGAACAAGTATCTCCAAGACTAGTGTTTGTTGTTTGAAGATATTTCACACTCATGAACAATCACAATTAGTAGTTTGGGATAAAAAATATAGGATGTTTGATGATATAAACTAAAGGTTTCTCTTTTTAAGGCTATTATTTAACACCCTGATCTAAGATATTATAGCTCATACCAAGAAGTTGTCTATAGTAGTTATGTCTCACACCTAGAAGCCTATATCATAAGAAGATACATCTCACACCTTAGATTATCATTTCAACATTCACCAACTTCTTAAACAAATGAAACCAATCAATCCTAAATTTATATTTCACATCTAAGATTAATATTCATTAATTAAAACAATAAAATTCATCTTTGGCATTATCACACTTCAAAATTATTGAAACAATATAGACAAGGAGACTTCAAATTCATTAACCTAGAGAGGGAAGAATAAAGAACAAACATAGTTATATGACCATAAATCTCTTTATCTCTTCATGTATATTCACCCAAAACTTTAACCATTTGAAAATAGGGTTCTACATGTATATAAATAACTTGGAGAAGGGGAAACATCATCCTCTAAGTTTATAAAACATTTTTACATCTTAAAATACTTGATAATAAGTCTTAGTTACATGTCATAACTTATAGACACTTTAGACATGTAACATGTGCACACTAACAAAAATTAATTAATTTAATTACAACATGGACATAACTAGGACTTAACTATTCTTTTTTAACTGTTACATGAAAAATTGTAAAAAAATAGCCTTTTAACTTTAGTCTAAATTGGTTCCTACTCAACATTTCTCAAAAATATTATTGGAACTGTTGTTATGCTTATTATTGTGTACATGGTAATTGGAGATGTACTTGGTGATACACTCATTGATTTCACTAGAGTTATAGTTGGAACTAAGATGTGAGGTGTAAAATATTGAACCATAAGGGTTGTAGTTGATGGAAGTGTTGTTATTAACACTATAGGTGGGGTCTAAGGAGCAAAATTAGTAGGTGGAATTGGCTTTGATTAATTATTTACATCAACCTCTTGATAATATTGGTATGCCTTAGCATGTTTCACATGAATTAAATTCATGTTATGAAGATGAGGTCTAGTCACCCTATCTATTTATTCTATCATCCTTATATGTTTGGTTTTGGTGGATCAAAAGCCAACCTAAAAGACTTATAGCTCTATTGCCTTTCTCCTTGTTGTGCTCAACATGGATTCAATATCCTCTAAGATCAGTCCTTCTAAACTCTATTTGAAACTATTTGAGACTTGTTGAATCATTTGATCAAAAATGGATTGAGCTACTAGCTTCCCTTTATTATCTTGAACTTGAGTCAATTCAATCTCATTAAAAATTTGAATTTCTTGATTTTATTGTTATACAAGATTATCCACAAGAGCTTCAAAAGATGACACCCAATCTTGGGCCTCCTATGTTTTGATGAGAGTTAAATTTATTGCATTATGTGCCTCAAGAGGGGTCATTATGTCTAGGTGGTTGAATGCCTTATTAGGGGTTTACAATACCAATAAATTCCATTTATTCTCATCTTCTCTAAGAATAATAAATAATTAGATTTTTTAATTCACATTTAGAACTAATTGGACTCTCAAAAAATAAATTGTATCTAAAATATCATATAACCTAACTACCATATTTTGTAATAGGGTGAACTTATATTACTTATTATTTCTCTCTAAGAATTTCCAACTCTTCTTCCATCTCTAATCTATCCAGATCCATTCCCTCATGTATAGCCGTGACTATCTTAGTATGGGTCTCCATATAGGACTTGACGTCCTTAATGTACATGGACTGACCCTTCTTCCCATTATACCTATTTGAAATGGAATAAACCTCTTCCCTTTCCTCCAAAATCAACCCTCTCCTAGAACTATCTTCAATCTTTATCTTTCTAACCCTCTATACATATGTTTTAGCCTTGTCAAAAAGTGATCTTATTGTAGGCAGCTCAATAATCTTTAGATTGGGCCTCTTAGAGGTTGAATCTACTAACTCCTTAGCCCAATCTGGAAGAGTGAGTTTTAAAGGATCTGATGGTTGAGATTCTACTTTTGCATGCTCCTTAGGTTCATGTTTAGGTTTATAAGAGGGTTTGGGAATTTAGGGCCAAATTATTTTATACTAGTCTATGTTCCCAAATTATGTCATTGGGTGCACAACATAGACTAGTTAATTTTTGTAAGCCTACTTGGTTGTCACTAATGTTATGGTTAAGACTAGTGTTGAAGAAGGTAGAGGTAAACACAAAGTGGCTAGAGGGATAAATAATTTAGGTGATGGGTTTGTTGATGACTAGGATGGAAATAGCTATGGTTGAAGGGATGGAAACTATAGTAGTGGAGGCTGAAGAAGTTGAAGTGTAAATAGGAAGAGTAGATGATGGGTGCATGAAAATAAGACTGGGTGAAATTGATTGTGTAAAAAAGAGAGTGTAAATAATTAGAATAGGTGTGATAAAAATAATAGGCAATGACATCAAATTAAAAATACCTACGAAAAAATTAAATAGAGTACCCTTACTAGATGAATTTTTGTTGAGAGGTGCCTTTACTTTTAGTGCTTGTAAGATTAAGAACTTGGCTTGCTATAATTCCTCCTCATCCACCTCTTGTGTTGGATCACCTTCTAGTGAATTTTTTGCCTCCTTGATTTATTTTTTGGTTGGGGTATGAGGTCTATCCCCATTTGGTTTCCTCTGATAGCATCATGTCATTCTCCTAGCTTGTGGATAGACCTCATGTCATTTGGTTTCTACTTATTAGGGAAGAGGAGGTGTAGTCATGATATATGTTAGGGTTATTGAAGCATCCATAATGGGTGCCATTTATTATTTATTATAATAATATAAGAAAATGATCCCCATATCTTCCCTACTTGTGTTATCTTTTTATTGATCCATCTCATTTACTAACTCCTATTTAAGTTTCCTTAGTTCTACAACTGATGCTTGAACTTGAGGAGTGTGTTTTTCTTCTTCTTGATGTGTAAGAGTGGGAATCTCTTTTATATCTTGATGTTATTCACTTTATTCATCAATTATTACTCCACCTACCAGTTATTCTTGATCTTGTTGTTGGTATTGAGCCATGGGTAGACATTGGGGATCTTATCCATAGTATATTGGTTGTTGATATGGCTTGACACTCTAGAAGTCAAAGGATCTCCATCATCCTAGTGGTAGGATCCTTAATTTTTATTGGTTGAGTATGAGAGAAGGGTAATCTCATATTACCCTCAATAAATTATCTCTCAAGGTAACTATCACTACTATTTCTTTCACTTCCTCATCATCCTTGGAATTTAGAAATATGAAGTCATGATCAAATGGATCATGTTATATGTGATGCCTAGGTTGTTGATCTATTTTTGTACTCTCCCATGGGGGTCCCAGTCCCTATGGGGGAAGTGGTTAATGCATATACTCTCCTTTCATTTATATCTTACCTAAATTACTTCCTGATGGTGTATTGAATCCACTAAATAGTGATGTGGGATTCATGGAATGTACCCTTCTTATTTTTTATTATCTCCTCATCTATATCATTCCATATCTGGAAGGCAATTTCCTATTCATCCACCTTGTCAATAAAAACTTAGGAAACTAAAGAGGATCCACCTTATGACCAAAAACCATGATAATAGTATAATCGAGGCATAACCAATAGTATCCCACATAGGCACATGTTTTGGAAATGTTGGGTGAAATCTTAGCCAGAATCTAGATATGAATGTCCATCCAAACTTGAGGGTAGAGATCTTCTATAATCCTAGAAATGTTCCTAAAAATGAGTATATATGAATGAAAGAGTAATAGTCATATATTCTATTTTTGATAAAATTTAGGCTAGGAATCCATAGAATTATATTATGTGTATACATTGTTCCCATGATTACATCTAATAGGTAAGACATCATATACAAATTTCCCTGAGGTGGCCTCCTATATTTGAGAAAAATTTGTTCCTATAGGTGGGCACTTATGACTTCTCCTGTTGCATAAGTGTGATCTAAAGTATTAATTAGGTCTAGTAAGGGAACCCATTTTATATGCAAGAAGTGGATGCTTGTATGGCCAAAGAGTTAGTTCAATAATGCCATTCGTATGTGAATCCCCATCCTAAATAGGGTGATAGGGATATGATTATTAACATGTTATTTTATATTGAATGTCTTAACTAAGAGAATCCACCTTCTTAGTGCTTGCTCCACATTATTACCTTTATTACAAGTGACTATGATATGGAAGACAAATGTAACACCTAGGATAGGTAGAATTAGATACCTCATAAATGCTTCTCTAGAGATGTACATGATGACTATCTTATTTTCAACATAGTACAGGTAAAAACCATATATAATTCTACCCTCAAAGAATGGGACTCACAATAATTTTATACATGGCATGACCTATGACTTAATAGTTGTATAGTGAGGGGATTGTCACTTGAATGGGATTAGGTCCTTTACTATTTATTTCTCCTCAATTGATATGTCTTCTTACAATGAAAATGAATACATATTCTCTATGACATCTCATAAATATGAGTAATTAGGATAGATTCCATAAAACATAGTTGCCTCAAAAGTGGTGTCTAAGTACTTAGTAGAGTCCTTAATGGAAAACCTAGAGGGTGTTGAGGGTCCTTTGTATGACCTAGATGAAGATGGCATGGCTATTTTAAGGATGTTGGTATAATTCAAGTTTTTAAGAATAGTAGGCACTAGACTAAATTATGTGAGTCGTAAGTCATTCTAGTCATATCTAAGGATTTTGAGATTATATAAGGCTTAAGTTTACTCAATCTCTTAAAAATTTAATGAGATGAACTTGGTTAGGTGGCTCAATGTTATAAATTTATGCATTTATTTATAGTTTATGAACCATTAATTGTTAATGTCTAAGATCTTATCACCTTCATTCAATTCAAACTTGGCTACCCATTCCTAATGTACATGCCATGTAGGATGCTTACTCATTTGAGGTACCATAGTGTTGCCTTCCCATTTTTGACATTTTTCATTATATGTTTTAGTTAGGGAATTCAAACATTACCTTAGGGCCTGAAAGAACCTGAAAAGCCAAATGTTCTTCAAATAAATTCATTTTGAAAAAGTTTGTCTAAAATATTCTAGATGAAATCTATCAAAGAGAAACCTTCTGAAGAGAAATTTTTTGAAGTGATAATTACTAACCAGAACAAAGTTGTCAAATGAAAACCTTCCAAAGAGAAAATTTCTAAAGTGATATTTACCAACCAAAACAATGTTGTCAAATGAAAACCTTCTAAAGTAAATATGTCAACTAGAACAAAGATTTTGAAGGAAAACTCCTTTATGAAACCTTCTAAAGTGACATTTCTAACTACAAAGTTGTCAAAGACAAAGTTTCTAAAGTGAAGCTTCTGACCATAAAGATGCTGAGTGAAAACCTTTTGAAGTTAAAGTTGTTGACTGGAAGAAATTTCTTGAAGAGAGAGTTTTTAAAGAAATATTCAAAATTAAAACTTCCAAATACCAAAAGTGTCTAAAGAGAAGCCTTTAAAATTAAAGCTTACAACATGAAATAATCTATATAAGCCAATCTAAATATCTACCATTTAAAGTAATTCAACCTGACTTTCCATTAATAGATTAGTTTGAATAAGTCATTTTAAATGGAAAATATGTGAACCCTAACATAATTCAATGTTTAAAACTTTGAGCTTCTATAGATAATAACCAGAACAAATACATACATACCCAAATAAAATATACATCCTTCTTTAAAAATAAAGGGGGTCCCCACTTTTCAAATAAAAATACAATGTGGGGTGTGTTGAATACAACAAATGGTAACTCATAGGGGTGAATACTCCCAAGTTTTCAAGAACCTAGAATCCATGGTTTTGCAATCCCAATCTCAACCATAAATCATACCAATATAAATGATTAAATTAGAATGGAAAAGAGACTCTTAAAAATCTTATGCGACATACTAATTTCACATATACCTTAGATATAGGTGTAGAAAGTGATGTTATTTACCTCTTATCTAAGGTTTTTAGGTAAAAACATGGGGTGAGTTGTAGATTTTATTTTGATTAGGCGTTAAGTGCATAGACATTGGGGGATCAACCATTGCTTTGCTACCAGCCAAGCATTCATATCCCTACCAAAGATGCCTTTGATCACTTCTTCTCTCTTTCTTAATTTTTTCCATGATGCATGATACATTGATCTTATTTCATCATGTAGGCTTTGAATCCTTTTTTATTTTATTTTCAAATTTTGGGATTATGCCTTTTAATTTTAAACTTTGCTCTTTTTTTTTGCTTTCTGAATGAAATAAGGTGGCCACCATGAGCTAGTCTTAGTAAAGTTTTAGTTTAATAAAAATCTCCCTATAAAATTTTTCCCATGTCAATGGTTATTACCTTAAATAAGTATTAGCATTTTGTGTGCATTTGACCCAAGGGGATAAGGAGAGTTTTCTAAATTTACATAGAATTATGGAAGTAGATTTCATGTACCTAATGGAATCATTAGATTTAGGACATGGTCATGGATAACTCTCTCATTTCTTACCTAAATTAACAATCATAAACTATAATATGTAACACCCATTGATTTGAGTTGGATTCAAAACACCTCAAAATGTCATTTGATTATATTAGAATTGATCAACTTATACTACCATAAATCAAAATAAAACTACCCTAGAAAGTAAGAAAGATATTAAAATGAAAAATTATAATCTATAAAATATGAACTACTCTAATAAAATTAAATGACTAAATCAAGAAGCTAACTAATATATCAAATCTAGCCTACTCCTACCTCTACTAGAACATCTATCATTACTCAAAAACCTCTCTAGATGGGGCATCCATGAGGTAATGCTATAAAAACTATCCTTTAAATAGATATGTTAAATTATTACCTTGAGTATATTTTAAATAGAATGTATTATTACCCAAGATTTTGAATATCTGATATGGTCCTAACCACAATAGGGTAAACTTGTCATGCATAATTTTTTTCTCATGGGATTTGTCCCATAGTAATACCAAGTCAGACATCTTGAATGCTTTGAATTTTTATTTCTTATCAAACCATCTCTTGACTAAATCTTGATGTTTGATAAAGCTTTAAAATGATTCATTATTAAAATCTTCCATTTTGATGATATCTAATAATATGGACTCCATTTTGTCATTGGGTTCCATGTATTCTTACATAAACTGATATGTTGGTAGTTTCAACATGATTGGGAAAATTGGATATTTCCCATAAACTAGTAGGTATGGTGAAGATTTTAGGGCCTATTTGTACCTATTCCAGTATCCCTAGAGTGTATATTTTAGTAAGAGATGCCACTCCCTCAATTTTTTTAAAAATGACTTCTTGATAGCATCTATGATGTTCTTATTGGTTGACTCAGCCAATACATTCCATTGCAAGTAGTGATTGGATTATCATGGGCCCATTTGATGAATTCAATTAATTAAAATGATGGACCATTGTCGTAAACTAAAGAGATAGGTGTTATAAACTTGGTTGTGATATGTTCTTTAAGAAAACCAATAATGTCCTGAGCTCTTGAGTTCTTAGTGGTTACTACCTCAATCCATCTAGTGCAATAATTTATATAAATGAGCACAAATTTGTGCCTAGTTAAGAAATTTGAGTTTATAACACTAATGAAATCTAAGTCCCATTGGGTGAATGACCTACCTTTAAACATAAGCTATAGTGGCATTATTATGTGTACTTATCTTTTTTCCAAGACCTAGAATTCATGTCACATCCTCACATGGAAGTGAGTATCCTTAAAAGCCATTAGCCAATAATAACCCATTTTGAGTATTTTATGGGATGTGGTATTGCCAAATGGATGGCCACTACCAATATTTTGATGCAATTTTTCTAATATTTCCTGAGCTTCTCCACATGACACACATTTTAAATAAATACCTTCATAATTATTCCTATAGAGGACTCCTTTCCTAATCATATAATGAGCATCCTTGATCTTTAATGCTCTATGTTTCTCTCTCTTGAGGTCATGAGGGCATGTTACAATGAGTAGAAACTAAATCATACCTGAATACCAATATTCTTGGGAAACATGCATCTAGTAGACTTTTTTGATGGTGATGCATAGGTCTATTGCAATCATTATAATGCCTTGTCCTCTAATGATATTGGTAGGTTTAATTTCAATATAAAACTCCTCAATATTTTCCATCCATTTACATCTACACCCACCTAATTCATTATGTTTTAGTGTAAGCTTGATAATAAGGTCTATTACTATGGTGATGGTCTTATTTTTGAGGATGTAATGCCTAAAATTATTAACTTCATTGATGATATATAAGATTTAATTTTTAATCAAGGAACACTTGAGCTATGCATCTTTCAATTTAGTACTCATGAATGCAATAAAATTCTCACTTTCTACCATTTTCCATGTAAGTACGGAAGCAATAATATGTTTTGAGGTGAATGAGTACAAGAAAAAGTCTTTAGTGAAATCTAGGCTTTCCAATATGGGGGATTGAAAACTAGCCTTATTTATGTCTTGGAAGGACTTATTAGCTTCAAATTTCCACTCAATTTCATTTTTTACTTGAGCATTGCATTTAGGGGACTAAAAATCTCTACAAATCCTTATATAAATTTCCTTACAAAATTTATCTTCCCAAAGAAGGATTTGAGCTCCTTTTGGTTATTTATAAACATTATTTTTTAAATCCCATAGATATTATCTTAAAATACATGAATTATAGGGGGGATGAATCAGTCTTTTTAAATTTTCATTCAATTCCACTTAACTATACATGAACCATTCTAACAAGCATGTACATCTTAGCGGTCATAAGCATCAAATCATAAGAACATGAAACACATGAACATAGAATATATGTGGGAAACCCTCTATGGGAAGAAAACCCAATGATGAATAAAATGGAATAAAATAATTTAATACAAACATAAATCTTTAGTGAAGCACCAACTTCACATGGAGCACCAACACCAACTCAGCTAGGATTTAGCAAGCACCCACTTGCAAGGAGGCACCAACCCCCTAGATAAATTCACACCAACTCAACCACCTGATTATTTTATCACCTTTAGAAACAATTTTTTATTATATAATATATTTTTATCTACTCCTTCAGCTATTTTCTCACTTCTATCCCTCTCAAACTAGCCTTCAACCTTCTTCGCTCAACTAGCACTCTTCATGATTTGATTAGGTATTCTGACCTTGAGCCTCATATGAAAAACATCTATTATATATTCATGAAACTTATCTCATTCTTTACATGAAATAATTATACTCACCAATGATCTATATCATTTCATTATCCTCTTTTACTCTCTCACACTTAGCATCCTTTAAGCATACCAAATAGGTCTAAACTACCTTATTTTTATACAAGTCACCTGATCATATCCTTATTAGTTATATACACATTTAAATAACTTAGGTTAGTCATGAATAGGTATTATCATACTATAATAACATTCCTTAATCATGAATCAATCAATACAATAGGTTGACCATACATCAATTAGACCTTATTCCTCTTTTAGGCTTCTAGAAACCTAATAGGCCTTCTTAAAAACATGTTACCCTTTGATATTTTTGGAAGAATATAAAAAAACATCACATATAATGAAAAAATAATATTCCATTCAAATATATATTATCAAAATTCAATTTAGATCCATAACATCTTTTAGGAAACCACCACTTGAACCCTTTCTCAAATAACTACATATAAAAAAGCCTATACATATATATAAAATATGTCTTGAATAATTAAGGAATATACCCAATTTTTAAAAGAAATAATGGAAATAAATTACATATTCAAAAACCTCATGACCTAAGGGTCATCACAAACTTCATCTGATACTTCAATTCAAGGTAAATAGGCTCAAACACTTTACAAGATGTTCACTCAGAATTGCCAACTAACTCCAAAACAAAGTCAGGGAAACATGAACTTATAACACATGATTGAAAAAATTCAAGGTATTTAAATGAATTAACATGATCTTATATCATACTTATAAAAACTTCCATCAATTATATCATAATCTTTGATGGTCACTATTGTTAGGAGGGGTGGAGGTAAATCCAAGAACAAACACACCTGTTCTAATTCCACCCGTTAGGATCTTGCTCCTCAGAAAGAGAACAGTATGATTACCAAATATAAGCAATTGAATATGCAGAAATAACCAGAAACACAAGTAACTAGAATTCACCAATAGCATAGAATATGAGAGACAATACACTATCTTGTATTAACACTATACAGAAAAGAATACATCAAAGAGCCGCCACACTCTTTCACCTTATAGAGATTCGCCACACCTCAAGTGTACAGTAATTCTTCTCACACACACTCTCCTACACAAAAAATGGTCCCAACAACCAACTCACACATAGAATTGGTGTTCACCTCACCAACCAGTCAGTAATAACCCTGCCGGTACACCAAGCACTCTATAGCACTTCAAGCTAATCTCTCATGAACCTGCAACCTGCAATTCAAAGATCAAACTTACATGTAGATCCCCAATGAGCTTGCAACAACCTGCAACTCACAGATCTTACAACTAGAAGGAACTCTTCCTTTCTATCTCATACATTAAACAATACATGCCAATGGGTCTATAAATAGATCCCTAACTCAAACAATAACTTAGACTCTTAATTTAGACAATTATCCTCACAGCCCAAGACTTTAACTGATCTCAACATGCAAACTCTTCGTTCACTTAACTAACTGTCTATGAAACGAGCAGTTTTGGAACACACAGGCGACTGACATCAGTCCCTACTTGTCTGGTTTTGCCGACGTCGGCCGACTTCCTGTCGTCGCCAGTGGCCTTCTGCACTGGTCTCTACCAACGTCAGTCCTGCTGCTGACGCCAGTGTTCCTGGATCTTAGCAACCATTGTTCTTTCAGTTTGCAAAGGGTTGAAGCTTTTAGCTCCACAACCTAACAATCTCCCACTTGGAGATAAATAGCTACAACCTGTACCTGTACTTGTACACCATCTAGTTTGTTCCCTTGGCTTTGTATCCCTCTTCAAGATCACTCTTGAAGACCAACCACCACAAAATCTATGGTGCAAAATCTGTCATCCAAATTACCTACCACATCCGCATCTACAACCATGTAGATAAATAACTTGACCCTGCATAGCATGTGCACCTGCTGCTAGTCCCACTGAACTGCCCTTCAGTATTACTCTCCTGGATTGACTCCAAACTTGTGATAACTCCCACTGCTTGGGAAAACTCAAGTTTAGTACATACCATGCACTCAACCTCATTATGTGAATCAAGACACCTGTTCTATGAACTGTCTAACCATCGGCATGCTAACCGGCTTCACACAATCATCCTGAAACAAAGTCAACAAGACCTCCATGTCTCTAGATCACACTCATGCCAAAGAATCTTGTTGCTCCCAGATTCTCCATGACATACACCTGAACTAGCTTTACCTTTAGTTCAGCAATACCTGTATATGTAACCCTGCAACAAGCACATCATACAGAAAATAGATAATGTAGCTAATATTATCCAACCTGGTAAAGAGAAACACAATGATCAAACCTCCATTGCCCTACAGCTAATACAAGATCATATACCCTGATCTTCCATCTCACGTATCCATTTCCGCTCTTCTTCATCCTTCACATCCATTCATCTCTCAGTGCTTACTTCCAGCTGGCAACTCTACCCAAAACATCTGTTTGGTTCTCCTTCAAAGAATCACATCCTCATCCATGCCAAGCTCCCACTGTTTCCTGGATCTACCTGTTCTGCTTCTTTAATAACTTCTTGGTTCTATACCATAAGTGAGCAACAAGTAGTGTAAAGAAGGGAAATGATGAATTTAAGAACTTACTTACACCTTCAGTCCTCCATATGGGTGCTTGAGACTCCATGACAACTAGCTGTCCACCCAAAATTCATCTCAGTAACTGATGCCGGTCACATCTCAGTCTACAGCTGACCGATGTCAGTTCCCTGCGACTGCCTCCCTGCCGATGTTGGTTTCCCCTGGCCAACGCCGGTCCTTATCTGCCCTGAGTCACCGACGTCAGGCTGCACATAGCCGACGTCGGTCCCTATCTGGACACCGACGCCAGTTTTCCTATCGACGTCGGTCTCTGTGTTTTTCTTGTGAGACCTGACTTTTTCCCGCAAGCTCTTTTTGGATCAAACCCTTGTCCAAATCACCCTTGCTCTGCTCAGAATTCCTCTGCATCTTGTGCTGAACTCTGTCTGTCACTTTCTCCTTGAAAACCAAGGCTTTCCTATTCTTGTCACTAACATTAGATTCCTCAAGAAACCTCACCTTCTTCTTCTGCATACAGAAACCATGATCCATGCCTTCCAAATCTGAAAGCATACTCTTTGACTCAAGAACCAGCATCTCCTTCTTATCTATGTGACCAAGCCTATTAAGCCACATCTCTGAATCTACAGCTGAAGTAGATAACCCAAAAAGAGAATCAGTAAAACAAGTAGATAGATAAAGCATACCTACTTTCTTACCTCTAGCTACAACAAGTGTACCCTTGGTAACCTTCCAAGAGTCCACTGTGAGAGTTATTGTGCAACCCTCTTCACCCAAACTTCTAATAGAAATCAGATTCTGCTTCAGAACTGGGACATGCATGACCTCCTTTAACACCCATGTGTCACATGTCTGCAATTTTAGCTTCACTTTGCCTTTGCCAACAATCTGACAAGGCTTACCATCCCCTACACAAATTTCTCCAAAATCTCCCTAGACATACTCATGAAAAAATTCCCTATGTGGGGATGCATGAAAAGAGGCACCAGAATCTAATACCCAAGATTCTACTTTATCCAAAGAACATATTAGAGCATCCTGTGCAACGTAACCCGCAACATCTACTTCTTCTCCATGTCCTTCATGCTGATCTTCACCCGATCTGCAATCTCTCTTTAAGTGCCCTTGCTTTCCACATTTCTAGCAGGTTATTCTGCCATACCTGGACTTGGATCTCTTGCCTGTTTTTGACCTTGATCTCCCACGCTCTATCTTCTCTCTTGGCCTTCCTCTTCCTTCAACACTCAAAGCATCTCCAGATGATTCACCTATGCTTTTCCTGCGTATTTCTTCATTTAAGATCACACTCACAACATCATCCACTTTTAAGACTTTTGAAGGAGACACAGTATTAGAAACTGCCATTACCAAACCTTCCCAACTTTCAGGTAATGAACACAAGATTAAGAGAGCTCTAACTTAATCATCAAATACAATATTGACTGAACTTAACTGGTTTACCAAACCATGGAAATCACTAAGATGGCTATGAACAGATCCACCTTCCAACATTTGCAAATTAAATAAACACTTCATAAGAAATACCTTATTAGAAGCTGAGGGTTTTTCATACAAATTTGCCAAAGATTTCATCAACTCCACCGTTGTCTTACACTGTGATAAGCTGGAAATCACAGATGATTCAAGACTCAATCTAACAGATCCCAGAGCCTTCCGATCAAGAACCTCCCATTCTTCATCTTTCATATCTAAGGGTTTGCTAGCAACCCCACCCAACGGTAAGTACAAATCTTTCTGATACAGATAGTCCTCAATCTGTATCCTCCATAATTGGTAGTTCTTGCCATTAAACTTTTCCATTCGTAGTTGACTATTTTCTGCCATTGCTCAACTCCCACTCAAACAAAAACCCTGTGAGTAACCTGTAATCAAAAACACACTACCTAGATCTACACCAATCTGTTAGTATCCCAACCAAAAGCTTTGATACCACTTGTTAGGAGGGGTGGAGGTAAATCCAAGAACAAACACACCTGTTCTAATTCCACCCGTTAGGATCTTGCTCCTCAGAAAGAGCACAATATGATTACCAAATATAAGCAATTGAATATGCGGAAATAACCAGAAACACAAGTAACTAGAATTCACCAATAGCACATAATATGAGAGACAATACACTATCTTGTATTAACACTATACAGAAAAGAATACATCAAAGAGCCACCACACTCTTTCACCTTACAGAGATTCGCCACACCTCAAGTGTACAGTAATTCTTCTCACACACACTCTCCTACACAAAAAATGGTCCCAACAACCAACTCACACACAGAATTGGTGTTCACCTCACCAACCAGTTAGTAATAACTCTGCCGGTACACCAAGCACTCTATAGCACTTCAAGCTGATCTCTCATGAACCTGCAAACTACAATTCAAAGATCAAACTTACATGTAGATCCCCAATGAGCTTGCAACAACCTGCAACTCACAGATCTTACAACTAGAAGGAACTCTTCCTTTCTATCTCATACATTAAACAATACATGCCAATGGGTCTATAAATAGATCCCTAACTCAAACAATAACTTAGACTCTTAATTTAGACAATTATCCTCGCAGCCCAAGACTTTAACTGATCTCAACATGCAAACTCTTCGTTCACTTAACTAACTATCTATGAAACGAGCAGTTTTGGAACACACAGGCGACCGACGTCGGTCCCTGCTTGTCTAGTTTTGCCGACGTTGGCCGACTTCCTGTCGTCGCCGGTGGCCTTCTGCACTGGTCTCTACCAACGTCGGTCCTGCTGCTGACGCCAGTGTTCCTGGATCTCAGCAACCATTGTTCTTTCAGTTTGCAAAGGGTTGAAGCTTTTAGCTCCACATAATGAAAAAATAATATTTCATTCAAATATATATTATCAAAATTCAATTTAAATCCATAACATCTTTTAGGAAACCACCACTTGAACCCTTTCTCAAATAACTACATATAAAAAAGCCTATACATATATATAAAATATGTCTTGAATAATTAAGGAATATACCCAATTTTTAAAAGAAATAATGGAAATAAATTACATATTCAAAAACCTCATGACCTAAGGGTCATCACAAACTTCATCTGATACATCAATTCAAGGTAAATAGGCTCAAACACTTTACAAGATGTTCACTCAGAATTGCCAACTAACTCCAAAACAAAGTCAGGGAAACATGAACTTATAACACATGATTGAAAAAATTCAAGGTATTTAAATGAATTAACATGATCTTATATCATACTTATAAAAACTTCCATCAATTATATCATAATCTTTGATGGTAACTATTGGTCTTACAAACCAGTCTATTGACTTCCTTTCTCATAGACTCCACTCAATGAGATAAGCCATTTTGGCTTCAATTTTTTGACCATTTACATTTACTTAAAATATTATGAAAATTATGTATAGAATAATCAATTCCAAAATAAAATCATAATATATTTCAATCCATCACTCTTACATCAAAATACATCACGAATCATCTTTTCACTTTTGCCTAATTTTCTTATTGTCTACTTCACTAGGTCTGTTAGTTATTGGACAAATTGGATCACTAATTTTACACACTTAAGATATTTAAATGTAAATAAATATTCATGAAAAATAAATAAAATTATCACACTTTTATCTTCATCCACTTATTATGTTTGACTTGATTAACTTTGTCTAGTACAACAAATCTTTGAAAGATAAACACTTGCATGTAGAGTCTACTCACTCACTTAAGAAATAAAACACACCTATAAATGAATAGGATATTTGAATACAACATAAAATCACTTATATAACCATACCAAACCTTTATAATCTCTTTATAATAATATCTTCAACATCAGGTCATTATCAGGAGTTTATGAGGGTTTAGACCATCTTCTATTCTTAGAGATCATTCATAAATCTTAGCTCTTCTTTATAGAAACCAATGCTTGTAAATTTTATTTAAAACCATTATTAATATACCATTAATATCTTAGGTTTTTATACAAATGTTTAATATTCTAATGAACACTAAGAAAGCCTTATAGGGTAGACAACTCTTCATTCTGTGTACTCAAGAAACCTTGAAATACTTTTCAGGCCTTTTCTTGCAAACTAAGACTAAAAATTCAAGTATATACTTAAAATAACTTGACTCACCTCTATCAATATTCACATACTCACCCACATCATGGAAACTAATATTTTTACCTCATCTAACCACCATCTCTCTTCTTGCTTTCTAAGCCTTGACCTATCGGTCTTAATAGGCATTGAATTCAACCTTCTAGCCACCCTATAGACTTTACCTTGAAACTATCCTATGTTCCAATGTCTCTTGTTTATGCTAAAGCAACCTCATGTACTCACTCTTATTTGGAGCTACCATAAAGCATCTTTGAAGCTTCTTAAAAATCTTTAGATCTTGATTGGGATCTTCATAACATCTTCAGAGATGCATATATAGATCTTTAGAGATGACCTTTAACTCAATTACATGGTCCTCAACACCTTATTTACAACCTCAAATAGAATTTCTCATGCTCAAAAACTATCAAATGTTCTCCAGATCATTCTCATCTTCATATCTCATTTAGAGCATCTTTGTATCTTCTTACATAGATCTTTAGAGCATACTACTTCATATCTCATTCATTTCATCATGATACATTCACATACCATCTAAAAAGGTCTATACAAAGCATTACAAGATAATTTACACTTGACAAAAAGACCTATACTCACTCATGATTTTTCTTAATGATTTCACTCAAGCTAAGATCAAAACATTCTTTAAATAGTATTCTCTCATCACTAATATCATACAACAACAACACTCATTATGCTAGAAATATAACTCATTCATATGCATACCTTAAGGCTTACTTGACCAAACATCTTCTCAAAAACCTTTGACATTAATGATATAAGATTGACATCAATGAAAAAACCATGCATCTTTATAAGAACCTTTGACATTAATGACAACATTAAATACAAAATCTCAACACTCAATGATAATGCTCAATAGACATTCCTTTAATCAGTGACAATGTTCAATAATCTTGCCCTTTGTCACTGATGGAAAACACACTCAAAAAACTATGTCAACCACTCTTGATGGAAATCATCTGTTAGAACTAGTTATTTACTTTTCTTTTTCCCTTTTTGATCTTACCCCTTTTATCATCTTTTCTGATCTTTCTCCCCCTTTGACATAATGACAAAGATGTTCCATAACTATCATCTCTTTTAGAATGAATTTAGATTACAAGATCACTTCAACATAGATCAAGTTCAATTACCAACTTGAATAGCTCACCCTCAAAACAAACATCCACCATGCTTCTATTAGTAGTAGACATCAAAAATCATTTGCAACTACTAAAATCATCTTTCTCCTTATGAGATGATACTATCTCTCAAAATATACTAGATAACACAGTCTTTGAAAACTATGGAAACCCAATATGAAAACCAATCTTAGAAACTTTTCTCAATCAAATTAATCTCCCTACCGATCCATCAACAGATCAAAAAATAGAGTCTATGAAACATCTCAAATATAATCTCTCATTAAATCTATGTATATAAAAGATAAATCACTTATTTGATAAAGAAATTAGAGCTACCAAGCTCCCCCTTAGACCAAGTATATCTTATTTATAAGAACTATAAACTCAATATCCCATATCTTTCTTGACATGGTTGAAGAAGATACCAAACTCTTGACCATACATGTATTTATCCCATACTTGACACCAAATGATACTAATTGATACCAAATACAAAAATATAAAATTCCCTTTTTGTCTTCACAAATTAGGCTCAACTACTCATATAAACAAATATCAAAATCTTATCTCTTATCTATAATTGTCTATATATTTTGACTTCAAATACCTAATAACAACCTTAGATTTATCATTATGCTACCTTATATAATTAAACCATAGAGCTATAAAAATATAAATGGATAATATTCATCTTCATATCCTTTCTTGCATCATACACAACCTAAAATTTTCTCAAAAAGAAACCTTATTTGACTGCAACCTCATGTGTTTACTGATAGAATAATGTCTCCATAAAAATTAATAGATTAACGCCTTTTCATAGGGAACTAAAATAATATAAAATCAAGATATTTATATATCTCCATATGCTTACAAGATGAAATATTCTTTAATATCCATTTAGACTTGATTGACACTTTAGGATTGATCTCATCATCAACTATTTGATCATCAATGTGAGCTGACAATAGACATTCCTTACTTAATTTAACATATGAGGCATGATCTATCTCAACAAGTAGTCTAATTGATCTTGTAAACTTATCATGAATTATTTTTACTACCTTTAGTTTCCATACACTCATTTTCCTTTTTTCTTTTACTCTAGTAGCTTCAAAATTTCTACTTTGACTTGAAGATCTTCTTACTCTGTTAGGACAAAATCTTGAAATATGTCCTACATTATGATAGTTGTAATAGACCACGTTATACATACCATTTGACTAATGATGATTGTGATATTATTTTGAACAATTTATTTTCTTTCCATAGTTCCATGAATACTCATTCTTGGAAGGTCTTCTACACTCTCTTACTCTATGACCAAACTAACTGCATTCAAAATAGTAACCATTAAAAGAATTATCATACCTTATAGAATTTGGTTATCTAAGAGGTTTATTCATGTTGACCTACTTGTCTTCAACAGTCTTATTATTGGCTTGAGGTGTATTATTTTTGTTTTCTATGAAAATAAGACCTATCTTGTCACTTATAGACTTTTGACTACTTATAGATATCATCTAGAGCCTCAGTGGTGTTTCAAAACTTTACAAAGCTTTTAACCCTTCTATATGCTTGATCCAACTTAGATTTTATGGATTCTACTTTAGTTTTATACCTGATGCACTCTTAATCTTTAGTCTTTAGGATTTCTTCCACCATTTCTATCTTAGTTTAAACTTGTTGGATGATCTCTTCATACTCCTTGGAAGTGTTGCTCAGTCTTTCCTCAAATAATCCAATCTGATCCTCATAGTCTTGAACTAATGACTTCAGTTTCTTATTCTTCTTATTCAAAATCTTCAACTCTTCTAAGGCACTCATGATCTCAGCTTTGAGATCTAGTTCTGCTTCTTCTTCTTCACTATCATAGTATGCTTCATCTAATTATACATCAATCTTAAGGCCTTTCCCATATGAATAACCTTTATTATCTGATTCTATGCCTATGAATATAGTTTCATTATTGTCATGTTTAGATTCATTAATTCCATAATCATTATTAGAAGTTTTTGAATCACTTATGTCTAATGAACTATCTTCTTTTCTATAAAAACCTTCTTATTCTTGAATGACCCTCTCTTTCCTTAATTCTTCCTTAAATATATCTTTTTCTTTTTAGTCTTATAGACTTTTATATCATCTTCATGTTGTTCATTATGTTCTTCATTATGCTTATATTTATCCTTTTTAGGACACTTATTTTCAAAGTCACCAATCTTTCCACATTTGAAACATTTTAAGGGTAAATAACCCTTATACTTACCTGAGCCAAACCTTAACTTTCTATTAAACATAGATATGAGTTAATCATCATTAATATTTGAACATACCTCATCTTTGACCTTCTTGGCCTTTTCCTTCCTTTTAACTTTGAAATCAATTTCCTTCTTAAGAGGTCTACCTTGTTTTTTTCTCATCTCATAGGCAATCAAGATGTCATGAAGCCCATCCATCTCTAATTTGTCTAAATCTTGCATCTCTTCTACTATAGACACTTTAGAGTCAAAATTAGGAGTTAGTGATCTTGACACATTTTGGACAACTATAGATTATTTCACTTTTTCTCTAAATCCTCTCATGATGTTTAATTCATCAACCCTCAATAGGTAGGATGCAATGATTTCATCTTAAAGCTTTCAAACTATCTTATATGGGTCTACAACTTGGATAATTTCACCTTGGTGTCTCCTTCATATATAGTCTTCAATTTTTCCCCTATATATATGGCTGAAACACAATGCATTACTTTTATAATCTCTACCTCTAATAGGCCACACAGATTAGCATTCACCACCTTGGAGTTGTTTTCACTAGCATTATTATATGTTGCATCTATTGGTGAAATCGGAGGTGTAATATAACCATCCATAATTGAATACCAAATATCATATCTTTATGAGATTAGATATATCTTCATTCTGACATTCCAAAATTCATAGTTAGATACATTGAGCAATGGAGCCTTACTATTAGAGAAAACACCATGAGCTTGCTAACTAGTCATCCTTGCTTCTTAGGATCTCCTTTAGGCTATCAAGCCTACTCTAAAAGACCTAATCTGATACCAATTTTTAGAAACAAGATGAATGAGAGGGGGGGTGAATAATTATTATAAATTTTTCATTTAATTATACTTAACTATACATGAACCATTTTAACAAGCATATACATAATAAAAATCATAAGAGCATGAAACACATGAACATAACATATACATGGGAATTCCTCTAGGGTAATACAAACCAATGATGAATTAAATGTACTAAATTTATATTATACAAGCATAAATATTTATGGAAGCACCAACTTAACATGGAACACCAACCCTAACTAGCTCAAAACCAACTCAACTAGGCTTTAACAAGCACCCACTTGCAAGGAGGCACCAAACCCCTAGACGATTTAGCACCAAATTAGCCTCTTGATTGTTTGATAACATTAAAAAACCCTTATTTATTTTAAAATATATGGTGATATACTCCATATCTTCACTCACTTTTGTTTGTCACAAACTATCCTTCAACCTTCTTCACTCAACTAGCCCTCTTCATGGCTTGATTAGGTCTTCTGATCTTGATACTCATATGCAAAACCTATGTTAGATATTCATGACACTTATCTGATGGTATGAATTAACTCCTTATGATATATATATATATATATATATATATATATATATATCATTCAATTATCCTCTTTTTCTCTCTCACTTAGCATCTTCTAAGCATACCAAATAGACCTAAACTACCTTACTTTTATACAAGTCACTTGATCATATCATTCTTAGTTAGATACACATTAAAACTAATTATGTCATAATAAATAGTTCTTATCATATTAAAATAACATGCCTCAATCATTAATTAATCGATACAATAGGTCAATCATACATCAATTATCCCTTATTCCTCTTTTAGGCTTATGGAGACCTAATAGGCCTTCTTAACAACACGTTACCCTTTGATATTTATTGAAGAATATCCAAAAACATAAAATAATAATAAAACATCATATGAAAATTAAATATACCTTATCCAACTTTAATTTATTTCCATTACATCTTCTAGGTCCAACCACCACTTGAACCCTTTCTCAAATCACTACATATAAAAAGGTCCGTGTACATAAAGAATCTATGTCTTGAAAAACTGAGGTAGATGCTCAATTTTTCAAAAAAAACATGAAAAAAAATTACATATTAAAAAACCTCATAACCTTAGGGTCAATAAAAACTTCACTTTATTCTTCAACTCAAGGTAAATGGGCTCAAACACTTCTCTACAAGATGTTCATTCATAACTTCCAATTGACTCCAAAACACAGTCAAAGAAAAATGAAATTTTGACACATTATTGAACATATTCAAGGCATTTAAATTGATTAATAATATATTATATCATCCTAAAATAAAATTACATCAATAATATCATAAGCTATGATGGTAACTATTGGTATTACAAGCCAATATGTTGACTTCCTTTCTCACAAACTTCACTCATTTAGATAAGCAATTTTGGATTCAATGTTCCAAAATTTTAAATTAAATTCCAAGATTATGTAAAGCATTGATAGAATATTAAATTACTAAAAAAAAATAATGTATTTCAATCCATCACTCTTACATGAAAATACATCAAGAATCATCTTTGTTGGGATAAATAACCAGAAGCAGACAATTGATTACCAAGCAACTTAATATGCGGAAATTAACCAGAATACACAAGTAACTAGAATTCAGAAATAACACATGATATGAGAGACAATACACAACTTGTATTAAAACTCTTGCAGAAAAGAATACAATAAAGAATATGCCACTTCTTCTCCACCACCTCTTCAGAGGCTTCCCACACCTCAAGTGAACAGTAATTCTCTCCTCAAAGCTCTCTCTCTTAGGTCCCAACACCCAACTCAAACACTGAGTTGGTGTTCACCTTATACTTGTGCTCCACACACACCACAAGTGCTCCACGCACTCCACAAGTACTCAACGTACTCCAAAAGTACTCCACATACTCCAAGTAGACCCCACCTGATTTTGCTCCCTATTGTGTTGTTGTCCTATCTGATCTTGCACACCTACAAATCAACCTGGTTCTGCACACTTGTGAACCTTGACCTTGCACACACATACACCTGCGTATCAATGATCTTACTTACCATGTAGATCTCCTATAGAAGCCATGCACACTAGCTGAATAAGATCATACACCCCTGAAGAATCCTGCTGACTCTCCAAAACCAGCACCCACCTTGGTACTGTGGCACTAGGAGGAACACACCATTTCTCTCTTCTCTCTGAAGGAGCTTATTTGCTCTCTTACTCTTTAGTACTAGTTTACAATACAACCATGAGTCTATTATATAGATCTCATCCAAACAATAATTAGACATCTAATTACAATAATTAGATCTGTAGCTCTCAGTCTAAAATTAGCTCTAAACATGCAAACACTTGGTTCATTAACTAACTACCCGTAATATACTCACAGCTCGAACCATAGGTGACCGACATCGGTCCCTGTCCACCTGGGGATCATTGAAACTGGCCGACTTCTGACTGACGTCGGTTGCTTCCTGTCTCCTACCTGCTGTCGTCAGTTGGCCTGACCGACGCCGATGTCTGTGACACTCCACAACTCTTCTACAACCTCCTCCATGTCTGCATCAATGAATCTTTTAGCTCTATAACCTAACAATCTCCCACTTGGAGATAAACAACTACACTATACCTGTACCTGTACCCCATCTAATCTATTTCCTGGCTTGTATCCCTCTTCAAACTCAATCCTGAAGACAACCCACCACACAACTTGTGATGTACCTCCTGTCATCTAAGTACCCTATCGCATCCGCATCTACAATCCTATGTAGTGAAGTCCTGACCCTAAATAGCATGAATCCCTATTGCTGGTCCCTCTCAAATACCTGAGAACCCACTTCTCAAAATTGGCTCCTAACTCTCTGACAACACCCAACGCTTGGGCAAACTCAGGTCTATGCTAGACCTCATGTGATCTCGGACACTACACTATCCAGCCCTTGGTGCACTTGGATTCTGCATCCTGCATCTTATCAACACCTAATTCACATTAGCTCTCACTGGAGACAAAATCAACCTGTGATTCTCTATGTCTCCCATGCCAAAGAATTTTGCTACTCCAAATTCTTCATAGCAAACCACTGAACTAATCTTACCCTTAGCTCAGCAAAACCTTGTATGTACAAACCTACTAGCAAACATACCATCCACATACAGTAACAAGATAATGTCATGACTCATCATCCACCTGGTAAGGCAAACCACAGTAGTTACCTGCCATTGACTGAAGCCATGCCTCATCCTCCACCTGTCAGAACCTGTACCACTGTCCTGCAGCTCCTCAAGACCATATGACCTGGTCTTCTGTCTCACGTATCCATTCTCTCTATTCTTCAAATAAGGAATCCATTCATCTCTGTGCTTTCATACCTACTGGCAACCCTACCAAATCTCTACTTGGTGTCTGCAATCTCTCCATGCCATGCTCCCACTGTTTCTTGGATCCTTCCTGCTCTGCAATAAGCAACTAGTATAAAGAAGAGGAAAAATGAATTTGAGGCTTACTTACGGCTTCAGTCCTCCATATGGGCATTTAAGACTCCTTGATAGCTTGCTATCCACCCAAAATCTGTTACAGTGACCGACCTCGACCACCACACAGTCTACATCTGACTAACATCGATTCATGTGCCTGTCCTGACTACCAACTCTACCGACGTCAGTGTCCACCTGCTGTCGACATCAGTCCTCGTGACTAATGTCAGTCTTACCTACTGCCAATGTCAATTTTCCTGCCGATGCCGGTAACTGTGTTTCTTGTGAGTGATGACTTTTTACCTGCGAGCTCCTTTGAATCAATCCCCATGTCCAAACTACCCTGCTCAAAATTATATAGCCCCATCCACTGGTCTCTGTCTGCCATCTCCTCCAAGAACACCAAGGCTTTCCAGTGCTTAAGCCTATCAAATATATCTATCTTCTGCTTAAGAACATGCATCTCCTTCCTACTCATGTGACCAAGCCTACAAAGCCACGTCTCCACAACAAAAGAAGAATCATTAATATAAACAAGTAGATAAAGAGTACCTATTTTCTTACCACCAGCTAATTCAAGTGCATCCGCTGTGAGAGTTCTTATGCATCTCTCATCACCCAACCTTTCTAAAGAAATTAGCCATATCTCCAAACCTAGGACCTGCATGACCTCCTTCAACACCCATGTGTTGGCCACCTACGATTTTAGCTTCACTTTCCCTTTGCCAATTCTTTGGCAAGGCTCACCAGCTCCTCTCCCTGGGGTTGCATGGAAAGAGGCAACATAATCTGTTATCCAAGATTCAACTTTATCCAAGAAACCTCCCAAAGCATCCTGTGCAACAACACCTGCAACATCTGCATCTTCAGTTCCTTCATGTTGATCTGCTACCAACCAACAATATTCTTTTACCTGCTCTTTCTTTCCATATGACTGTTGGTGACCATCTATGCTTTTCAACTCCTCCATTCTTAGCTTACTTTGATCTACCATTTCTCTAATCCCACTCAATCAAAAACCCCTAAGAGTGACCTGTAACCAAACACAAAACCACTTCCTACAACCTTAGCTCTGATACCACGTGTTGGGATAAATAACCAAAAGCACACAATTGATTACCAAGCAACTTTATATGTAGAAATTAACCAGAATACACAAGTAACTAGAATTTAGAAATAACACATGATATGAGAGACAATACACAACTTGTATTAAAACTCTTGCAGAAAAGAATACAATAAAGAAGATGCCACTTCTTCTCTACCACCTCTTCAGAGGCTTCCCACACCTCAAGTGAATAGTAATTCTCTCCTCAAAGCTCTCTCTCTTAGGTCCCAACACCCAACTCAAACACTGAGTTGGTGTTCACCTTATACCTGTGCTCCACACACACCACAAGTGCTCCACACACTCCACAAGTACTCAATGTACTCCACAAGTACTCCACGTACTCCAAGTAGACCCCACCTAATTCTGCTCCCTATTGTGTTGCTGTCTTATCTGATCTTGCACACTTGCAAATCAACCTGGTTCTGCACACCTGTGAACCTTGACCTTGTACACACATACACCTGCATATCAATGATCTTACTTACCATGCAGATCTCTTATAAAAGCCATGCACACCAGCTGACTAAGATCATACACCCCTGAAGAATCCTGCTGACTCTCCAAAACCAGCACCCACCTTGGTACTATGGCACTAGGAGGAACACACCATTGCTCTCTTCTCTTTGAAGGAGCTTATTTTCTCTCTTACTCTCTAGCACTAGTTTACAATACAACCATGAGTCTATTATATAGATCTCATCCAAACAATAATTAGACATCTAATTACAATAATTAGATCTATAGCTCTCAGTTTAAAATTAGCTCTAAACATGCAAACACTTGGTTCGTTAACTAACTGCCTGTAATATACTCGCAGCTCGAACCACAAGTGACCAATGTCAGTCCCTATCCACCTGGGGATCGCCGATGCCGGCCGACTTCTGACTGACATCAATTGCTTCCTGTCTCCTACCTACCGTCGTCGATTGGCCTAACCGACACCAGTGTCTGTGACACTCCGCAACTCTTCTGCAACCTCCTCCATGTCTGCATCAGTGAAGCTTTTAGCTTCACAACCTAACAATCTTTTCACTTCTTCCTAATTTTCTTACTGTCTACTTCACTATGTCTGTTAGCAATTTACCAACTTGGATAACCAACTTTTCACACCTAAGATATGGAAAATATCCATAAATATTCATTAAAAACAAATAAAAGTCTCATACTTTGATTTTCATCCACTCAACAACTTTGAGTCAATCAACTTTATCTGCTACAATAAATCTCTAAAAAATAAACACTTTTCTATAGAGTCTGCTCACTCACCTGAGAAACTAATCACACCTAGAGATGCATAGGAGAGTTTAATACAACATCAAATATATTTTATAACCATAAAAAACCTTTTTTTATCTATTTATAACAATATATTCAACATTGGGTCATTTTTAGGGTTTTATGAAGGTTTAGACCATCTTCCATTCTTAAGGATCATTCATAAAAATTAGCTCCTCTTTCTAGAAACTATTTCTTGTAAATTTTAGATATAAACCTTACTCATATAACATGAAAATATTTGGTTCTCATGTATATTTTGCATGTGCCAATGATCATTAAAAACCCCTTCTTAGGTAGACAACTCTTCATTATTTGTACTCGAGAAACCTTGAAATAATTTTCAAGACTCTTCTTGAAAACCAAGAGCTAAAACTTCATGCACACACTTAGAAAATCTTGACTCACCCCTGTCAATATTAACCTACTAATCCATGTCATATAAACTGATCATGTTAATTCATATAACCACCATATCTCTTCTTGTTTTCTAAGCCTTGACATGTAGGTCTCATTAGGCCTTGAATCTGACCTTCTAGCCACCATGTAGACTTCACCTTGAAACTATCATGTGTTGTAATGTCTCTTATGTATTCTTAATCAACCTCATATACTCACTCTTCTTCATAACTACCACAAAACATCTTTAGAGGTTCTTATATATCTTTGGAGCTTGACTGGGATCTTTATAGCATATTTGGAGCTTCATATATAGATCTTCAAATCTAACCTTTTAATCAATTTTAGGTTCTTCAACACCTTATTTACAAATAAAAACTACCTTTCTCATTCTCAAACATTTTCAAGTGTTTTTAGAACATTCTCATCTTTGTAGCTCATTTGGAGAGTCTTCGTAGCTACTTATATAAATATTTGAAGCATACTAATTCTTATTCAAAGCTCACTCATTTCATCATGATACATGCACATACAATCCCATAGGGTCTATACAAGACATTATAATATGTTTTACACTTTAAAAACTAACATGTACTCACTCATGCTTTTTTATTAATGATTTCACTCAAGTTAAGATTAGAACATTCTTCAAATAGTATTTTCTCATCATTGCTCTCATACAATAACACAAATCATTATGATAGTAATATAACTCATTCATATACATAACTTAAGGATTACTTGACCAAACATCTTCTCAATAACCTTTGACATCAATTATATTAGATTGACATCAATGAAAGAACCATGCATATTTATAAGAACCTTTAACATCAATAACCCTATTAAATACCAAAGCTCAACACTAAATGATAATGCTCAATATACTCTCCTTTAATCAATGACAATGTTCATCACTAACATCTTTCCTTTATTAATGCTAGATATATTCTTCTTGGGGTTAAATGATACACCAAACTTCTTAAACCTTTTAAAAATGGACTAAAGTTGGTCGATATAATCAACTCTATTGCTAGAGAAAATAGTTATATCATCCATGTGTTTGATTATGCACTTTCCTATCAATCCCTAGAATGCATGATCCATTTCTCTTTGAAAAGTATCTCCAACATTGATTATCCCAAATGGCATTTTATTGTATGCATATGTTCCCCATTTCATAGTAAATGTAGTTTTCATCCTATCCTCTGATTTGACTAGTTCCTGATTATATGCTAAACATCCATCCAAGAAAGATATCATTTTAGACCCACTCACAATTTTTATTACCTCATATAAGTAGGGTAAAAGATAATTGTGATTCTCAAAAGCTTTATTCATATTATTAAATTCAACACAATTATGATCTCACTATTCTTTTTCTTAACTCAAACTACATTGGCTACCCAAGTTAAATGCCTACTAGGAAAAACTATCCTAACACTTAGCAACTTCTCTACTTCCTTTTGTATCAATGATTCCAAGATAGGATTAACTAGTGTTTGCCTTTTCCTAAATTTTTTATGATTAGGCTTAAGTAGAATCATATGGGTGATGACTCTAGTATTAAATATCCTTAAGTCATCATAGGTCCATGCAATTTCATCTTTATACCTGATAACCAGTTCCTTAAAATTTTACCTTTCATTTAGTATACAAATTAAGCCAATATTGATGAAGTGAGCATCGCTCTCATCACCTAATTTTTTGAGATGAAATTAGATTCATTAACATTGAGCTACCTCTATGATTATGCTTGAGGATTTATATCAAAATTACTTTTCAAGGCAACCATTCCCAATGGGAGGTGATCCATCTAACTTTATTATTTATTTTATATTATGTTTTTTAGCTTATCAATAAGTCCTTTGGAAAATAATTCATTGGCTCAATTTGTGTTAATCTGGTCCTAAAAATGGGAAAAAGGGATTTTTAGTTTTAAACATTGGCCATCTAAAGTTTAGAAACCTCTAGTAGTGTCCTAATCTAGAAAATCTAGACAATGTTAATTAGAAGTTAGTTTTTTCATGAAAATCCATAACTCTAGTTTTAATTATGATTAGTGGTATTACCCATCCTTTTTATAATATTCAATGAATCATTACTCAACTTATAGACCATTATTTGTATAGAATCCAATTCATCTTTGCTAAATTCATAAACCTAAGTGATTGTTGTGTTGGTGTGATCCTGATGTTGATTTTATTGATAGCCACTCCTTTGTGTATGATTGTTTAAAAAATCATAATTTTGATTAATTGTTTCCTATATCATAGGAGTTAGAGTGTACAACTAATTATAATTGAAGATGGACGCATTCTAATTATCATGTGGAATTGTACTCAAATATCAGAGTCCATTATTGAATGATTGGCCTCCTAGATTATGAGGTATAAGTTGTGGATTGAGATAATTTTTGATGTTAATATCTTTTTGAAATGCCAAATCTATAGTATTTTTGGTGGCAACTATTTTCAATAACACTATAGTAATAGGATCCAGGGAATTCTTTTATATATCAAGTGTAAGATTAACATATGGTTTATATGAAACATTTAATTGAGTGTACATCTTATATAATCTTGTATTGAAGGCTTGAATTGACTCACTAGGTTCCCTCTTCATGATGGTAAAGAGATAATATAATAGGCTTGGATTAATCAATTATCTAAATTGTGCAAGGAATGTATTTTGACACTCATTCCATGAGGTGATGTAATTTTCATGCAAATTGAGATACTAATAATAAGAATATTTTTTCAGATTAAATGGAAAATTATTGCATGAAACATCCTCATGGATGATGTTCATTAACCTCATAGTAGACTTGAAATATTTAATGTGTTCTTTTACCATTCTCCCACTTCAGGGGGATAAGGTAGGTAAATAATTTTATAGGTTCCTTGGTGGATCATGTTGGTCCATAGGGATGATAACGGTAGATCTAAGTAACCAAGTGTAAGCCATAATGAGATTGATAAGTGGGACATTTCTTATATGGGAAGGTGTCCTATCTTGGTGTATCTCAAGGATGATGGGTATGGATTTAGCCCTCCTAAGATTTGTCAATGGTGAAACTAAAAGGTTATCTTGGGCTCTAGAACCTATTAATCTCTTGGGTGTCTCCAATATAACTCTACATAATAATTAGATCCTATTATTGGGAAAACACACAAGTGTTCCCTCCTTCTAACACCATCTTCTTTTATGTTGATGTTGGTGATGAGTGTCATCTAACTCCTCATTTAACCAATATTAAATTGGTGTCTTATCAATCAGGGTTGGTGTCCAAAGATATCTACAGTAAGGTATGGGATGGTAGATCTAGAAGTCTGCTTATGGAGATGTTTGCTGATCCTATTCTAACTTTGACTAAACTACTTGATTCACACTTTTGCTAAAAAAAGAAAGAAATAAAATCAATCCACTCTTTTTCTATAAATAAAAGATCACACTCCTATTTTATGTTTGCAGGGAAAGTAAATTCACACTTCTACTTAAAAAAATTCTTTACATCACACTTCTACTATAAAATAAAACATACTTTGTGTAGAAAAGAAATGAAATAAGAAAATGCTCTTTTTAAAATATGAATTTGTTTTGATGTTTTTATAAATAAATGAAAATAGTAACAAGATTATAACTAATAAAATAGAACATAAATATCACACACAGTTCCTGGTTCCAAGGAGAGTGTGCCCTTGCTCCTCTCAAACTCAGAAACAAAGATTAATCAGTGCTAGAAACTTGAAGTATTAATTCATAGAAATGAAATAATTACAATCTGATTGAAACCTATATGCTTATCTAATTCTTGATCCTCTATTTTCTCTATATCTTCTATTTTCTTCTCTTTTTTTATAGTCAAAAGTCTTACACTTTATACTAATATAATCAACTCAAAATAGGATGCCAAAGAATAGGACTCTTGGTCGATCCCTTTATCCAAAGATAGGAGATTGGATTTCCAAGAGATCCAATTATTTTGATGAAATAAATATCCTATCCTATAATAGTCCTAAAATCTAATTATATACAAATCTATCAAAAGCAAGTCCTTCAAAATAGTAGGCGATTATTTTCCTTATTTGATTCTAGCTAGAATGGTTTTTTATTATCCTATCTAGTCTCTAGCTTCCCGTTGTCCTTAAAAAATTCTTAGTATTGACCCTGTGGAGTCTGTATAAATGAGCTTGCGAAGTCCATAGAAATAAGCCTATGGAGTCCATAGAAACAAGCTTGCAGAGTCCGTAAAAACAAGCATGTGGAGTCTGTAGTTTTACTGGATGGAGATCAAAATGGAATGTTCAATGTACATCACCTATGTCTTCTTCCTGAGCATTCTTCACACAAAATATCACTAAAACATGTTATGTATTAGACATTCATGACAAAGTAAAGATTCAGTATTTGGTTTAATATAAACAAGACAAATATCTATTTTCCATGTAATAGTTATCTAAGAATCTAATATATGTATAAGATAATATCCTTCAAGAGATGATTTGAAGGAAATAACATGTCAATAATGAGCCATATTTTGAGCTCATCATCTCTCCCAAGCTTTACCTTTTTCAAGTCCCATTGCAAATATTAATTAGCATTCATAGCTCTAGCTTCTACTTTCTACACTCTAACTCAAATCATATTCATCAAATTCATCTATTATGTGTTTGTCTGAATTGCTAGTAAATCCTTGATGTGTTTGAATCATTTGTTTCCATATAATAAATTTCTCTTCTGATTGTGGAGCCTAACTCTACCATCCTAGAATAGGTATGATTAGTAAAGGTGGTCTATATCTCATGCCAATCCAATTATGTTCTCCCCTAGAGTTGATTACCTCTATTAAAATTTCTAGAATTGAGGATACTCTCCTCATACTCCATCTTAATTTATTTGGGGACATGACTTCTCACCTTTTAAGAGGCACTGAAAGTTGGTCCCATCTGTTTAAACTTGTAGCCATTACTGAATCAAAATTATGTCTTGAAAATAAATCAAAAGAAATAGTACAATTATGTAGAGCCTATAAATAATGTGTTTTAACCTCATCATTTAACAAATCACAGTTAAAATTCTATTTGATCAATCTAGGATTAAGAAAGGTTGGTCTGACACATAATCCTGTAGTCTTGGCATGATTTTTATAGTCCTCAAATCTGCCTTTCCATGCTATCTGATTTTTGAATGTAGAATGTAATGCTCTCAGTTGAACTTCTCCTACATGAAGATTTATCAAAAACTTATTATGCTCATTATTTACTAGAATCAAGTCATGAAAATAAAATTCACAAAGCAAATCATGTTGATTAGGTTCAGCACTATAGAAAATTTCTAAAAATGTTGCTGGCTACAAAATTTTGTAAGGAAGATGACAGGAGATCTGTAGAATCTACCATCTATAAAATTGTTCAAATGAAAAAAAATTGTATGTGGGAGAAGGATTCCTACATGCCAAAAGAGTTTCTCCTAATTTACATGCATCCTACAAATTTTATTCTAACTCTTGGACTTTAGCCTTTAATTTTTTCTTTTTATTTTCCAAGAGTTTATTTGAAGAAGTTGCATCTTTATTTTTTTGTTTAAGTACAGAATATTCTTCTTCAATTTGATGTAGTATTTGTAAGGGAGGAATATCTGGATCACTTGTTTGATAACCATGGTCAAGAAATACCTTAGGAGGAGAAAGTACAACAACAGGTACTTTGAAAGAGTTTACCAAATTCTACAATCTCCTATTTTCCTTCTTCAGACTTTCTACATATATCCAAAGACCAATCTATTCATCTTCATGTTATTTTATTATTTCCTCTAATCTATGAATTTTTGTGGCATGATCAGCAGATATTGTATCTAATTTCTACACCAAAGATGAGTTGAGATGGTCCTTATCTTGAAATTGACTGATCAAGTCAGCAATGTTAGTTATTTGTTTTTGTTCAAGATCTTGAGCTTGAGAAAGCTGCAAAGTTAGATACATAATAGGATCATTTAGATTTGATGATTTGCCTTTCTCACTAGTACATATAGTTTTCCCTTTATCCATTGCAGTTTCAACTAGAACAGGTGGTTGTTCTACCATACTTAATTCTTCTACCATGTGTGGCTCTTCCTCTAGATTTGGCTCCTCCATTATGATTGGAGAGTTCCTTTCAAAAGGAGTTTCTTCAATATCTATAGGTGTAGGAATATTCTGATGTATGGGGGAATGAGACACCATTTTAAGACTATCTAAAATATCTACAATTTCTTTTTCATCTTCTTCTGTTAAAATGAGTCTTCTCCTTTTAGTTACTCTTTGAGCTACACTTGGTTGATTTTCCTTCTCAACCATCAAACCCTTGGTCTTCTCAAGTTCTGTAGCAACCTTCCATCTCAATTTTCTTCTTCCTATCAAAGGAATTGGTTTTACTATAGACTCATGAGGTTCTTGTGGATACCTTAAAATTTTAGGGTTTTGAGACTTTGTGATTCTTCTTGAAGAAGAAGAAAGGATTTTTGTGGAGATTACAGTCTGAGATTATTTTCTTAATGTTATATTCTTAGTTGATGGGGTAGGTGGAGATGAGTGTTCTTATGGTACATTTGGGGTTTCTTGTGATATACTAATTTGAAATTCCTCCCAAACCTCTTGACCTTGCTAAAGGAAGTGATGCTAGATAATAAGCTGAATAAGGCCATGATGCCTAAGAGCAGTAGTAGGGGTTGTAGACATAAATTTCAGAGCACCATAAAAGAAAGATGGGAGGTTAATTTTGTAATGAGGTTTTTGTCTCCCATGCTTAAGATGTATTAACATTTTCATGATGTCTCCCCCTAATAGACTGTGTTGCCGTTCACAAATGATATATTTAAGTACCCACTTGGCTATATATTTCTAAGGTTCAGGAAGTGAATTTATTTTAATCCCTTTTGATTTTCCCTTGGAATCTACTAGACATGAAGTT
This sequence comes from Torreya grandis, assembly GCA_037957365.1. NCBI lineage: Eukaryota > Viridiplantae > Streptophyta > Pinopsida > Cupressales > Taxaceae > Torreya > Torreya grandis. Next base: position 2,100,316 of record JARHVA010002882.1, on the reverse strand, counting down.
CCAGTCTACTTATTACTATTAAACTAACTAATTAAATCACTAAATGAAACTCTACCTATAGCTCTCATTCCTTCTTCTATAACTTGTATAATTTGGCTTATGATTTGAGTTGTAACAGGAATAAAAATTCCTTTCACAATTGAAAATTTAGGGGTGAGATTGGTAATGAATTCACTTATCATTATTTCATCAAAACCCTAGAGCTTTTCAATGAAAGGTAGCCAGCCATTGGCTCTAAAAATTGTTATAAAAGATTTGTCTTTATGAAACTTCACTAGATCCTTTGGCTCTGATCTTGTCTTCTATCCCATTTTTATGTAGAGTCATAGTCATCTCAGTTCCTTTAACTCCAATTAAGGTGTACACCAGTCTTTTGTTGAAGTCAGTAGGAAACAAGATCTAAGGATCAACTTTTTTTGAAGTTCATAGAAAGGAAATGGTTCATTTGAAATGCTACAGCTACATGAGTCCTTAGTGTGGTATGATGCTTTGATACAGTTAAGCGTCACACATTTCTATGGAGTGTACCAACTATTTGGTCTCATCAATACAAGTTATGTGAAATGCTGACATGTTATATTGTCAATGACAGTGATTCTTTATTTCATTGAAAACCCTTTTTTATGACATCCCATCATTATGGTACTTGATGACTCAATTGATGATATCAAAGCTGCACACATATCCATACACCTTTGGTAGCTCAGTTACACACTTTTTCATTATGGCATGTGTCATTTCATTTCAGATGATTCAAATTTAGGTCATCTCAAAAGAATATGGTCTTAATCAAATTGAAGATAATCAGTTAACTAAACATAGATAAATAAAATATGTCTTACTTACTTTAACCTTAGATGTTATCCTTTGCTCGCCATGTGTCCTGCACAAATAGGCTTTCATGGATTAGTTTATTACATGGAGATGATAAATCATAGTGTCATGATGAGATTTTCTTATAATTTTTTTTTTTACCCTTTGGCTAGCCATTATTGGTTTTCTAGCCAAAGCCCCCCCTTTTTTTTGGTTGCAATGCATAGCCAGCCAGCAAGCTAGTTTTCTGGGTATGCATTGTCAATAGCGTCCTTGGAAGGATTTTCACTATTGATTATTATTATTATTATTATTATTATTATTATTATTATTATTATTATTATTATTATTATTTTTATTTAATTTTTTTTTGCTGGAGGATTATCAAGGAGCATGTTCACTAGAAGAAGTAGAGATTTCCATAATAGCTACTTGATCCTTTAATTTTTAAATAAATTCATTTTTATTGAGAGGTTGTTGATAGAGCTTCAACCTATGTCCATTGACTAATATAGCTATTCTACTATCATAAATAGGTATCAACTTAATAGAATAATTTTCATAGACCTCTTCAATCTCATAAGGTCCCAACCATCTTGTTTGTAGTTTTCTTTTGAACTGTTGAAATTTAAAATCAAATAATAGTTCCTAATCTCCTTTTTGAAACTTTTGTTTTTTTATTTGTGCATCATGCCAAACTTTTCTTTGATGTTGTACTATTTCAGTTCTTTGTAGTTCTTCCATCCTCATTTCATCAAGTTGATTAAGTTGTAGGAGTCTTTCTTTCTGCATTTCTTCTAACTCAATTCTTAATTTTATAGCTACTTTAAAAGTTTGTAATTCAAATTCAATAAAGAATAAAGGCTTCTTATCATAAACCAATTCATAAGGTAAAAATCTAGTTGTTATTTTCCAAATAGTATTATAGGCCCAAATAACTTTTGGTACCTTATCTGCCTAATCCTTTCTTCTAGAATTAACAACCTTGGTTAAAAAAATTTCCAATTCTTTGTTGGTGATTTCAACTTGTCCATTCACTTGTGGATGGTATGGAGATGTTTTTCTATGCTATGTTTGATACACTTGCATGAAATGCTTTATCATGTTTGACATGAACTACGGTCCTTGATCTAAGACTATCTTTCTTGGAGAACCAAATCCTTACATGATTTTGAAATATAAGAAATTAGCTACCATCTCCTCTCTTTCATGAGTTAATGCTTCCACTTCTTCCCACTTGGTCACGTTGTCTGTACATATTAGGAGATATTCTTTTCCTCTAGAAGGAGTATCCACTAGACCGATAAAATCAATTCCCCATTTCTCAAATGGTTTTAAAATCAATTGAGGATGAGGGTACAGAGGCATCTCTATTGAAAGAGTAGGATATCCACTTCACTAACAAGCATCACAGTGTCTGACATATATTTTTACTTATTGATGAAGATGAGACCAATAATATCCTACTCCCAAGATTTTATGTATGGTTCTTTGAGCCAAGTAATGGCCTCCTCCTAGTTCATCATGACAAGCTCTGATGAAATCATAAGCTTCACCATTTTTCACACACTGACAAAACACATGATCAGGTCCAATTTTAAATAACATTCCATTAATCCATTTAAAAGAACTTTCTTTGATTAAATGTTTCTTTTCTTTTTGTGAAAAGTGTAGAGGAAACTTCCATGTAGTGAGGTAATTAGCTATATCAGTAAACCACAGAGATTGTGCTAAAATAGTAAATAATTATTCATCTAGATATTCATCTTCCACTGGTTCTTCTTCATCTAAAGTGTTGATTCTTGACAAGAAATCAACAACCACATTAGAGTTCCCTAGTTTTTTTATAATAGTAACATCAAATTCTTGTAAGAGAAATAGCCATCTAATAACCCTACCTCCTACAATTAGTTTGTTGGTAAGATATCTAATAGTTGAATGGTCTGTATAGATAAATACCTTGTAACCTATTATGTAGTGTCTGAATTTGTTGATTGCATAAATTATACCTAAGAATTCCTTCTCATTTATGGTGTAATTTCTTTCAGTAGGTGTCATGTTTTTGCTAATATAATATATAGCATACATGTTACCTTCTTCATACTTTTGTCCAAGAACTACTCCTAGTGATGTATTGGAAGCATCTGTGTATATATGGAATGGCTTAGTCCAATTTGGTCCTCTTAATATTGTAGTGGTAACAAGTTTAGCTTTAATGGTTTCAAAGGCCTGCTGGCAACTATCATTCCATTTGAATGTACTATCTTTTGTAAGTAAGGCAAATGTAGGGGTAGCTATTTGTCTAAACTTATCTATGAAGCATCTGTAGTAACCAACATGTCCCAAAAAACTCTTAACTTTAGTTTGTGTTTGTGGAATGGATAAATTGGAAATTATTTCAACTTTCTTTGAATCTACTTGAATGCCTTTTGTAGAAATATGATGTCCCAGGACTATTCCTTCATCCATCATCAACAAACATTTCTCATGGCTCAAAGATAATTGATGTTCCTCATATCTAATCAATATTCTTTCCAATTTGGTAAGAGCTTCTTCATAAGTTTCACCATAAATAGTGAAATCATCCATATATACCTCAACACAATCATTTGTAAGGTCAGAGAATATTACCAAAACTGCTCTTTGGAAGGTTGTTGGAGAAATACAGAGTCCAAATAGAAGTACTCAGTAAGTAAAATTTCTCCAAGGGTAGTTAAATTTGGTTTTATCTTGATCTTCAAATACTACCATTATCTGGTTATACCCACTGAACCCATCTAGGAAAGAAAAATATTTCTTTCCTGCCAAGTTATCAAGAACTTGATCAATGAAAGGTAAAGGAAAGTAATCCCTTAATGTTACTTTGTTTAATTCTCTATAATCCACACACACTCTTAACTTTCCATTTTTCTTTGGCATAATTACCAGAGGTGACACCCACTGGCTGTTTGAGATGGGGTAAATAAACCCAACTTCTAGCAACTTTTGGATTTTTGCTTTGACTATTTCTTTTAGTGTTAGGTTTATTCTTCTTTGTGATTGTCTGATCAGTTTGATAGATTCTATGTAAATGTAATGAGTGCATATGTTGGGGTGAATTCATTTCATGTCAATATAATCCCAAGCAAAATCCTTGATATGTCTTTCCAATACTTCAAAGAGTTGATCTTCCTCTTCATTTGTTAACCAACTATTGATGTTTAAAAATTTTCCAGGTAATACCATGATTGGTTTTGTACCTGGGTAGTTAGATTATATTTGCTTAAACTCACTAATTAATAATTTTAGAGGACATGGATGAGGAAGTGGCTTATGAAACATGGTTACATTATCAACAAACTCTTTTTCAGGAGGGATCAGTCTTGCTAAAGAACAATGAAATGCATCTAAGAAATGAGTTTGTTGTTGTTCTACCAATTTCCACACACTTTCCTAAATCAATCTATGATCATATGATGAGTAAGTACTAGCAGAAGTAGAAGTGAAGGTTTCAAAATTTTCCATCAGACCCAAGAATCCTAAACTAAGGCAGCCTGTAGCTTTCAGAATGGCAGAGTTCATAGTTTCTAGACTGGCATAGTCTATAGTTTTTGGGTATATGTCTCCATTTAATTCTTCCAAGTGTTTTTTAACTATGATCATGGCTAATGAGGAAATGTTATTTAATGTGTTGTCTGATTCATCCACCCAAAGTTCTTGTATGTAATTTGTTGATGGTTTTGTGGGAGGATACAAGGAGATGCATTTAGATTTTAACCCATTGGAAATGGTCATGTCTCCTAACCTGCAATTAATCAATGTTAGTATAGTAGCCAACCATGGTCTACCTAGGATTATAGGATATCCTAGATTCTTTGTTTTGGGTTGAAACACCATGAAAACTACTGGATATTCCCAAGATTCTATTAACATTTCAACATTTTCTATAGTTCCCTTTGGTTTCGTTACTGACTGGTCATTTGAAGAATGGTAGTTGTAGGTTGCATTTTCATAAGAGATAATGCATGGAGAGTATTAGTTGTCATGACATTGATTTATACTCCCAAATCTACCAAGACATTAGGAATTTATTTTCCTCTGATTGTGATTGTGATCATTGGGCTTCCTGAATCTGCATATTTTGGAACTAATAGTTTTCCTACTAATAAATCAGTAACTTTTCCATCAACATGAATGGTTTCAAGATATTTTACCTTCCTCCCAGGTGTCTTAATACAAATGTTTTTGATGATCTTATTTAATTCAGGTATATCCCTAATAGCTTGTAGAAGGTGTACCTCAATATTGATCTTTTACAACTCATGAACCAAGTTTGAGTTTGGTTTGATATCAGTTTCTCTTAATCTTTCAAGAAAAGGAACTACTAGTGTAGTAGTGTTTCCTTTGTTTACTTCAGGTATCATTTTGATTTCAGCTTCTCCATTGCTTAATTGAGATGATTCTATCTTTTCATTTTCATTAGGTATCTCAGAAATGAGTACTGGAGGTTTTTGTATAGTTTTTCCTGATCTCAAGTGTATGTCTAAACACTAAATATCTCCAACATTGATTGTTTCTTCCTATTTATTGACATAAACAGGTGTTGGTTGTTTATTTTTTAGATTTTCTATTAGTTATACAGGCATTAAGGGTTGATTAATTTTTCCTTATTTTTGAATAACTAGGGGTGGCATAATGGTTTGTTGTTGAAGTGGTCTTTTTGGTTGGGTGAATTGTGACTGTGGGTTCCACTGCTAATTCCATTATTGGTATGGTTGTGGCATCCAATGCTACTATAGTACCCATTATTTTTGTGGCTATGGCACCATCCATGGAGGTGTTTGCATCTAATCTTGTATCTCAGGGCTCATTTTCATTTGTTTACTTCAGGGCTCATTTTGATTTTAGCTTCTTCAGTGCTTAATTGAGATGATTCTATCTTTTCATTTTCATCAAGTATCTTAGAAATGAGTACTGGAGGTTTTTGTATATTTTTTCCTAATCTCAAATGTATGTCTGAACACTCAATAGCTCCAACATTGATTGTTTCTTCCTGTTCATTGACATAAATAGGTGTTGGTTGTTTATTTTTTGGATTTGCTATTCGTTATGTAGGCATTGAGGGCTGATTGATTTGTCCCTATTGTTGAATAACTAGGGGTGGCATAATGGTTTGATGTTGAATTGGTCTTCTTAGTTGGGTGAATTGTGATGTTGGGTTTCACTACTAATTCTATTGTTGGTATGGCTGTGGCATCCAATGTTGTTATGGTACCCAGTGTTGTTATGGTTATGGCACCATCCATGGAGGTGTTGGCATCCAATCTTGTCCTACCTATGGATTTTGAATTGATGGTATTTGGGGTTGATTCCAAAATGGTGAAGGGATTGAAACATTCCATGGTTCCATCCATGGATTAACTAGATTTATTGCATTAAACTATCCTTGAGCCTGGTTTTGTGGGGCAAAGTTTTGTCTTTGAATATAATTTATTTATTCAGTGGACTGGACTTTGGTTTTCATTTGATTCCTTAAAATAAGTAGAAGGGTGCAATATTTGGTATCATGATCTATTGCATCAAAGATCCCACATGATGAAATATTGGTTCTATCTAGGGGCAGTCTCTAAGGGTGTATTTCTATCTACACTTAGGACAGTAGATTGTTAAAGGGTCTGTTGCATTTGCCTTAGCTTGAAGGCCATCCAGAATACTATTTAGTGTAACCAGAATATCTATTTTGAGATTAGTAAATTCTTCCATTAATTTACCCACTTCATTAGATTTCCCTAACTTTCCTTTCCTAATTTTAGGTTTTGTTTGAGAGTAATTGATACAAAGCTCAAAAATTTGATTGAAAGCCAACTTATTTATATCTCCTCTGCCCATCAGATTTAAGGCATCTCTAGCGTCTTCATCCAATCCTTTCAAGAAAACCAATTTCTAAACATTTTTAGTGAGTGGATAATTGCTTCTTTTATGAGTGAACATGAATCTATCCAAATAATATTCTAAAGATTCATCCTCATTCTGTTTGATTTTGAAGAAATCCTCTTTTCTTTCTCGCACTCAGCAGTAATCTTGGTATTTGTTCAAGAATTATGTTTCTATGTCATCCCATTTTCTAATAGAATTTCCAAGTAAACCCATGAACCATCTCATAGTTGGATCTTTAAATGTAGAGGGAAATAGTTTTAATTTCTGGCTATCAGTTGTGTAATCATAGGTTTGACATAGCACCTTAAATTTAAATAGGAATTGATCAGGATCTTCTGTAGATCATCTCTAGACATTTGGCAGATTAGCTAGTGAAATATTTTTCATGGGGGTTTGATCATTATGATTTTCAATAATAGAAAAGGAGAAAGTCCTTCCTAGTTGTGTGAATTATTTATTTTTTTGGAGAGCCATTTCTTCTTCTGATGAAATTTCAAAGCTGGGATGATCTTCCCACTGAATGTTTGTGGTCTCAGCTATAGGTTTTTCCAAGTTCTCAGAATTTTCTTCAGCTATGGATCTTTGAAATGTTTCTTCTAAGTCTTTGGCAATCTTTAAATAATGTCTTCCTGCAAGAGATTGATCTTGAGGAATTTGTCCTAAGGAGCTTGTTTGTGGTAATGGCCTAGTTCCTATCCCAGTTTCAAAAGATTCTTGCAAATAGGTTTCACTTGTATCTTCTAGTTCACTACTCATAGATGTTGGAGTGTCCACTTGTGTCCTCAGTGGAAAATTTGGAATAAATAATCCTTTAGAATCTCTAGGATGGTACATCAATTAATTAATTGTTTTTGGGATTTTTATGATTTTTACAATTTTATTTTACTCTAGATCAATAATTATTACCTTACTAACACCTTGTATTCCCTGGTAACGGTGCCAAAAATGATGAGTGTCATCTAACTCCTCATTTAACCAATATTCAATTGGTGTCTTATCAACTAGGGCCAGTGTCCAAAGCTATCTGTAGTAATGTTGGGATGGTAGATCTAGAAGTCTGCTTATGGGGGTGATTACTGATCCTATTCTAACTTTGACTAAACTACTTGATTCATGATTTTGCTAAAAAAATAAAGAAATCAAATCAATCCACTCTTTTGCTGGAAATAAAAGATCACACTCCTATTTTATGTTTGTAGGGAAAGTAAATTCACACTTCTACTTACAAAAAGAAATTTACTTCACACTTCTATTGTAAAATAAAACATACTTTGCATAGAAAAGAAATGAAATAAGAAAATTCTCTTTTTAAACTAAGAATTGGTTTTGATGTTTTTATAAATAAATTCAAATAGTAACAAGATTCTAACTAATAAAATAGAACATAAATACCATACACAGTTCTTGGTTCCAAGGATAGTGGGTCGTTGCTCCTCTCAGACTCAGGAACAAAGATTAATCAGTGCTAGAAACTTGAAGTAATAATTCATAGAAATAAAATAATTACAATCAGATTGAAACATATTTGCTTATCTAATTCTTGATCCTCTATGTTCTCTATATCTTCTATTTTCTTTTCTCTTTTTTATAGTCAAAAGTCTTACACTTTATACTAATACAATCAACTCAAAATAAGATGCAAAAGAATAGGACTCCTGGTCGATCCCTTCATCCAAAGATAGGAGATTGGATTTCCAAAAGATCCAATTATTTTGATGAAATAAATATCCTATCCTATAATAGTTCTCAAATCTGATTATATACAAATCTATCAAAAGCAAGTTCTTCAAAAGAGCAAGTAGTTATTTTCCTTATTTGATTCCAGCTAGAATGGTTCTTTCTTATCCTATCTGGTCTCCAGCTTCCCATTGTCCTTATAGAATTCTCAGTATTGACCCTACGGAGTCCATAGAAATGAGCCTATGGAGTCCGTAGAAATAAGCTTGTGAAGTCCATAGAAACAAGCTTGTGGAGTCCGTAGAAACAAGCCTGCAGAGTCTGTAGTTCTGCTAGATGGAGATCAAAATGGAATGTTCATTGTACGTCGCCTGTGTCTTCTTCCTAAGCATTCTTCACACAAAATATCACTAAAACATGCTATGTATTAGACATTAATGACAAAGTAAAGATTAATATAAATAATACAAATATCTATTTTCTATGTAATAACTATCTAAGAATCTAAGATTTGTATAAGATAATATCCTTCGAGAGATGATTTGAAGGAAATAACATGTCAATAATGAGCCATATTTTGATTTCATCAGTTGGTTTTACACACACCTTAGAAATTTTAAATGTGATAGCCTCTAATGTTTTGGTATCTATATGTAACAACTATCCACTTTAGGACACGAGTTATAGGTATGAAATTTAAACAACCAAGTGATAGAATAATAAGTTGAGCCTATGGGTTATTTAACCAAGTTTTGTGGATGGATGCATGAAATATAATAAAAGGCATTCACTAGGCAATTTGGATGGTTGAAATATTATTCTATGGTGGGTAGGTCTTAAAGAAACTCCAAAAGGGAAATAAGGGGAAGGTAGGAAATAAAGTTGTGTTCTTAAAGGGTAGATTATAAGGCTATTTATTAGGTAGAAAAATATCTCCAAGACTAGTGTTTACTATTTTTAGCTATTGCACACTCATGAAAAAACATGGTTAGTAGTCTAGGATAACAAATATAGGATTCTTGATTATCTCAACTGATGCTTTCCCTTTTTAGGGATATTATTTCACACCCTTGTCTAAAAGATTACAACTCAAATTAAGAAGTTATCTAGGTTAGTTATAGATCATGCCTAGAATACTATATCATAATAAGATACTTATACACACCTTGGATTATAAATTCAATCTTTACTAACTATTTAAACCAATGAAACCTATCAATCCTCAATTTTTATTGCACATCTAAGATTAATATTCATTAATTTAAATAATCAAATCCATTCATAAAATTATCACACTTCAAAATTATTGAATCAATATAGATAAAGAGAATTCAAATTTATTAACATAGAGAGGAAAGAATAAAGATCAAACACAATTGCATGACAATCAAAATATTTATCTCTTCTTATATATTCATTTAAAACTTTGACCCTTTAAAAAGAGGGTTCTACATGTATATAAAGAACTTGGGGAAGGGGTTGCCTCATCCTTCAAGTTTAGAAAACTTTGATTACATCCTAAAAGACTAGATGATAAGTTTCAGTTGCATGTCATAACTTATATATACTTTAGACATGCAACATGTGCATGCTGATAGAAAATAATATATTTAATTAAAACATGGACGTAACTAGGAATTAACTATTCATTTGTAATTATTATATAAAAATTATACATAAATAACATTTTAAATTTAGCTAAATTGATTCCTACTTAACATTTATCAAAATTATTGTTAGAACTATTGTTTTGCTTGTTGTTATAGATGTGGTAACTAGATTTGTACTTGGTGATACACTCATTGATTAACTAGAGTTATGATTAAAACTAGTCTATGAGGTGGCAATGATGTAGATCTTGAACTAGAAGTGGTTATAGTTGATGATAGTGTTGCTATTAACATTGTAGGTGGGGTTTGAGGAGTAGAACTGGTAGGTGGCAATAATTTTGATTTCTTATTTGAATCCAAATATTGATAATATTGGTATACCTTAGCATGTTACATACAAATTAATTTAATGTCAATAAGATGATGTCTATTCGCCCTACATGTTTATTCCATCTACCTTTTATGTTCTATCTTGGTGGCTCAAAATCCAACCTATAAGACTTATACCTATATTAACTTTATCCTTGGTGTGCTCAAATTGGATTCAATGTCCTCCAAGTTTAGTCCTTATAAACTCTATTTGAAGCCATCTGAGACCTCCTAAATCATTTGATCAAATGTAGCTCAAGCTACCATCTTCCTTCTGTTATCCTAGACTCTGGTCAATTCAAGCACAATCAAAATTTGTGTTGCTTAGTTTTCCTATGTTATAAGATTATTCATGAGAGATTTAGAATATGAAACTAAATACCATGCCTCCTATATTCTAATGAGATCTAGATTAAATGCATTAGATGCCTCCATAGGGGTCATCAGGTCTAGGTAGTTGAATGCTTTATTGGGGGTATTTAATGCCAAAAAATTCAATTTATTACTGTCTTCTCTAAGAAGCTTAAATAATTTGGTTATTGAATTCACATGCAAAGCCAATTGAACTCTCAAAGAATGAATTATATCCAAAATATCATATAACTTAAATGCCACATTTTTTACATCTTGTTATATACTAGGGGGAACTCATATTACTTGTTGCTACTCTTTGAGAGTTTCCAAATCTTATTCCATCTCTTGTCTAGCCATCTACATTCCTTCATATGTAGACATGACTACCTTATCATAGGTCTCCATATAGGATTTGAGGTCCTCAATGTATAGGGACTGACCCTTATTCATGTTTTTCCTCTTTGAAATAGAATAAACCTCTTCCTTTTCCTCTAAAATATACCCTCTCCCAAAACTATCTTCAATCTTTCTCTTTCTAACCCTCTAGATAGATGTTTTAGCCTTGTCAAAAATTGAGCTTACCATGAGAAGCTCAATAATATTCAAATTAGACCTCTTAGAGGCCAAAGCTCCTAACTCCTTGGTCCAGTTTGGAAGAGTGAGTTTGAAAGGATCTAATGGTTGAGTTTTTACTTATGCATGTTCCTCAAGTTCATGTTTAGTTTTAGAAGAGGGTTTGGGCATTAAGGGCCAAATTATTTTAGACTGGTCTATGTTCCCTAATTATGGCATTGGGTGCACAACACAGACTGGTTAGTTTTTTGGATCCCTCTTGGTTGTCACTGTTATTGTTGTTTGGAATGGTGTTTTAGAAGGCAGAGGTAAACCAAATTGGGTAGAGGAATCAATAATTTGGGTGATGGATTAGATGATGGTTGGGATGGAAAGAGATATAGTTAAAGAGATAGAGACTAAAGGAATGGAAATTGAAGTAGTAAAGTTTGAAGAAACTAAAGTGTCAATAGGAAGAGTAGATGTTGGGTGCATGAAAAAAAGACCCACTAAAATTGATAGAATATGAAAGAAATTGGAAACACATGGAATAGGTGTACTATAAACAACATGTAATGACATTAAAGTAAAAATACCTAAGGGGGTAGTAAAGAGAGCACCCTTACCAAGTGAATCACCATTGAGAGGCACTTTTGATTTTAGTGCTTACAAGCTGAAGACCTTGGCTTGATGTAATTCCTCCTCTCCACCTCTTATGTTGGCTCTCCTTCTAGTGAATTTTGTGCACAATTGTGTGCTTACATGGATGGAATCTAAGGTATAACCCCTTTTTCTTTCCTCTTATAACATCATGTCATTCTCCTAACTTGTGTAGTAGTGACCTATTGGGGAAAGGGAGGGGTAGTTATAATGGATGTCAAGGATATTAAAGCCACAATAATGGGTGTCATTTATTATTTATCAAAATAATCCAATAAAATTATCATCTCTTCATTACTTGTGTTTTCCTATTGCTATGTTATATCCTCTACTAATTCCTACTTAAATTTCCTCAGTTTCACAACTTATGATTAAACTAGAGGAGTGTGTTACTTTTCATCTTATTGTGTAGGATCAAGCATCTCTTATATATCTTGATGATTTTCACATTCTTCAAAAATTTCTACTTCACTTGCCATCTATTCTTTCTCTTTTTGTTGGTCCTGAGCCATAGGTGGACATTGGGGATCTTGTCCCTTGTTTGATGGTTATTGATATGTCCTACCACTCCATAAGTTAGAGGATCTTCATCTTCCTAGTGGTGATATCCTAAATTTTTCTTGTTTGAGTTTGAGTGAGGGTTCAACTTGCATTACCCTCAATAATTCCTTGCTCAAGCCCATTGTCATTACTCTTTATTTCACTCTCTCATCATCTTTGGCATTTATAAATAGGAAGTCATGATCAAATGGCTTGAATTTATATGAAATACATAAGCTATGGTTTTTTTTGGAATTTTCCATGGGGGTCCTAATACTTAAAGGGGAGAGTGGCTAATGCATATGATCTCCTCATATTTCTAGGTTCCTTGAATTACCTATTGATGGTGTAATACATCCTCATAATAGTGATATGGGATTTATGGAAGGTACCCTTATTTTTATTTTTTATCTCTTTGTCTATACCATTCCATATATATAAGGCAATTTTTTATTTATCCACCTTGTTAATCATAAAATAGGAAGTTGAAGAAGATCCACCTTATGACCAAAAACAATGATAATGGTGTAATCAGGGTATATCCAATAGTCTCCCACATTGGAAAGTGTTTTGTAAATTTTGGGTGAAATCCCAACCAAATACTAGCCATGAATGGCCATCCAAACCTAAGGGTAGAGATCTTTTGTAATCATAGTGATGTTCTTGACATATGATTATATGCGAATGAAAGTGTAATAGTCACATATTATATTTTTATAACATATGGGTTGGGACTTCATAAAACTCCATTATGATTGTACACTATTCCCATGATTGTATCTAATAGGTAAGAAATCATATAAAATTTTCAACCATGTGTCCTTATGTCTTTAGGAAAAATTTAATCTTGTAGGTAGGCACTTATGACTTCCCCTAATGTATAAGTGTGATTTGAAGTATTGAGTAGGTCTAGCAAGGGAAACCATTCTAGATGTAGGAAGTGGATGCTTATGTGGTTGAAGAGTCAATTAAATAATGATATGCCTATGCAAATCCCCATCTTGAAATGGGTGATAAGGATGAGATTCTTATAATATTAGTTTTCAGTGAATGTCTCACTTGAGAGAAGCCACCTTCTTAGTACTCACTCCACATTATTGACTTTATTATAGGTGACAATGGTATGAAAGTTAAATGTAACATATGGGATAAAGAGACTCAGATACCTCGTGAATGCTTCTCTAGAGTTGTACATGATGACTATGTTTTTGTACATGTAGTGTAGGTAATTATTGTCTACAATTATACCCTTTAATATGTTGGGTGAATATTTTGTCATCAACTAACTGATGACAAAATGGATATATCAGCCATAGTGTAGGGAGATTTACACCATGAAGAGTATGGGTTTACCAGATCTGGATGAATTAAATCTCTCCTCTCATCAAGGGGAGGTTCCCTATTAGTACTTACCTGCTAGATATATATAATTAAGTATAAAATAACACATGGGGGTGGTATAACAGCATCTACCTCTCTTTTTTCAAAGGTAATGTACAAGGAAAAAAAGAGGGAAAATCTTGGCCTATCGCTAACAACACTCCTCTTCTTTCAGGAATGGTATTAAGCAGAGAGCAAGAAATCACCTGAAGTAACAAAGTCACAAGAATGCTCACGCAAGCACAAAGTTTTACATAGCTTCTCCACAGATCTGGAATAAGTACAACCATAGAGTAAAATGAAGCACAAAGTCTTCACCTGAAACTACAAAAGATAACTAAATCTCAAAGATAAAAGCAGCACAAAGTCTATCTTCTACCCTCTAGAAATGCCCTTAGATAAAATAAACACACCCACTTTGCTTATTAAATCAGATGAATAAGATATTACCAAGAAAAAGGACATAAGAACTATTTCCTAAATAACACAGACAATCTCAACACAAAGTCTGAAATAACCTACTTCTCATTCATTCAACAGAATATGATTTACAAATTCGAGCACAAAGTCTCAAAAGTTGCTTCAATTTCAGCAGAGTATTTGCTATTAATTTTTTCAAGATCCTATTACAAATGAGGTCTCCAATATATATAGGGAGAAAATCCTCAAAAATAGAAAAATATATATATATATATATATATATATATATATCTTGGTCAAAGATGACTCATCTTTGACTTTTAGATATTTTTCCAAACTTTTACATGTAATTACATTTTTCAAAATTGCATGCACTTTGCACAAAATAGAAGTACATAAGGAGAGAAGAAGAAAAAAAATAAAGAGAGAGGGAGAATCAGTTCTGGCCACCAGGTTTCTTCAGATGAACATCATACATGGTGATAGATGTCTGAATTCCTATGATGTCTGGTGCAGTTGCATTCTTGGAGATGATTCTTGCTTAGATCAGTGCGTCTTTCAATGCTGTGATGGCTTTAGTATGGCTAGTTAACCTGGATTTCAGATTCTCCAAAGTTAACTGAGCATCTAGAATGCTGTCCACCGAAGACATTGAGAATGATTTTTCTTTAAAATCTTTCCGAATCATCTCCTTGAAATTTTGAATCATCTCCTCTGTCGAAAGGAACTGATGGTCCTTAGAGGTCAAGTCGCATGGCAGCTCTTCTAACTTATTTAGCAAGCTCAGGTCACTCTTCTCACTAGCTTCCTTGAAAGCTTTAAGATCATCGATTAAATCTTTGAGTACCTGGATTTTGAAGACAAGTGACTCCTTGATCTCAACATAGGAGTCCTTGTTGGAGATGACACCGATAGATATCAGGGTACTCTTCTTGAGATTTTTCATTTCCTTCCATCTGCCAAGATCTTTCTCCAAGCTGTCAATCTCATGAGAAATGAGGGAGACGAAGTCATCTACTTGTGTTTTTACTTTCTTCATTTTACCTATCCTTTCTACAACCTCTGACAGCAAAGAAACTCCCTGAGTATGCATCCTTTCGATATAGTCCTCTAGGACTTTTCTCTTTAAATAAGTCTTTTTCGCCTTTTGAATGACTGAGTCATCCACTAAGAAGGCCTTTGGAGTTGCTGCTTTAGGAGGAAGAGTGAACCTTTTGATCACTGCTATCAGCTGCTCTATTCTGGCTTTGTAATAATCTTCCATCTCCTTTTCTCTGTCAAATTTATGGACCATAATGTCCATGGCAGCTTGAAGATCACTTTTCACACCTTCGTGAGTTACTTTGCCAAGTTCAACATGAGAGACGGAATAGCTACTCATCTCGAAACCCTCAAGGGTTGCATCTTGTGGGGGCCTGGCCATTTCTAGAAAATTTTGCCCTTTTTCTTTGACTAATTTGGAGAGAATTCTTGGCCTCTTTGAAGCCTTTGCTTTCACCGGCACTAACTTGCCAAAGTCAAACTCATCTGGTGAGATGGCCATCTTCTTTCTTTTCAGCATGAAAGTAGACATCCAAGGTGGGAAAGAAGTACCTATTGTGGCAATGGTTATCTCTGCTAGTGTTATTATAGCAGCTTCTATGTTGTTAGTGGTGACAGTTGTTGTAGTCAGAGTAACTGGTGAAACTGCATCGATTACTGATCTTGGCTCGGGTGTAGGGCTTGTTGGCAAGTTGAAGGAAGGAGATGACAAACTTGGAATGGATCCAAAAGAGCGAGGGGAACTTCCAGAAGGGCCCTGAGGATCACCAAATACAACCCTAGAAAGAGAAGCGGCTCTAAAAGAGGGAACACTGATTGGGGAGATAGGAGAAATGGGCACTATGGGAGATTGAGGGGGAGAAGGAGAGGCACTCTAGATCGGCTGTGCTTGTTCTTGTGAGACTGGAGATCCAACACTTGATTGTTCTGATGGTTGATCCTCTGTCTCCATGGGTTGAGTTATCTGTGCCTGAGGGCTTTGTTCTTTAGTTCCTTTGGTCGCTACTACAGGCTCTTCAGTGGCTTTAGGCTTCTTAGATACAAAGACGATCCTCGGCTTGTGAAGCCCAGAAGAAGGGATATCACCTTTATTTTTAGTTCTGTTCTATGCCTTCCTCTTCAATTCTACCTAGTAGTCAGCCTCTGATCCCGTAATGAATTCCTTCAGGGTGATCCCTTTGGCTGCTAACCAATCATTGGTGTTAGCCAATATTGGTTCAAATCTTTTTCTCAAAGAAGTCAGCTCCTTCTGAGACCACTAAATTGGAGGGAGAGGGGAACCAACAACCTTTTCTGCCAGATACCTATTGTTTATGATGTTCCCATCATCAATTAGACTAGATGGGATCTCTACAAGTCTGAGGTATTCTATCTGATCTAGTGTTAGACTGTAATAGTCCATTTTACTTATTTCTTTGGCCATCCTTAGGTCCACCCAGATATCCTCAATCATGGGTTTGTGGGACTGAGTTTTCCTTCTGATCTTTTCCTTAACTCCCTTATAGTCAAATTTCTCCTATCTCTTGAATGGCTTGATAGTAACCATCTGTATTTCTATTTCCATAACCCTGGCTTTGGTTGATGTGGCAATTGAAAACCTACCAATCTAGATCAGAAACTTGAAACTGAGTCTCTTGAGTTCCATTTGTTTAGTATGCACGACAGCCAGTTATTGGCAAAGCTCCATTAGGACTAACTTATCTGAAGGGAATTTGGGGAGAATATAAGGGTATCCTTGGTAAAAACCAACTTGAAGATAACAAAAAGTAGGGAACTAGAGGAACATGCAGCCATAACCGTTTACTACTACCTAGGCCTCGTCTGATATTCTCTTCTGCTTGAGCTGAGGATCGAAGAGACATAAAAACACGGTAAAGAATGTGTCATTTACTCATTTGAAATGACGTGTTGACCCTTGAAGCATCAGCTGAGGATAATATGAGTAGATCGAGGTGGTCTTTCTATCTCCCTCTGTAGTCAATCCTGGGAAAGATCGTATTGTGGTAGCTATATAGACCAGGTACAAAGTCATGTAGAACTTGAAGGAAGTATGTACCTTGGTCAACTATTCATGAATGGCATTATTGATTTGTTCTCCCCAAAATATAGTTTTCTTGCCCTGGAGGATGATCTTAATGAATGGGTACATCCATTCATGGAACTGTGAAGAAGACGGGAGGCCCCGTACTCTGCTGAGAAGGGTGATCAAGTCACCAACTTCTTCGATGAAGTCACTCCTTGGGAAGTTCTTCGGCCATCTGGAGAGGCCTGTCCTGGGGGTCTTTAGCCACTTGTAATTGATTACTTTCTTTGCCCTTTTAGGGTCTTTGTCGTACTCCTTTTGTGTGTTCATGAAGTTGATTTGAGTTACTTCAGTGGCTGGAGGACACAAGAAAACTTTGTCGATAAAATTGGGGTCCAACCAAATTATCATGCTGCCACTGGCATCTAAAATTGATCTGGTCTCTTTGTTGTAAAAATGTGTGCACTGGAGGATGAACTCAGCATGATGTGCTACTATCGAAAAGGTGGCCACCAGGTGGATGTTGCTCTCAATAATCCTCTTTATCCCAGTGCTGGGATTTGTCGCCTTTGTTCGCGCCAGGAACTCAGCCATGTCCACATGGCCGATCTCAGTGTCTCGAATGTCATCGACATTCGAGGAGACTGATATGGGCAGAAAGACACTCTGGTACTTATATTTCATACTTTTCACCTTTTTGGGAGATGCTTTTGTCATGGAGAATGATCCTGACTGGATGGGAGCAAGTGTGCAGGAATCTACTGAAGGTGTTGCAGTCATGATCACAGATAAGAGGAGAGTAGATGAGAGAGGAAAAGCACAATTTAAGTGATAATGGTTAGTAGAGGTCACTTAAAAAGGCCAAGATGGGAGAAGGAATGGAAAATGAGGAGAAAGGGAAAGAAAGGGACAACTTAGAAAAATTTCTGAGAGTTACGCAAAAATGGGGGAAAAAATTGCAAGGGCGGCGAAAATTGCCGCCTCTACAAAAAGTTGGAAAAGAGAGTAAGGGTAGCGAAAATCACCACCCTTACAGCTAGAAATGAAACATGCAGGGGTGGCAATTTTCACTGCCCTTGTAGGCATCGAAGAGAAAGCAGGGGTAGCAATTTTCACCGCCCCTATAATACAGTTATAAAATCGTGCAGGGGTGGTGATTTTCACCACCCTTGCATGTAGAAAGAAGAAAACATGTAGGGGCAATGATTTTCACCACCCTTACACAGAGGGGGGAAGAAGAATAAAATGTAGGCAGCAAGAAATGCCACCCGTGTGAGTTTGTGAAGTGAACCCACGGGCAGAGGGAAAAAGAGAAGCCCACGACGAGGAAGGAAGGGAAAGGTCACGGTGAGGAGAGGAGGGACAGGTGGAAGGACGCGAGCAAAGACGCAGGCTAGAGGAGAGAGGAAGGAGGAAAGAAAAACTAAAACATCAAACTAATTCTAAGCTAAAACAAAAGAAAATAAGAAATAAATGCAAAAAAAACAAACCCTACCTGAGAAACCTCACGCACCATGAGGTTGAATCCATGAACACGTGCTTCGAATCGTCAACTGGGGTGCTTAGGTGCAAGGGGTAGGAGGAGAGGAGGAAGTAATGAGGACAACAAGGCTCAAATTGGATTATATGGGGTGAAAAACGCACCCTAACAACCCACCGCATGCGGCCATTAATACCTGCATGAAAATTGAGGCATGCAAGGGTGGCGATTTTTGCCGCCCTTACATTTTTTGATTCATCCTGCAGGGGCGGAGATTTTTGCCACCCTTGCATGCCAAGGAGCAGGGGTGGAAAAAATTGATGCCCTTGCGGAAAAAGTGCAAGGGCAGCAAAATTTTCCGCCCTTGCACAAAAAGAAAAGGAAATGCAGAGGCAGCAAAAAATACCGCCCCTGCGAAAAAAAAAAGACAACTCCGGAAGGAGAGTCTGGGGGGGAAACTTGGCTGGGACGAGATGGTAACCACTTTCTCATTCTGAGGCCAAGGTGAAAATAAATTTTGAAATTCATCTCAAAAAATGAACTTAGAGAGATGAAAGATGAAACAGACAAGTTTTGTAGGGGGTTGATTCCAAAAATGAGCTAGCTGAATTTGGAAACAACAGTTGGCTCCTATTGGGGAACTTCCATTTAATCGAAGTGATTAGTGGGAGTAGAAACCAGTCTCTAAGTGCCTTCATCCAAGCCATTGGGCTACGGAGTCAAGCAAAAAATGGAAAAAAAATAGACAAAACATAAAAACTATACATATATACAAATGGACTCATCTGAGCTTCAAGGATTGAATAGCTTGAGATGCTATCCACTGTGAGGTAGTGCAAATGGTGTTCCATATTGGTACTACAGCAAGAAGCTAGCCTCACCATAGAGCTATCGAATGGTAAACGGGCCTCTCCATAGAGAGTCAAATTTGCCATGCATCCCTTTTGGTTCTCGCCTCTTATCCCATAACAAGACTTGATCTCTAACTTGGAATTCACACACTCTAGCCCTCTTATCAAAAAGTGCTTTCACCCGGTCCTGATGTTCCTTGATTCGATCCACTACCATAACTCATTGTTCATTTAGCTCGGTTAGACACATGATTCATTTGTCAACTGAGCTTTCAAAGGTTGAGTCTTTGATTGATCTAGTTAACCTGAGCGCTGGTAGTTTAAGGGTGATAAGAATTTCTGCATTCAATCCATACAGAAGTTGGAAGGGTGACATACCTATAGCCCTTTTAGGTGTTATCCTGTCAGCCCATAAAGCATCATACAAAGCTTTGTGCCATATTCTCTGATTGTCATCCACCAACTTCCTGATAATGGTGACCAGGTTCTTGTTACTTGATTCTGCTTGGCCATTCCCTTGAGGACAATAGTCTGAAGTGTGGGATAAGGTAATCCCATAATGGAAACAAAATTAATTAATTTTGTGTGATGAAAAATAGGCCGCATTATCTGTTATGATCTTGAGTGGAACCCCAAACCTGGAGATAATATTTTCTTTGAGAAAGCTGTATACCACTTCAGACGTAGCATGCTTGGTTGGGATGGCCTCCACCCACTTGGTAAAGTAATCTATTGCGGTGAGGACGTAATCATGTCCAGCACTTGAAGATGGGTTGACTATTCTAATGAAGTCAATACCCCACTACTGGAATGGTTCTTCAATCACGACTAGCTTGAGGGGCAGAGTAGGTAGCTTAGGCTTTCCAACAAATTGCTGACATAGTTCACACCTACGCACCCATTTGTAGGCATCTTAAAAAAGTGTGGGCCAATAATACCTCACTCACAAAATTTTGTGTGTCATCACTAGTGCAGAGAAATGTCCTCCATAGGCCAAATTGTGAAAAGATTCTAAGAGTCTTCTCTGTTGAGCTTTGTCAACACAACGAAGAAATGCCCCGTCTAGGTTTCTCTTGTAAAGACCATTTTCCCACAGAACATAACCAACTGCTTTCAATTTAACATTTTGTTTCTCTTTGAAAGAAAGATGAGTGGGACACTCACCATATGTCAAAAAATGAGCAATGTTAGAATACCACTCATCAGTAGTGGTGACAAAGAGAACTGTAGGCATGCCTTCGATCTCTTCTTCTTCACTTTCTACTTTACCTAGAATGTTGTTAGCGATCAACTGGCAGAGACCCCTTCCTCATACGAGCTTGGTTGGTTTGATGTCTAAATCAAACTCCTAAGTTTTGGAAATTCAGTTACCTCTCTTTGTACCAAACTTTGCTGAATCAAAATGGATTTTACTGTTGTATCTGGTACGAGAACTTCAGTGTGAGAATTCAAGATATAAAACCTAAAATGCTTGACAACTTTGACCACAACGTATGCATTCTTCTCTATAAGGGAATATTTCAGCTCATGATCCTTGAGTGGACAACTCATGAATGAGATAGGAGATTCTGTGCCTTCTAGATTTTGCTGAACCAGAATAGCTGATAGTGTATGTTCAGAGGCATAACTATATATCTTAAAATCTTTAGTATAATCTGGATAGACCAGGACTGGTGCACGAGCGATTGCTTCCTTAATCTCTTTAAATGCCAACTTAACCTCAGTAGTCCACTTGAACGTAGCATTGCCCTTCATCATGTTAACAATATGACGGGTTTTCTCAGCAAACTCAGGAATAAACCTTCTGAGGAAATTCACCTTTCCAAAGAAAGAGTGAACTGCGGTCTTGTTGGTAAGCAGAGTAAGCTCTTGGATGGACTTGACTCTTTCTGAATCGATTCTAATACCTTCTCAGGACACGATGTGTCTGAGAAGTTTCCCTTCAGTTACTTCAAAGATGGATTTCTTTGGGTTTAAAGAGATGCCATTTTGATGACAGTGTTCTAGTACCTTTTTCAAATGGTGAACATGCTCAAAATGATGTTTTGAAAATACCATCAGATCATCTAGGTACACTACAATGAATTTTCCCATCTCATCCTTGAAAGCAAGATCCATTTCCCTTTGAAAAGTGGCGCCTACATTTATCAGACCAAAAGGCATTCTGCGGTAAGCGAAAGTGCCCCAAGGTGTGGTGAACATTGTCTTGTGCTAATCTACTTTCCCAACTTCGACTTGATTATACCCTGAAAAACTGTCTAGCATTGATAACATTTTTGAACCTATTACCATCTGCAAAACTTGATCCATGATGGAGAGAGGGTAATTATCTTTTAAAGACAACTGATTTAAGTTCCTGAAATCTACACAAATTTGAATTTTTCCATTCTTTTTTCTGACAGGTACTATGTTGGTGATCCACGTTGAGTGACGTATTAGAAAAATTATCTAGGCATCCAGCATCTTTTGTATCTCAGCTAAAATAGTACCTCAGATTTTTGGATTATATTGCCTGGATTTCTATTTGTAAGGTATAGAGTTGGCTTTCAAGGGAATGTCGTGATGGATGTCATTTGGCCTGAGAGATTTCAAGTCATCGTAGGAATAGGCCAATACATCCATATACTGACAGAGCAGACTAGCAAGCTTGAACCTTTCCTCAGGAGTGCAGTCTTTCCCAATGTTTACCATCTTGGGATTGCGCTTGGTTCCTAAGTTGACTTGATCAAAAACTTGGAAAGAATTTGAATCTGTTCGTTGTTGTTTGACAAACCTATCATGGTTATCAAACAACTTTACTAGGGAAACCAGACCTTTGGGAATTTTATTCCCTCTGAGCTGTAGGAAATCTTTACCTGTATTGGCTTAGGTTTTAGGGGCTACCCCACACTCTTGGGGTTCACTACCTTCAAAATGCAGTTGTTCAAAACTATCCTTTTGCTCTAAGAAGGTGATGATTTGATCATCATTGTTAAATACTTGCCAGTGGCTGGCATTATCTGGTACACTTGGTTGAAAAACTAGTTCAATAGTGTACTTACCTCCCTTAAAGTCTGGGTGAGGAACTAGAAGGGTGGCAGAGACAGCCAATGCATCTGCTCGGTCATTGAATTCCCTCAGAATGGTAGAGATGTTGAAGGCATCAAAATTTTCAATCTAATCCCAGACTAGGTTGTGATAGTGGCGCAACCTCTCATTCTTGGTTTGATAGAGGTTCCTCACCTGACAGACTATTAACTCAGCATCTCCTTTAGCATGGAGTTCCCTAATGCCCCTTTCTCTAGCAGCCTGTAGTCTGAGCAATAGGGATTCGTATTCGGCTATGTTGTTGGTATTGTTGAACTACAATTTGTAGGAAAAAGGGGTAATCTCTCCTTGAGGAGATACCAACACAACTCTGCCTCTTGACCCAGTAGAAGAGCAGCTGCCGTCAAACTCTAAGGTCCATACTTCATTAGATACTGCTTTTTCCATAAAAACTTTTTTGCTTTGAGGAAGGGGTTCTTCCACTTGTTCATTTTTCTTTGGCACTTTACCCTTTGCATCAACTGAAACCAAATCTAAGTCATCACCCATAGGAGTTTCATCAGATGAATCATTGATCTCATTCGTAGACAAGAAATAGTTGCCCATGCCTGAAGACTCAAATAAAATTTGAGCTTCGAGTGCTGTAGAATGGGTAACTACATACCTGGCCTCTTTTTCAGGAAGCAACTTCTTCATGATGCCTTGAATTGGAATTCTTGCTTTTGACGGGTCCATGCTTATTTTGCCTCCAACATCCTTGCAGAAATTTCATCTAAGCAGGATGTCGTAAGATGTTGGAACATCAGCTACTAAAACTGTCATTTTTATCTGCTTTTCTGGAAAAGCCACAAAGGCATATTGAGCATATTTTATTTGACCAAGGAGAGGAACTTGCTTGTTTTCCATGGAAAAACACCTCCCAAAAGTTTTGGTCAAGGTCAGGCCGAGGGAATCCACCACTTTCACAAGCATGACATTATCTAAAGCTCCAGAGTCTATAATACAATTACTTAGTTTGTAGCCATTTATAAGCAGGGAAACATAGAAAGGTTTTATTTTCCTAGGAGTGACAGGAGGAGTCACAACAAGATTGTTTTTGGGCCGGTTAGTCTTTAGGGGGATCAGGAACAACTTTCAAAGAGTCTTGTCCTACAGTGATGGTTTTGTTTTTCACATATTCTACCAACCTATCAAACTGTTCTGGGTTAGCTCTCAAATATTCAACCTCTGTCATTTGAATTTTAATCTTTCTAGCATGATCAATTATATCAAATAATTGAAAAGAACTTGCAATAGAGGAAGAGAGTCCATCATCAGGGGCTTTGACGAGTACGGCACTAGTCTAAGTAGCAGAGGTGGAAGATATTGGGTGGTTGGGAGTAATCACTTTTTTATGGGTTACCTGATCTTTTGATTGCGGAAGCAATGGAGTCCCGTGTTTGGCAATAGAAACTATTGGTCAGGGTTCTTCATCTGCCTTTCCTTTGTCAGTCTGTGAAGCTGACTAATTTTGAGATTTGGTAAAAATAGTGTAAGCTCCATCCAAATCCTCCCCTTTACTTCCAGCTTTGTCCTGATAATCCAAGAAACTGATATTAGAGTCGCCAGTTAATTCTTCTTCCTATTTGTCGAAGAGATTAGCATTTTCTTGTTGATCTAACTGTGGTTGAAAAGAGTTATCATGTTCAGATTCTAGGTAGCTGACTACTGAATTGGTAGGTGCTACTTCAATGGCTAATCTCCCTGAAGGGGGAGGTAGGCAGTTAGATTAGCCTTAGTTCTGAGTAGCATTACCTTGATATTGCTGATTTTGGAACATTCTCCTGGGTGCATCTTGATAGGTAGGAGCAAACTTACCTTGGGCTATTTGTCTCTTCAAAGCTATTAGTTCATTTGTTAATTTTTGTACCATAGGGTCCGTAGTGCCCATGGAAGAGCTTTCAGCTGATGAAGGGAATTTATTTTTACTAGGATTTTTTCTAATCTTACCTGCTAGGATAAGATCGTCTTCAATCTCGGTATCCAAACTTTGAGCCAAGGCTAGGTCCATAGGGCCAGCTCACCTCAACAAGAAACTTACTTCGGGAAGCTGTGAGTTGATGAAAAAGCACTTGAGATTTTCCAGCGTGGGTTGAGCCACAGTCGGAATTCGGTTCCTCAACTTGTTGAATTTAGCTATGAAATCCCTCATGGGTTCTTGGGATTCTTTCTTCAACTATGTTAGCTGAGCCAACAAAGCATGTGCATCTTCAGTAGGTTTAAACCTAGCTTCAAATTTGGACTTGAGCGTATCCCAGTCCATTACTAACCCAACCTGCAAGTGATAAAACCAATCTGCGGCAGCTCCTTGTAGGGTTTCCACAAAAAGTCTCACTACTACATCTTCAAAGTCAACACCGATTACGCCACATGCTATGGTGAAAGTGGCAATATGCTCATCGGGATGAACCTTCCCATCACCAAAAAACTTAAGAATTTTTTTCTAGAACTACGAGGTAGTTCATGCAGAGGTGCAGTCAAGTTAAGGGGACCAAAGGAATTGCCCCACGGGCCTTGAGCCATTATGATAGGAGAATTAAATGGTGGGATAACAAACCTTGGTGGAGTGTTTATAGGTAGGCAGCAATTAATAGTAGGAAAAGAAGTTCTACCCTGCGTTGGTGACCTGACAAGGCTAGAAGGAAAACTCCTAGACCGTTGAAGAGAAGCTGATGGAGGAAATAGATCAAAATTACTCTGTTGTGCCAACTCAAACACATGATCAACAACACCCTTAGATCTTTGGCTTCTTGTGTAGCGTGGAGTTGCCAAATTTTTAAAAGGAAAATGGGACCAAAACTATTTCAAGTTGAAGCTGAAGGCTTCAAAATGCACGTTCATATTCCAACGGTTCTGGTTTTGTAGACCAGATAATATAACGGAGGTTAATGGTAAGGCTATAATGATAATGGGTAAGACATGAAATGGAGTCACTAGATCATGTAATGGATAAGGGTAGGGACTGCTTCAATCTAAAACTTGAGGTTTTAGACTGCACATTCGAGTCCCCAGTAGAGTCGCTAAAAAACTATTGGGTGAATATTTTGTCATCAACTAATTGATGATAAAATGGATATATCAGCCATAGCATAGGGAGATTTACACCATGAAGAGTATGGGTTTACCAGATCTGGATGAAGTAAATCTCTCCTCTCATCAAGGGGAGGTTCCCTATTAGTACTTACGTGCTAGATATATATAATTAAGAATAAAATAACACATGGGGGTGGTATAATAGCATCTACCTCTCTTTTTTTAGAGGTAATGTACAAGGAACAAAAGAGGGAAAATCTTGGCCTATCGCTAACAACACTCCTCTTCTTTTAGGAATGGTATTAAGCAGAGAGCAAGAAATCACCTGAAGTAACAAAGTCACAAGAATGCTCATGCAAGCACAAAGTTTTCCGTAGCTTCTCCACAGATCTGGAACAAGTACAACCGTAGAGTAAAATGAAGCACAAAGTCTTCACCTGAAACTACAAAAGATAACTGAATCTCAAAGATAAAAGCAGCACAAAGTCTATCTTCTACCCTCTAGAAATGCCCTTAGATAAAATAAACACACCCACTTTGCTTATTAAATTAGATGAATAAGATATTACCAGGAAAAAGGACATAAGAACTATTTCCTAAATAACATAGACAATCTCAACACAAAGTCTGAAATAACCTGCTTCTCATTCATTCAACAGAATATGATTTACAAATTTGAGCACAAAGTCTCAAAAGTTGCTTCAATTTCAGCAGAGTATTTGCTATTAATTTTTTCAAGATCCTATTACAAATGAGGTCTCCACTATATATAGGGAGAAAATCCTCAAAAATAGAAAAAAATAAAATAAACCAAATATCTTGGTCAAAGATGACTCATCTTTGACTTTTAGATATTTTTCTAAACTTTTACATGTAATTACATTTTTCAAAATTGCATGCACTTTGCACAAAATAGAAGTGCATAAGGAGAGAAGAAGAAAGAAAAGAAAGAGAGAGGGAGAATCAGTTCTGGCCACCAAGTTTCTTCAGATGAGCATCATACATGGTGATAGATGCCTGAATTCCTATGACGTCTGGCGCAGCTGTGTTCTTGGAGACAATTCTTGCTTGGATTAGTGTGTCTTTCAATGCTGTGATGGCTTTAGTATGGCCAATTAACCTAGATTTCAGATTCTCCAAAGTTGACTGAGCATCTAGAATGCTATCCACCGAAGACATTGAGAATGATTTTTCTTCAAAATCTTTTCGAATCATCTCCTTGAAATTCTGAATCATCTCCTCTGCTGGAAGGAACTGATGGTCCTTAGAGGTCAAGTCGCATGGTAGCTCTTCTAACTTATTTAGCAGGCTCAGGTCACTCTTCTCACTATCTTCCTTGAAAGCTTTAAGATCATCGATTAAATATTTGAGTACCTAGATTCTGAAGACCAGTGACTCCTTGATCTCAACATAGGAGTCATTGTTGGAGATGACACTGATAGATATCAGGGTACTCTTCTTGAGATTTTTCATTTCCTTCCATCTGCTGAGATCTTTCTCCAAGCTGTCAATCTCATGAGAAATGAGGGAGACAAAGTCATCTACTTGTGTTTTTACTTTCTTCATTTTACCTATCCTTTCTGCAACCTATGACAGCAAAGAAACTCCCTGAGTATGCATCCTTTCGATATAGTCCTCTAGGACTTTTCCCTTCAAATAAGTCTTTTCCTCCTTTTGAATGACTGAGTCATCCACTGAGAAGGCCTCTAGAGTTGCTAATTTAGGAGGAAGAGTGAACCTTTTGATCACTGCTGTCAGCTACTCTATTTTGGCTTTGTAATAATCTTTCATCTCCTTTTCTCTATCAAATTTTTGGACCATAATGTCCATGGTATCCTGAAGATCACTTTTCGTACCTTCGTGAGTAACTTTGCCAAGTTCAACATGAGAGACAGAATAGCTACTCATCTTGAAACCCTCAAGAGTTGCGTCTTGTGGGGTCTGGCCATTTCCAAAAATTTTTGCCCTTTTTCTTTGACTAATTTGGAGAGAATTCTTGGCCTCTTCGGAGCCTTTGCTTTCACCGTCACTAACTTGCCAAAGTCAAACTCATCTGGTGAGATGGCCATCTTCTTTCTTTTTGGCATGAAAGCAGACATCCAAGGTGGGAGAGAAATACCTATTGTGGCAATGGTTGTCTTTGCTGGTGTTACTGTAGCAGCTTCTATGCTGCTAGTGGTGACAGTAGTTGCAATCAGAGTAACTGGCAAAAATGCACTGATTACTGATCCTGGCTCAGGTGTAGGGCTTGCTGGAAAGTTGAAGGAAGGAGATGACAAACTTGGAATGGATCCAGAAGAGCGAGAGAAACTTTTGGAAGGGCCTTAAGGATCACCAAATACAACCCTGGAAGGAGAAGCAGCTCCGAAAGAGGGAACACTGATTGGGGAGATAGGAGAAATGGGCACTACAGGAGATTGAGGGGGAGAAGGAGAGGCACTCTGGATCGGTTGTTCTTGTTCTTGTGAGAGTGGAGATCCAACATTTGGTTTTTTTGATGGTTGATCCTCTGTCTCCATGGGTTGAGTTGCCTATGCCTGAGGGCTTTGTTCTTTGGTTCCTTTGGTCACCACTACAGGCTCTTCAGTGGCTTTAGGCTTCTTGGATACAAAGATGATCCTCAACTTGTGAAGCCTAGAAGAAGAAGGGATATCTCCTTTATTTTTAGTTCTATTCTCCACCTTTTTCTTCAATTCTACCTGGTAGTCAGCCTCTGATCCCGTAATGAATTCCTTCAGGGTGATCCCTTTGGCTGCTAACCATTCATTGGTGTTAGCCAATATTGGTTGAAATCTTTTTCTCAGAGAAGTCAACTCCTTCTGAGACCACTGAATTGGAGGGAGAGGGGAACCAATAACCTTTTCTACCAGATACCTATTGTTTATGATGTTCCCACCATCAATTAGACTAGATGAGATCTCTACAAGTCTGAGGTATTCTATCTGCTCCAGTGTTAGACGGCAATAGTTCATTTCCTTATTTCTTTGGCCGTCCTCAGGTCCACCCAGATATCCTCAATCATGGGTTCGTGGGACTGAGTTTTCCTTTTGATCTTTTCCTTGACTCCCCTGTAGTCAAATTTCTCTCGTCTCTTAAATGGCTTGATATTAACCATCTGCATTTTTATTTCCATAACCCTGGCTTTGGTTGATGTGGCAATTGAAAACTTGCCAATCTGGATCGAAAACTTGAAACCAGGTCTCTTGAGTTCCATCTATTTAGTATGCACGACAGCCAATTGTCGCCAAAGCTCCATTAGGACTAACTTGTCTGAAGGGAATTTGGGGAGCATATAAGGTTATCCTTGGTAAAAACCAACCCAAAGATAATAGAAAGTAAGGAACTGGAGGTACATGCAGCCATAACCATTTACTACTACCCAGGCCTCGTCTGATATTCTCTTCTGCTCAAGTTTAGGATCAAAGAGACACAAAAACATGGCAAAGAATGCATCATTTACTCATTTGGAATGACGTGTTGACCCCTAAAGTGTCAACTAAGGATAATATGAGTAGACTAGGGTGGTCTTTCTATCTCCCTCTGTAGTCAATCCTAGGAAAGATCACATTGTGGTAGCTATATAGACCAGGTACGAAGTCATGTAGAACTTGAAGGAAGTCTATACCTTGGTCAACTATTCATGAATGGCATTGCTGATTTGTTCTCCCCAAAAGATAGTTTGCTTGCCCTGAAGGATGATCTTAATGAATGGGTACATCCATTCATGGAACTGTGAAGAAGATGGGAGGCCCCGTACTCTGCTGAGAAGGGTGATCAAGTCACCAACTTCTTCGACGAAGTCACTCCTTGGGAAGTTCTTCGGCCATCTGGAGAGGCCAATCCTGGGAGTCTTTAGCCACTTGTAATTGATTACTTTCTTTTCCCTTTCAAGGTCTTTGTCGTACTCCTTTTGTGCATTTATGAAGTCAATTTGGGTTACTTCGGTGGCTAGAGGACACAAGAAAACTTTGTTGATAAAATTAGGGTCTAACTGAATTATCATGCTGCCACTAGCATCTAAAACTGATCTGGTCTCTTTGTTGTAAAAATGTGCACACTAGAGGATGAACTCAGCATGATGTGCTGCTACCAGAAAGGCGGCCACCAGGTGGATGTTGCTCTCAACAATCCTCTTTATCCCATTGCTGGGATTTGTCGCCTTTGTTCATGCCAGGAACTCGGCCATGTCCACATGGCCAATCTCAGTGTCTCGAATGTCATTGACATTCAAGGAGACTAATGTGGATGGAAAGATGCCCTGGTACTTATATTTCATACTTTTTTCCTTTTTGGGAGATTCTTCCATCATGGATAATGATCCTGACTGGATCGGAGCAAGTGTGCAGGAATCCACTAAAGGTGTTGTAGTCATGATCACAGATAAGAGGAGAGTGGATGAGAGAGGAAAAGTGCAATTTAAGTGATAATGGTTACTAGAGGTCACTTAAAAAGGCCAAGATGGGAGAAGGAATGGAAAATGGGGAGAAAGGGAAAGAAAGGGACAACTCAAAAAAAAATTTGAGAGTTACGCAAAAATGGGGGAAAAAATTGCAGGGGCAGTGAAAATCGCTGCCTCTGCAAAAAGTTGGAAAAGAGAGTAAGGGTGGCGAAAATCACCACCCTTGCAGCTGGAAATAAAACATGCAGGGGCAGCAATTTTTTCCACCCTTGCAGGCATCGAAGAGAAAGCAGGGGTGGCAATTTTTGCTGCCCCTGTAATACAGTTATAAAATCGTACAGGGGCAGCGATTTTTGCCGCCCTTGCACGTAGAGAGAAGAAAACATGCAGGGGCAGTGATTTTCGCCACCCTTGCATAGAGGGGGGGAAGAAGAAGAAAATGTGGGTGGAAATAAATGCCACCCACATGAGTTTGTGAAGTAAACCCGTGGGCAGAGGGAAAAAGAGAAGCCCGCGACGAGGAAGGAAAGGAAAGGTCGCGGCGAGGAGAGGAGGGACAGGTGGAAGGACACGGGCAAGGACGCAGGCCGAAGGAGAGAGGAAGGAGGAAATAAAAACTAAAACATCAAACTGATGCTAAGCTAAAAAAAATAAAATAAGAAATAAATGCAAAAAAAACAAACCCTACCTGAGAAACTATGTGTGCCACGAGGTTGAATCCACGAACACATGCTTCAAATCGTCAATTGAGGCACTCAGGTGCAAGGGCTAGGAGGTGAGGAGGAAGCAATGAGGAGAAAGAGGCTCAAATCAGATTATATGGGGTGAAAAACCCACCTCAACAACCCACAGTGCGTGGCCATTAATGCCTGCATGGAAATCGAGGCATGCAAGGGCGGCGATTTTTGTCGCCCTTGCATTTTTCGGTTCATCCTGCAGGGGCGGCAATTTTTGTCGCCCTTGCATGCCAAGGAGTAGGGGTGGCAAAAATTTCCACCCTTGAGAAAAAAGTGCAGGGGCGGTAAAATTTTCCGCCCTTGCATAAAAAGCAAAGGAAATGTAGAGGCGGCAAAAAATACCGCCCCTACGAAAAAAAAAAAAAAAAAAAAAGACAACTCTGGAAGGAGAATCTGGGGGGGAAAACTTGGCTGGGACGAGATGGTAACCACTTTCTCCTTTCGAGGCCAAGGTGAAAATGAATTTTGAAATTTGTCTCAAAAAATGAACTTAGAGAGACAAAAGATGAAACGGACAAGTTTCGTAGGGGGTGATTCCAAAAATGAGCTAAGCTGAATTTGGAAACAACAGAATAATAGGCCTCACATCAAGTCTATACATGGCATGACATTACACTTAACAACTATATAGTGAAGGTATTGTCACATGAATGGATATATGTCCTTTACTATATGTTTATCCTCAACCAAGATGTCTTCTTCCAATGAAAATGAATCCATGTTCTCTATGACCTCCCATAAAGCTGAGTAACTAGGATATAGGCCATCAAACATAGTTGCATCAAAAGTGGTATCTAAGTACTTAGTATCATGCTTGATAGAAAACCTATAGGGTGATGAGGATCGTTTATATGAGCTAGATGAAGATGCCATGGATGTTTGATGGATGTTGTTATGATTTAATTTTTGAGAATGGTAGGCACTAAACTACTTTACATGAGTTACAAGTCATTCTAGTCATATCTAGGGCTTTTGAGATTATAAAAGGCATAATTTTACTTGAGCTCTTGAAAATTGAATGAGATGAACTTAATTGGGGGACTCGATGTTATAGATTTATTCATTCATTTCCGATTCATGTGCCATTAATCTCCACTTTCTACGAGCTCATCACCTTCATTAAATTTTAATTTGACCACTCATTCCTAGTGTATATGCAACATAACATGCTAACTCAATTAGGGTGTTATGGTGTTGCCTTCCTCTTTTTGAAATTTGTCATTATATGGTTTAGTTAGGTAAGTCAAACATTTCCTTAGGGACTAAAATACCTCAAAAATTTAAATGTTAGCTGGATAAATTTGTTGCAAAAAGGTTTTTTTGAAAGCTTTTAAATGAAAGATACCTAAGAAAAACCTTTCGAATTAAATTTTTTTGAAGTGACTTTTACCGATTGGAATAAATCTTATGAATGAAAACCTTCTGAAGAGAAAGTTTTCAAAGTAATGGTTACCAATAAAAACAAATATATCAAATGACAACCTTATGAAGTACAATTTTTTATTAGAACATATATTTTGAAGTAAAAGGCCCCAATGAAACCTTCTAAAGTGATGCTTCTGACTATAAAGTTATTACAGACAAAGTTTCTAAAGTGAAGCTTCCAACCATAATGTTTTTGAGTAAAAACCTTTTAAAGAGAAAGTTTTTGACTAGAAAAAAGTTATCAAAGATAAATTTTCCAAGGAAATCTTTTGAAGACCAAAATTTTTCAAAGAGAAACCTTTTGAAGTAAAGCTTTTGACATGAAATAATCCGAATAAGCCAATCTGAATACCTACCATTCAAAATAATTATTCTTGACTTTCCAATAAAATATTAGTTTGAAAAATTAATTTAAACAAGAAAATAGGTAGACCCTAACATAATTTAATGTTTAAAACTTTGATATTCTATAGATAATAACTATCACACACACATATACCCAGATAAAATATATATATTTTATTCCTTCTATTTCAAATTTATTATAATATAATATTAAATACAAATGGATTAAAACTAACCAATAATAATTTAATTATAATGTACATTTATAAATACATGTAAGATAAAAAGTCTTCATGTAAGATCCCATGTCTACCCATGAGGCCAAGCTAAGGAGGGGCTCACCTCTCATTATTTTTTTCATTAGCAAGTGGCTTCCATAAGAACCCACAAGCCTAATAATCCCATATTTGAGCATAAATACACCAATGTCTTAGGGTAAGTTAATATAAACAAAGGATATGAATAATTTCAATCTAAAAACTCAAATATATGTACAATTAGGAGTCTTGATTAAAAACATCATTATAATAGGAGGATTTTGCATTCACCTTAAACCAAATATTACAAAACATCACTAAAATAACTCTCATATAAAATATATAAAACACATGTGGCAACCAAAATAGAAAATACTTATCAAGAATCCACACTCACCTATTATATATGAAAATTTTGACTCTCCACACTATGGGGGTGGGAAAATGAGGAATTTGGATTTTATCCCTTGCTAAAGCCATTATCCCTTGCTATAGGTTTAATTTGAAACATTATTTCCAAGATATATGAATTGGAGCTTTGTATGAGGGCTTAAAACTTGGTTCCCTTTCCAAAACCTTATGCATGCACTATGGGGTTTGGAGGAGGACTTTAGATTTTCTCCCTTTCCAAAACCCTTCTTCTTTGTAGTAAGAGGACCTTGGGAACATGATATTTCCCCTTTTTTTTAAAATATGAATTAAATATTCTTATGAGGACTTGAAACTTATTTCCCTTGCCCAAACCCTAAATATGAATTCATATATCATGTAGAAAAATATAAGCCCATTTGGACAACATAACAGTATGATTTTTAATCTTGAAATGGATGTAAAAATAGCCAATAATAAAATAGAGGTATTTGTCATCTCAAAGCCAAAATAGGAAATAAAAATACACATGGTGGATATATTAACAACAAAAATGGAAAATAATAAGGAGAGAGGAAACATAAAATGGCCTTACTATTATTATTCTAGATTGTACCCTTGAGGTAGTGGTGTTTCAAGCTTGCCTCATCTAGATGATACAATGAGATCACCTCTAAGAGTGGGTGGCATAATTGATGAGGTGAACCTATAATTTTGAGTATAAATAACCTAATGAATAAATTGTATCTAAATTCATAAAAATACTAACTTGGTGATGAAAATATATTGAAGATGATGCATGAAACAAAACCTAAGCTAAGAGGAAGTGATGCACTAACATATTTTTGTCCACTCTAACTGATCATTCAATGACACTTGAGAACAAGACAAGGACTAAGAATTAGATCAATCTCTCCTAGAGACTCATAATAATAAATACTTCATATGGAGGTTATGTTAAATAGATGCAACTTGAGGTCTGCTTTCATCACACTACCAATTAGGTTCTAATTCAAACACAATCACCAACACTTCTACATACCATGTGACCTATTTAGACAATCTCCTAGAAACTAGGTGAAAAAAGGACCTGGAAAGGAATATGAAACTCAATCACTTATATAAATAAAAAATCATAGAGCAACTAATCTAGAAATATAATTTGAATTAGTACTTATATTAATTCAAAAATGTTTACAAGGTGTAAGTTGATAGAGTTTCTTCATACTTAGCTAAGGGATGCATATAACAGCATTATAGCCTCAATTTATAGAACAAGAGAAGACAAAGAGAGGATAATATGGCATGGAAGTGTGGAAGAGAGGTAATTATGGCACTCATTCACTAAATCAACATTTATAACATGCATAAGGATAAGTAAAATCTCCTTTGACTCTCCCATGCACTGCCTTAACTTTATAACGGTTTTCAATGACAATATGGTATAGTATATTACTCAGTGGAGGATTATTCAGTATTTTTTGACCCCATTAATAGCATTATCATTAAAAAATTGTCAAATACCTCTCCTCATGATAGTTAAAAATTCATAAAAGTGGTCTAATTAGGCCTCCATGAAGCATTATGTAACCCAACTCTCTCTTACATGTCAATAAGGCTTAGAAAACTACCCCATCCTCCATTATGGGTATTAAATGTATATAATAAATTACTTAATGTAGTTAAAATTATATTTATGACCTATAATTATTCCCTTATCATCCCTCTATGCCAATAGTCAGCTTCTCTTGTTAACTAAATATGCCTACTATGCAACTAGGCCTAGTCACTAAATATTAGCTACTTAGATAACCATGACACATATAAATAATATTTAGGATAGATAAATGAGAATTTTTTAGGTCTAATAAAACATATTACATTATGATTTATGCCTTCCAAATAGTTCACACCTGCAACTCTATCTCATTTAGGTGACTACGTCACCTCTCACTAGCACTTCTATACTAGCTCTTTAGTCCAAAGCTATAGAAGAATTTATAAGAGGAATTAAGATTAATTTTCAATCTAATAAGTTTTAATACACATCATAATTCCCTTATTAATGATCAATAACTATTTATCTATGCCTATACCTTGAAATTATCACTAAATCCTATAAAAAATTAAGTCTTTAGTACATTTGTATAGTTGTCTGTATAAACCAATTCCATGAGTAGGACCTATTACAATTTAATAATGAGTTTCATATGTCTCCCAAGTCAATTAAATTCATCTAATTGAAAATTTCTCAAGATATCCTCCATCAAGCCTCTATTAGGGTTTTAAAAAGGTTAAGGGGGTTTGAACACTTAACAATAGTTTATAAAGGGTATGCATGCAACCTTTGAAATAATACCACTAAATTATAGTATACAAGTCCCTTAAAACTTACCCATATGATTAGGACTGCATGAAGATCCTACATATAGTTATGAGCATAATAAGACACTCCTTGAGTGACTGTCTTGCCTTTTGTGCACTCTTAAGGTAGTTCTAGGCCAAAATGGCCAATCCTGAGCTTTATTTTATAAACCAACACCTCTTGCACATTTTAAATTAATTTAATTACACCTAAATTCTATTTTACGGTCTCATTTAACCCTTCTTATCTTTTTACTTCAATCTTCAAGTGGTCATGTCTTGAGAAAGGTATTAGACTAATAGTCCTGATGATAGGGTTCTTTGGTTTTGATTTCAAAATGGATTTATATAAGAATTTTTAAAAATATTATATCATGTATTATATTCCTTAGATCATGTAGGTCACTTGGGTTAGCTTAGTTAATCCACCACTTCCTCTTCATGTATACACAGTTAGCTTACCAAGCACTTAGGTGTGTATGCAAGTGACTATTAAATGTGGAGACCCTTATAGGTTGTCATTATATAATCCTCATAACATATTTATACCTCTCACTCTTTAAAATCATGTAAAACATGCAAAATATCTCTAATTTCTTACACATAGGCTTATAGCAGTCCTTTTTAGGCATAGATCAATCTTCTCTAGGCTTGATCCATACCATGTATAGTTTTCACTTGTTAAATAGTGGACCATTTATGTTCCCATGCGAATTTTTAATACCATTAAGAAAATTTCCATAATTAACTACCTCATTTTAAGGCATTTGAGGGGAAAAAATCTTTCATCAGGTCCTTATCAGGGTTTAGGAAGGGCTTTTATTGACCTATCATCTTAATTATGGTTACTATATTACATGCCTCAAATCCAAAAATTATTTCCAAGTATTTTGATCCCATAAACCCCTTAAAAACTCTAAAACATCTCCTATTCAAATGTACCTTATACAGTGGTTTCTAAGTGAAATATGGCAGCCTTCATGTCTTTACTAAGCATTATGGATGCGTGAACAGTGTTAAAGATTATTCATAGAGTTGGGATCCTAAATTCAACTCTTTATTTATTGTATATTAACTTAAAATGGGTAAAAAATACCCCTAATATCCCTTATCCCACTCATATTTTCATGTGAGATATGAGAATTGGATTTGGTATCACGAAATGGTAGACTACGGTAGTGGAGCTTAAGAGGGGTAATGAGGCCAAATCAACCACTTCCCTACCTTCCTCTAAATAAAATAATTTCCTTAGGACATATATTATCATCATACACCTCTTCATGACCTTAGGTCTACCATGTGGGTTTGAGTCTCTCACAAATATGAAGTTTGGGTTTTGAGGCCTAAGAAGGGTTCTAGGCCTTATATGCCTAAATTGACCTTCAAGACTCTGAGCCACCTGTATGTGAATTCATTGTCATATTAGTATCCTTTCCCATATAAATTAACCATTTTTCATCTATACTCAAATTTTCATACCTCCATATATATCCTTATCTCTTGTAAGTATCTGTTGAGCATCATTGCCCAACCTAAGTGTTTGAGTCAGTTGTTCCACTATAGAACTGAGTAGTATTTTATTTCTTTCATTACTATTTATGGAGTTGTAATCTCTTGTAACATTATATTATGGTATATAACACCCTTTTATCTGGTTCTCTCTCAACCCTATCCTCTAAACTCATTTATATAATCATGCACATAGGTTTGTCTATCTTGGATGTTCAACCCAGACTAGAAAAATCTCAATCTTAATCATTATCATATGAGATCCCGAGGAAGATGGATGTCATACAATACCATGGGGTTATTTTTACATGTTTTATTTCCATTTCATTCACATAAATTAGATATCATAAGTATTTATGTAAACATAGATGCACTTAGTTCATCTTTGGTGCATGAGTCAACTTGTTAATGTATCCTTTCAAGTTATATTTACCTCTCAACCACATAAAATCTATATTATACCCCTTTGATTGAGATATATACTCCATTTGTCTATATCATCTCATATTCAACATTGGAGGTAGACTAATTTTATTCTTGTAGGTGATGGTCTAGGTGTTTTGATTATTAATGGAGTTTTTACATAGGCCCATAAGTAAGAGGGGGTCTTCCTACTATGTTTGAGACCCAATTAACCTTCCTCAAATCCAAATCACACTATTGAGTTAGTAATATTAATAACATATGACCCATAATTACATTTTGTAGGTTTAGTCATATAATAGTTTTGAAAAACACTTTGAAGGTTGGGTTTGAGTTGATCTTCTAAACTTAATCATAGCTTCTCAATAACATCCACACTTGATGGACCCATATTCTCATAGTCCCATTGAAACTTCATGGTATTATGAAATACTTTATCTTAATTACATGCCTTAATCTTATTTGTAAGGGCTTAAACCTATAGGTGGTGGTTATAGGTTTCTATGAAGTTTTATGTTTGGAAATCAGATCCTACTATGGGGTGAGATGGCTTGATGACACCATTACACAATGGATGTTATTTGAGAGGTTCCATATGGACTATTAGTAATTGTTCAATACCACCTATGGGGACCCTAGAAAAACCTATTTATATATTCAATAAGATAAAAAAAATATTATAGCTAATTAATCAAACATGAGGAAAAAATTGAAACCTAGGATTTCACAAATACCTTAAACAATGCTAATGAACCTCAAACTTTGTTAAACAGGTCTATGAAAGCCTTGGGAGGCTAGTTAATTATTTATTGGTCTTTAAGATCCATAATTAGATTTTTTACTTCTAAGATGGGGACTATTCCACATGTGTGACACACCCTTATGTGTTCCATAGTGTTCTAATGATCTTTCACAACCTTTCACCATGAAATACTCTTCTCACACTTGAAATGGAAGTCAAAATTCATAGGGAGTCCCACTTGAAGGCATATTTTTGTAGGGGTTGAGTGCTTATTTTATCATTATATACACAATCAATGATTTTATAAACTTGAATAGTTTTTAATAATTCAAAATTGCAATCAATAGACTATCATTGACACATATCATGCATTGAAGGCTCCAAAACACCAAAAATTATTGTGTGTAACCTACAAGTGTGACCATATAAATATTGTATTTATCCCACAAGCTCACACATTTAAATTTGGGGTCTAAGGTGAATTATAAAGACATTAAGTGTTTGTATAAGACATATGCAACCACCATTTTAATTTACCATGCTAGAAATGCACTAAAACCTTTCCAAGATTAACTCTGTGTAGATGTAGAAGACTAGTTTGACTACCGAGGTTATTAACCATTGTTAATAAAGCATGGTTCATCAATATAAAAACTAATTCTAAGGATTAGAAGGCCATTATACCCCTTAATTTTTCTGGGATCTTAATTCACCATTTTCTCTCTTTTATCTATATTGAATAAGAACTTGAGAGGCTATGCAAGGCTACCAAAGAGAGTGATGAAGATAAGGGGCTAGTTTTTTTTATATTTTTGAATATAGAACTCATGGATTATATAATTTTATGTTTGAACTAAATTTCCTCTAAATATTATTGACCTCTTATGATCATGATCATATTGTATAGATTTGTATAATCTTGAAGACACCTATAAAACACCACTTTCCTACATTTTCTTAGGTTTTCAGATCTTGAAATGTTATTGGTGGGTAGGGGTAGGGAAAATAGGAGTCAAAATATATTCAAAATAGGGAGTATGGGTGGAATGAATCTGAAAATCCATTTTTCACACATGTGTGCCACTTTGGTGGTGCATAAAAGCACTTGACTTTTACAAGGAGACCCTTTTACATATGAAACCACTATATAATGGCATTATGGTGATGATTGATACCTTTGATGGCATAACTTATGTTATTAGTGGTGCTTTGGGGGCCAAAATAGTATTATTTACATGATTAGACACCCTTTTTGAAGGTAATTTACATATAATTTCATAGGAAACATTAATTAAAGGAGATACCTTAAAATTTGCTAAAGAACCTTAGAGTATGCTAAAGTTTCATATAGGAGTCAAACATATTTCTTCATATTGGTCCCAAATATTCTAAAT
The DNA here is from genome assembly GCA_037957365.1 of Torreya grandis. Taxonomy (NCBI): domain Eukaryota; kingdom Viridiplantae; phylum Streptophyta; class Pinopsida; order Cupressales; family Taxaceae; genus Torreya; species Torreya grandis. Next base: position 2,060,567 of record JARHVA010002882.1, on the reverse strand, counting down.
TTTTCCTCATGTTTTAGCTTATTGAAATAATCACATGGATGGCTATGGATGCAACATAATAAGTCACCTTGTACATGAATGATTTGGGTCATAAAGAACACTTTAAGACTTGTCATGGACTCTTATACAAATATAGAAAAGAGTAGACCCTTGACATATGATCTAGAAGGATGAGAAGATGAACACCATGACACTTTTTGATAGGGGTATACCACTTGAACATGTTGCCTCTAACTTGGTGACAAGTGATCCCTTTTCAAACTTCCCTTACACTTTAAATGACACAAGAGGGTGACCAAGGATGAACTTAGGTACTCATTGACCTATGTTAACCCTCTATAATCATAAGTTAATAAATAAGTCAACATCACTCATGACTCTAAAAGTTTGACCTTCCTGTTAGTCAAGAGGACCCAAAATTTCTTGCATGATAGTCATGATTGAGATGAGAGACTTCCTTGATTGAGATGACACTACATGTTTAATACCTTTCAGACCTTAAGGACTATAAAAAATATACAATACATAAAGTAATATAATAATGACACACCATAAGAAAGCAAAAATAACACAATCAAGATAGACAATAAGATAACCAAACAAGAAACTAACAAAGTATGTTCCATAACACTTAGAATAATAAAGACTTAACTACTATGTACAAAATATGGTATATTCTCTCTAGTAATAAAACTTAAGGAATACCCCATTGATAGGGATAGGGAGTTTCTCACCATTAAACCTTGATGATTTGAAAGCATTATGTTCTTTTTAGCTGGTAATAATATATGGTCCACTCCATAAGCTATCAAACTTTGAGTACTTACCTAGTTTAGCCTGGTATTCATCCCACTCAAGAAAAATAACACATTGTTATAAGATATTTAAATAATATTTATTGTCAAATGAACTCTTGACCTGATATTGATTAGATAATATGGCATGCATAGCATCATCTCTTGTAGATCCTTCAGTTCATTCAACCTTACCTTTATGACATCACTCTCCATTATCTCATGTTGGTGTGTGAGATCTAAGGCTGGTAGTTCAAGTGCTATGGGAAATATTTCCTCATTTTCATAGAAAAGAAGGTATTGTGAATGATTAGTATCCCTCCTAGGAGTTATCCTATCTACCCATAAGGTTATACTTAGTTTAGTATGCCACTTTAATTATCTTGCAAAATTCTCCTTGTGATTCTAATTTGGTTCTTATTGGTAGATTATACAAGTCCATTTCCACGTGTATAGTATTTTGAGGAAGTGATAAATTATATACCATGGTTAACATAACATTAAATAACCCTTACACTACTAAAGGCTAGTGCATTATCTGATATTATGGTGGAGGAGATCCCAAATCTTGTTACTAGGCTATCATAGAACTCTAAAACAACACTCGCATTTGCTTCTTTATTTACTACTACCTACACCCACCTAGTAAATTATATTGTATCAGTCAATACCCAAATGTGTATTACACTATATGGAGGGTGAACTATACTTAGAAAGTCTAGGCCCCACTGTATAAAGGGATGCTCCACTTGGATAGGTTTGAGGGACAAGGCAGCTAGTCTTTGCTTCCCTGTGAACATGGATGACTTTTGGAACCTCTTAACCCAAGAATGAGATTCCTTGAATTTTTTTTATAAAAATTATCCTTATCATATGATCCTTTTTTTTATCCTTGGCTTCAAAGTGCCCTCCTGTAGGCTCATCATGAAACTAGTCTAGGAGCTTGTTAACTTGGTTATTTTATGCACACCTCAAGAGCATGCCATCAAGATCCTTTTTAATAATCACTCAATCAATAAATACATAATGGATTTATTTAATATTTTAGTACCTTATTTTTATCCTATTTAGGACTATAGGTCATTCTCCCATTTTAAATAATCTCACCATGTCTTGAGTCTAGCTAGAAGGAGGTGTAGATGTAGCTTATTGGTGATCACTTTGAATTGCCAAAACTACTTATTTATCATCCTTCACATATTATTCTAAGTTTTTACATAGTATTATACCCCTTACCATCTTGGTGAAATTTAATTTTCATGTCATATTTCATGCATTTGGTCACCAAACCTACTCTCTTTTTACTCAAGTCCTAGTTAATAATTAAGTCTTTGATTTTAGGGTGAACCACCATGACATAGATCTTGTTATTAGGCACCATGTGTCTAAATTTTTTGAGCCCTCTTATGACTTAAAAAAATTATTTTACACAAATTTATACCTCCTCCCTCTAATTCTTGACTAAATAAGGCTATGAGATGCTTAAGACCCTCACTATTTTATTTCTTAAGCATGGAAAATATAGTATAATTAGTTGAGAAGGAATAAAATAAGAATTCCCTTGATAAATTAGGGTTGAGGAGTGTGGGTGCTTGGGTAATGGAATATTTAATGTCTTAAAATCTTATTATTTATTCCATGTTAAATACTTATGTTTCTTGAGCATGAAGGTTAGAGGCTTTACCAACTCTGTAAACTCAGGGATAAAACTCCTAATGAAGTTGATCTTGCCTTAAAATATCTACAATACCTTCTTGTTATTGGGAATTTATAGATAAATTATTGTAATTATCCTCTCAAGGTCTATCTAAAGGCCATATTTTGACACAATATGGCCTAGAAGTCTATCCTCATGGATTGTAAAAATACATTTTTGGGGATTCAAAGAGACCCCATACTGCCTACACCTATCAAATATCAGCCTTAGGTGTGTTAAGTGGAATTTTTCATCCTTGTAAAATACTATGATGTGATCAAGATATATGAGAACCATCTCATTGATGAGTCTTCTAAAGGCTACATCCATTTTCCTTCAGAAGGTCGCCCCTACATTAGGCAGTCCAATTGACATCTTTTTGTAAGAATGAGTGCCCCACTTTGTTGTGAAGGTAGTTTTGTGTTGGTACCCCTCATTTATTAACACTTTATTGTACCCTAAGTATCCATCAATCAAGGATAAATTATATTAACCTACAACCTTTTGGAAAATTTTATCCATGGATGGTAAAGGGTAGTGATCTCTCAATAATACCTTATTGAGATCCCTAGAGTCTAAAAATAACCTTATATTCACATTGTTGTTCCTTATATGTACATTATTATCCACCCATTAAGATTTTTTTATGGGGAAGATGATTTTGGAATCAATAAGCCTAGTTAACTCTTTTTTCATGAGGTGTTCAATCTTGAGGTTGACCAGTCTTTGATTTTATCTCACATAATTATCACTTGCCTCCAATTATATATTATTTTGGGAAAAAACAGGTTCAAAACACTTTAAATCATTGTAATCCCAAGTAAGTATGGCTAAAAATTATTGACACAACTCTATGAAGGCTGCCTTTTCTTCTTTTGTGTTCACTTTACCTACTTTGAGTAGTGTATCCTTAAAGATAAAAACCTTCTCATAATGTTCCTCATTTATTGACATATTAACTTTGTCCTTTCTTAACTGGTCATCCTCAATTAATATTTTTTACAAGGTCACTAATCCCTTAGGTATCTTTTTTTTTATCAATTGGAAAATTTGGTCACCATACTACTATTGTACTATGGCCTTGTTTCTTGAGTAGAATTATGCCTCATCCAAAAAACATGATATTTGTTTGTCATTTTAAAATAATTTTTATCTAACCTCATTATCAATGAATGAAGGTTTACAAACCACCTTGATTTAATATTAATCTTTCATGTCATTAAGCACACTTGGAATGTCATATTTTACTCATATGGTTGAAAATTAGTCTGCATGTTGATTACCCTCTCTTGGGATTGAGAAAATGTCAAAGGTATCTAAGTATTCTAAGAGGTCCAAAACCCAATTATTTTATGCACTCAAGAGTGGATTCTTGATCAAATTATACCCTCACATTTTATTCACTACCAACTCACTACATCCCATTGATTTAAGGAGTTTAATGTCTCTCTTCTTTGCCCATTGGAGCCCATGAATGAGGGCCTCATAATTTATTGTGTTGAATTTTTAGCTAAATTAGAACTATATGGAAGAAAAGTATCTTTTTTGGAGGGAGAGACAAGCATGACACCTTCCCCACTTCAATTCTTTCACCTAGATCCATCAAAGATTAAAATACACACTCCATCATGGTCTTGGATTGGGGTAGTAAGGGATGGTATAACAACCTCTTCTTCATGTAATAAATATATCCCCAAACTTGATTACTCAATTATTTTATATGGATCATATCCATGGTTATATTCTCCCCATTCATCAAGAAGTAAGTCTAATATACCTTCAGGTGTTTCAATTAGATCTTGATCATTGAGGTGTTTATATTCATCTATGATATTATAATTAACAATAAAAAATTAGGCATGTAGGGCTCTAAATGGAACCTATAGATAGGATCAGACCTAATGGTAACCTTAGTTACATACATAGTCCTAAAGACCATATAAGACCAATTAGAAGAGAGATAGCCTCCTATCTTGGTAGTGAAATCACTAAACAAACACAAGGCAAAATAGGGTGGGAGATCAACTACCACAACATATTAGGATAAGGTATAATTAGGTCAAGTAGCTAAGATAATTGTTAGGTCTTTGAGTACACCAATAGTATTATTGGGGGATTGATCTAGTTGTAAGACTCCCTTAGAATTAGGTTCATACATTAATCCCAACTTGTTTGTTATAGACTTAAGCATGACATATTTACTATCCCCATTGTATATCATACATTTGTGAACTAAGTAGTCTCTTATGATTATATAAAGATAGAAAGGAGGGGGATTTTTTAATTTGGTTGGTTGGAGCTCATTAGGCTGATTGGTGTTGGCTATGATTTCACCCAATTTTTCTACCTAATTTTTGAAGATGTGAAGTTTGGATAATTGTTCTTGAAAGAGGTCTTTTTATCCTAGAATGATTAATTCATCCCACATTGTTATGGTGATTTGAGAATTCTTCATTTTGTCCATAATACTAATATGATATCTATCAAAATTTGAATTCAAATTAGTAAGAGTAGTACCACTTGGAGATTTGATGAGTTAGGGTATTAATGGACCTTTATAATTCTTCCCTTTCCCATATTAAACCTTCTTAATCGGTGGAGTCTTAGGGGCTGCATTTTTTCCACTATCCTCTTGAGATGATTAAGACAATGGAGGATTTATTCTCCCATATTTCAAATCATCACCCACTAATCTCCTTTTGGTCTTTGTATGGGTTTCAATAGGGCCATCTAGCTTGGCTTCATCCCTAAGCTGATTGGTTTTACATTATTCAAAAAAAAATATCCCTCTTGGAAGTTGACAAAAGTAGTTTATATTTGTGTATTTATCCTACTTATTCTTTGTTGGTTTGATATTTCATATTTATTCATGAAAGAGTCTCTCCATCTTGCATATAAGTACCTTATTTATGTTGTGTAAGAGGTTAACTATCTTGCATATTAGGAGCCTAACTTTTTTGCATAAAAGTGGTTTGAAAAAAATATACACTTCGGTTGATTGACATCTCATGTGACTACCCCCATTGTGTGGATCATTGACCTTTTTGAGAATAGTTGTTTTGAGTTGTCATTAATTCTCTAGAAGTGCTAGAAAAATTGGGATTGAAGTTGTTATAAGGCCTTGCTTGAGTGATCTACCCTTGACCTTATGGATTAGGCTAATATGGAGGCCTTTTGAATTGATAAGGCTGATAGGTATCTTTATATGGTGCTTGGTAAGGTATATGATGTGAAATTTGTTGCCTCTTAAAGGCCACTATCTTATTGGTTTGTATCTTGGGAATTCTTTTAATATTACCTAATATATCTACCTAATTAGCAGCTATCTTATCATGATTAGTTAGCATTGGTAGGGGAATAATTGTAGGCATATGAAGTTATATCCCTAAGAAAAAATGCATGAGGGTCCTTGGGGTAATATTGCTTGCTTGTATTAGATAGTTTTATACCCTTATTTCCACTTCATAGGCATTAGGTAGTGTGTTCCCTCCCATGAAATATATCATGACTACTACATCAAAATTGAGGGCTTTCAAATAATAAAAAAGGCATAGTTAGGAGTGTGTTTGGCAACCATTGGGATCCTATCCCAAGTATTTCAAAACTTATAATTGAAGTCTACCATAAACACTTAAGGAGCTATTTTGATTATGGTCAATTATTCCACTAGAGACAAGTGGTCAATTCTATCCTAAATTTTTTTGCATAGGTGTTCCCCAAACTCATCCTAGCTATTGATAGAAGAAAGTGTTAGATATTTATACCATTAAAGTGCCTTATATCTCAAATCAGTGGCTAATAACCTCATTTCCACATTTTCTTTGGTCACATTTTGAACTTGGCATAGGTTAGGTATGTCTACAATGTGTTCAATAGTAGTGGTAGATTTTTATCCTATGAATTATGGAAGGATATTAAGTGCAGTAGTGGGGATATCATCAAATTAGTTCAGGTTTAGAGGGTTACTACCATTGAAGGTCGCAAAATCTTGGTTTATAGGTCTAGCCACTAGAGGTGTATGGGTTGCACCAATATTTTGTTGAGTAATATTAGGATAATTATGGGGTGTATGTATAGGATTAGACTTAGGGTACCACTTTCTCCTAGAAAAATCCAAGGAAAATTCAAAAAATTCATCTTCCTTGCCTTTTAATGAATACCTTGTGACCACTTTTGTAATGAAATTTGACTATAAATCTACCACTATAGTGCTTTAATCTCCTTGATACCATAAAATGTTGCAGTTATTTACTCAAATTTATTGAATCTTGGTCCCATTAGGCATGATAGAAACTATTATTATTCTAGATTATAGGTATTGGTATTTCAAGCTTGCCTCATCCAGCTAATACAATAGGATCACCTCTAGGTGTGGGTGCCCTAGTTGATGAGGTGAACCTATATTTATAGGGATATATCTCTTGGTACATCAATTGTACATAAATTCCTAAAAATACTAACTTGTTAATTAAAATAGATATAATTTGATGCATGAAAAAAACCTAAACTATGCAGAGGTGATATAGTAACATGTTTTTGTTCACTCTAACTAATCCTTCAACAACACTTGAGAATAAGATAATGACTAAGAATTATATCACTCTCTCCTAGAGACTCATAAGAATAAATAATTCATATAGAGGTTATGTTAAATGGATAAAACTTGAGGATGAATGGAAGTTCTACTTTCATGAAACTACCAATTAGATTTTACTTAAAACATAGTCACCAACACTTCTAAATATCATATGACTTGTTTGGAAAATCTCCTAAAAACTAGGTTAGAAAAATGAATTAAAAATAAAGATGAGACACAATCACTTATATGATTCAAAAATCATATATCACACTAAGATATAAATAGAATCTGAATTATTCCTTATATTCATTCAAAAAGGTTTAAAAGGTGCAATTTAGGCAAAGTTTGTTCATACCCAGACAAGGGATGAATACAATGGAATTTTAGCCTTAATTTAAAGAGTAAGAGAAGATAAATATAGGATAATATGGTGTGGAAGTGTGGATAATAGTTCATGATGACCCTCATTCACTCAATCAGTGCTTACAACATGCATAAGGATCAGTAATAGCTCCCTTAACTCTCCTGTGCACTACCTTGAATTCATAATGGTTTTTAATGATAGTATGGTGTAGTAGATGAATTAGTAGAGGCCCATTTAGTCTTGATTGATCCCATTCACATGATTTTAATTCTAACCTAGTCAACTACCTCTCCTCATGATAGTTACAAAGGCAAAACATTGGTCCAATCAAGCTTCCATAAAGCATGACGTAGCCCACCTCTCTCTTGCATGACAATAAGGCTTGGAAAACTACCCAATCATACATTATGGGTATTAAATGTGAATTATAACCTCCATGATTAATTTAAAAAGGTGTTTATGACCAAAATTTATTCCCTTAACATCCCTCTATGCCAATAATCATCTTCTCTTATTGACCAAATATGCTACTAGGCAACTAGGCCTAGTCACTGATTGTTTGCTTGGATAACCATGAGACATAAGTATAAAATTTAGGATAACTAAATGAGAATTTTTTATGTCTAATAAATCATATTAAATTATGATTTATTCCTTATAAATAATGCACAACTAAAACTCTATCTCATTTAGGTGATTAGATCACCTCTCACTAGGGCTTCTAGACTAGCTCTTTAGCCCAGACCTATCAAATCATTTATAGGAGTATTTGAGATTATTTTGTGATATTATAAGTTTTAATAAACTTCATAATACCATCTTAAATAATCAAAAACTATTTATCTAGATTTTTACCTTGAAATTATCATCAAATCTCTTTAAAAATAGGTTTTTTGTACATTTATATAGTTTTTAGTACAAACCAATGCCATGAGTATGACCTCCTAATAGTGAAAAATGAGTTTAATATATATCTCAAGTCAATTAAATGAATTTTAGTGAAAATTTCTCAAGATATCCTCCATTATGTTTATATTAGGGTTTTAGAGAGGGTTAGGGGGTTTGAACTCTTAACAATAATTAATAAAGGTCGGGACTTCAAAATTTGAAATAATGATAATATATTCTAGTCAATAAGGACCCTAAACATCCCAAACATTATTATGACTCATGAAAATCCTCTATATAGTTATGAGCATAAGAAAGTGTTCCTCATGTAATTGTCTTGCCTTCTATGCACTCTCAAGCAAGTTTTAGGCCAAAATGGCCAATCCTGAGCTTTATTTTGAAAATAAAAAAATATTTCACATATAAAAATCCTTGATGTATAATTACATGCTGTTTTAAGGTGTAATTAAAACCTTATTATCCTTTTAATTTAGTCTTCAAGTGGTCATGTCTTGAGAAGGGTATTAGACCAATAGGCCTAAGATAGGGTTCCTAGGTTTTGGTTTAAAATTTGAGTTATATGAGAATTTTTACACTTATTATATCATGGATTATACTCATAAAACCCATTTTGTTACTTGGGTTGGATTATTTAATCCACTTGATTCCTCTTCATGCATACACAATTATCTAATGATGTACTTAGGCATATCTACAAGTGACTATTAGATGTGGAGACCCTTATAGGTGGTCATTGTCCAACCTTTTTAACCTATTGATACCTCTCTCTTTGGAATCATGTAAAACATGTATACTCTCTAAAATTTATTACACGTAGCTTATAGTAATCCTTTCTAGGCCTAAATCAATATTCTTTAGGTCTGATTTATACCATGTGTAGTCTACATGTGTTAACCTATAGACCATTTAGGTGCCCATGTGACCTATTAAGACCATTAAGACAATTTCGATACTCAAATACCTCATTTTAAGGAATTTGAGGGAAAAAAATCCTTCATTAGGTTTTAGGAAGGGTTTTTAGTGATAAACCATCTTAATGATGGTTCAAAGAATACAAGCCTCAAATTCAAAACTTATTTCCATGGATGTTGAATCTATATACCCCTTCAAAAATACCAAATAGTTCCTAGTCCCATGTGATGAGACCATAATATGGCCAATTATATTTATAAAATATAAACCTTTTCCTTGCATAAGAAGTGGATCTAAATGTAGTCTCTAAACTTATGGTTTATTTATAATAAAATAACAATTATATATCATGGTTATGTCTTTACAATTCATATTTATCTATTATTATCTATTACTAATGATTATTGGGAAAAAGATGTTGATGAGTGTATACATAGTTCATACTAAGCTAAGAATGATTCAAAGTATGAAGAGTAACCATTAAAGAACAATGTTAGAGTAGTAGTAGAGTCTTCTATAATAGATCCAACATTTTGGTCATGTTACAGTAGCTACAGATTACATCATAGACTCCTATAGGCTTGCTACAGACTTCCACAGTAGCTATGGATTACATCAGAGACTCCTATAGGCTTGATAAAGACTTCTATAGTAGACATGGATTACATTAGAGACTCCTATAGGCTTATTATAGACTTCCATAGTAGTTATAGATTACATAAAATATCATATATGCTTGCTACAGACTCCCACAATAGTTATAGATTACATCACACTAGCTACAAATTTTAGTAGGCTAGTTATAGATTTGAATAGGTTTACTATAGATTTCAATAGGTTTTCTATGGATTTAAATAGAACTAATATAGACTTCAACAAAACTACTACATAATTTTTTGTAAATTAATTCTAAATATATTATAATTATTGGTTGGTCTATTGTAGCTATCACAAAGAACACTTTCTATTTTAAGCCTTTCTATGTATAGATTTATATATATAGACTTTCCACTATGGATTGTATTCAAATATAAATTTATGTAATTTCATTATGATAAATAGCTCTCTCCATATTTGGTGGAGATCAAGATTATGTTGTAATATATTTCATTTTTATAATAAATATCTCTCTCTATATTTTATGGATATTGACATAGGATAAGATATCTAGGTTGTTATGATTAAATAAGGTGTTGGTTGGAATCATACGATTATAAATGCAACCTTCCACACATGAATGAAATAATAAATAAAATTGTCTTTAAAATATTTTGATCATCCTATTTTTAAGCTTACATTATAAATAAATCCTCTTCCAAGGAATGAGTTGGCCACTCATTCCAAGGAAGATGGATCCAATGTATTTTTATTTATTTCTTTTGTAATTATCACTTTGTTGTAAATTGTTATTTTATTTTTTTTGTTGCTATAAAAATTTATATTTATACAATTTATGTGAGCTTGTAAGTGTTTATTTATTTATTTATTTTTAATTCAACAATTTTCTTTTTGTAAGTGAGCTTTAATTCAATGCAAGTGTGCTTTGATTTTTACAAGTGTGATTTTCAATGCCTACAAAGTGTGGAGTGTGATAAAAGGAATTGTTTGCCAAAGATATATTTATATTATTGAATATAACATTTATAAACTATCCCTAGATTAAAAGTATTAAATAAATGGGATTGATTACCTCCATCACCATGCACCATGTATGGTGAGTTTTGAGTGAAAGTTTACAGCCTTCGAGTCTTTTCTAAGCATTTTGAATGGGTTGATTGTGTTAAGTATTTTTCATAGGGTTGATATCATAAATTCAAATATTTAATTAATGGATAGTAAGATAATATGGGTCCCAAACTCCCTTTAAAATCATTTTTCCCCACTCATATTTCCATATGAGATATGAACATTAGATTTGGCATCTCAAAATGGTAGACTAGGGAAGTGGAGCTCAAGAATGGTAATGAGGAAAAATAAACCACTTCCCTATATTATTCTATCTAAAACAATTTATTTAGGACATGTATCATCATAATACACCTATTCATAACCTTAGGTCTCCCATGGGGGTTTGAGTCTATCACAAAGATGATGTTGGGGGTTTAAGGTGTCAAAAAGGTTTTAGGCCTTATAATATTAGCTTCAAGACTCTATGCCACCTATAGGTATATTTGTGAAGTAAATGTAATATTAGAATAGTTTTCCATATTATTTAACCCTTTTTCATTTTTTCTCAACTACTTAGAGATCCATATCTATCCTTCTCTCTTGTAAGTCTGCCTTGAGCATCATTGCCCAACCTGAGTGTTTCAATCAGTTGTTCCACTAGAGACCTCAGTATTATTCTTTACTTAATGTTAATTGATATGGAATATCATGTAACATTATCTTAGGGTCTATAAAACCCATTTATTTTATCCTCTCTCAAACCTATCATCTAAACTCATTTATATAATCATGCACATAGGCCTATGTGTCATGGATGTTCAACCTAAACTAGGCAACTCTCAAGATTGATCATCATCATATGAGATCCTGAGTAATATGGATGACATAAAATAACATGGGGTTATGATTACATGTTTTTTTTCCACTTTCATTCGCATTAGTTAGACACCACAATCAGTTAGCTAAACATGGATACACTTATCTCTTCATTGGTGTTTGAGTCAACTTATTCATTTATCCTTTCAAGTTTACTTTTCCTCTCAACTAAATAAATTCTTTGTTCTACCCCTTTTCTATATATATATCCTCCATGTCACTATATCATATCATATTCAATGTTGGAGGAAGACTACTTATAGCCCTATAGGTGATGGTTTAGGTGTTTTCATTATCAATAGAGTTCTTACAAAGGCCCATGAGTAAGAGGGGGTATTCTATACTATTTTTGATACCTAATTTACCTTCCTTGAATCCAAATCACACTCTTGAGGTATTCATATTCATAACATATGACCCATCCTTGCATTTTGTAGTTTCAACTTTATAATGGTTTTGGAAAACCCTTTGAAGGTTAGGCCTGAGTTGATCTTTTGAACTTGGTCATAGGTTCTCAATAGTATCCACACTTGAATGGACCCCTCTTCTCATAATCCCAATGACCCTTCATGGTATTATGAAATAGTTGACCTTGATTCCATGCCTTAAGCTTGGGCATAAGCTCTTAAACCTATAGGTGTTGTTTATAGGGTGTTATGAAGTTCTAAGTTTTGAAATTAGATCCTATTATAGGGTAAAATGGCTTGATGATACCATTACATAGTGATTGTTATTTGAGAGGTTACATATGGACTATTAGTCCTTATTCAATACCACCTATCAAGGCCCCAAACACCCCTATTTATATATTTAACAAGGAAAATCATTTTTAGCTAATAAATCAAGCATATGGAGGAAAAAAATAAAGCCTAGGATTTCACAAATACCTTAAACAATGCTAATAAACCTCAAACTTTGTTAAACAAGTCTATGAAAGTAGTTCATGATTTCTTGGTCTTTGAGATCCATAATTAGCTTTGTTAATTTTGAGAGAGTGACTCCTCTACATGTTTTCAACTCTCCTACATGATATATAATGTTCTAATGATAGTCAATAACCTTTTACCTTGAAATACTCTGCTCACACTTGCAATGGATGTCAAACTACATATGTAGTCCCACTTGAAGGTAGGTTATTGAAGGGTTTGAATTCTCATTTAATCCTTTGGTACAACATAAATTATTTTATAAAATTTAATGGTTTTATAATAATCCATCAATATACTATCCTTGACACATATCATGTATTCAGGGCTCCAAAACACCAAGAATTATTGTCTACAACCTACAAGTGTGAGCATATGAATATTTTATTTCTCACACAATATCACGCATGCCAATATGGGGTCTAAAGTGAAGTATCATGAACTTGAAGGATTGTGTAAGACATACACAACCATCATTTTATTTTACCAAGCCAGAAATGTATTGACACCATTCCAAGACTGACCTTGGGTAGATGTACAAGACTAGTTTGACTACCTAAGTTATTAACCATTTTTCATAAATCATGGGTCATTAATGTGAAAAATAATTCCAATTATTATAAGGCCATTATACCCACTTTCTCTATCCATTGGCTCAGGTCACCATTTTCTCTCTCATATCTATACTAAACAAGAACCTAAGAGAGAGATGAAGAAGAGGGGCTAGTTTTTTATTTTTTTGACTCTATAACTAATGTGTTATTTCATATTATGTCTTTATTTGGTTTTCTCTAAATATTAAGGACCTCTTTTGATGATGCTTGTACTGTATGGATATGTACAAGGTTGAAAACACCTACAAAACACCACTTTATTACATTTTATAAGGTTTTTAGATCTTTAAATGTTATTAATGGGTAAGAGGAGGGGACTGAGGAGTCAAAATGCATTCAAAATAGGGAGTGTTTATGGAGGGAAGGTGAAATCCATTTTTCACAAGTGTGGGCCCCTTTGATGGTGCATAAAAGAATTTGAATTATACAAGAAAACCATTTTACATAATAAACCACTATATAATGGAATTATGGTGATAATGGAAACCTTTGGTGGCATAATTTATGATCTTTGTGGTGTTTTGGGGGCCAAAATAGCATTATCCACATGATATGACACCAATTTTGAAGGTAATGTATGAATAATTCCAAATAAAACATCATTTCAAGGATATACCTTAGCATTTGATAAATTACCTTAGAGTATTATAAGGTTTAAAACATGAGTCAAACATATTTCTTCACATTGGTCCCCAATATTCTAAATTCTACCTCATGTTTTAGGTCATTGACATGCTCACATGGTTGGTTATGGATGCAACATCATAAGTCACATCTTAAATGAATGATTTATGTCATAATGACCTATTTAAGACTTATCATTGGATATTATACATAGATAAAACATATTAAACACTTGACACAGGCTCTAGAAGGGTGAGAAAATGACCACCATGACACTTTTTGATAGGGGTATACCACTTGAACATGTTACCTCTAACTTGATGATAATTAATCCATTGTTAAACTACCCTGACACTTTAAAGGACATAATAGGGTGACCAAGGATGAGCTCAAGTACTCATGGGTATAGGTTTACCCTTTCTAATCTGAAGGGAAAAAAGAAGACAACACTTACATCATATTGAAAGCACAAGATAAGAATAGAAGAGAGTTTTTTTCTTTAAATTAACGAAAATATTTGTGTATGGGTGACATGAATGCTTACCTTATCTCCTCCACTTGACTAAAAAAAATGGATCTATTACATGTTTTGGAATAAATCAAAATTCCTCCCAAATTAAGCTCTCCTCCTCATTCTCTAAGCTCCTCCTTTCCTTCCTTGAACTCTCCTTCACTCTCTTTAATTTTTAAAATGAGAAAAAATTTCCTCCAAAGAAGGAATTTTGTGCTCTTATATACAAAATAATCCAACTCAATGGCCTATGTTAAAGTGACACTTTTCCCTTCCCATTAATTTTACCTTCTCAAGAAAGTCTTTTCTAACATTAACTCACCTTGCACACTCATGTGGGTAAGAAAAACTTGCACATGCCCATTAATTTTCTCACTTATCCATACCATAAAGGGACATATGGGTTATCTTATATATTTATCAACATTAAAAAAAATTCTTATTCCATCCTTTGGTCTAAATGGTCTTAATTATACATACAACCACCTCTAAATTGCTTTATACCCACTTACAAACATGGGTCCAAGTTCCCATTCCAGTTTTGTGTAAGGGACAAACTAAGTTGATTACACATTTATCTATTTTATTTTATTTAATGATAAGGTGAATTATAATGTATTTAAAATACATAATAAATTGTATTAATGGGGTGTGAACAATTCTAGTATGTCCAGATATGGTCAAAATTAAATACTAGATTAAATGATAACAAAAAGATTGGATTTTAATCTAAAAGATACATGAAACTAGTACACAACTAAAACCAATGGTGAAATTATGATTTGTGTAGTCACATTTACCTCATTTTTAATCCCCTTTCACTTTCACATCATTTCACACATAAAATAACAGTACCCTGGGTAGTTTGAGCTATTAAATGTAAACATATCAAGTGATATCTAGTAATACAAAATACATACATAAAACATCCAAATCACATCATATCAATAATAAATATGAGGTAATATCAATATGAGAACATAAATATATCTTTATCTCAAATCACATGATAAATCAATATTTTATCAACTAATATGACAATTTAGTATGGATCTCAATAATCAAAGTGGAATCATCCATAAAGAACATCTAAATAGTACTCATGTAAACAAATAATAACATCAGGAACATAATATCCATTGTCTCATTAATAATGTATTATTAAAACTATTGTGTCTTAAATAACATGAATACACACATCAAAACTAAATATGAGTATAATAAGCCAAAAATACAATAAAACTAGTACTATGAAAATTGGGGCCTCATGGAAGTGATGGAGATTTCATCTCTAGAGATATCATGACTAAGTAATTTTCCTTTTGTAACGTTTAAAATATATTTTTTGGATTAATTTAAATTGTAAATTTATTACATCTTAAAAATATTTCACACAGGTGATCAATATGTATTTTTCACTTATTGGAATGAACGGTGATGTTAACTAAGTATACCTAAATAATAATGTCATTTAAGTCATCAAAAATAACATGCATTGCTATTTGTAAATTATAACCTATGTTAAGTAATCCAAAAATTATTATAGTAAATAAAAAGGTACCTTTGCATATGGTGAATGTAGTTTTGTGTCTATATTCATGATTTACATGGACTTGATTATAACCAGAAAACCCATCTAGTAAAGACATCATTTCATATTTGGGTATGTATTGTAAGATTTCATCTATACTTTGTAAATAAAAATTGTATTTGGTACTTTCATAATTTAAATATCTAAAATCAACATAAAGATAATTACCTCCATTTTTTTTACAACCTTGGACAAGTTTTTCTACCCAATTAAAAAGTCTAACTAGATAAATGACACCGTCATTTAACATTTTTTCTAGCTCTTTATTGATGATGTCTTCGAAAAGGGTTTGATTATATGATTTTTTTTTTAAAGGATTTATGAAAAGTTTTATATGAATGTTATAGTGGCACTTTTTATGTGTGTTTTACACACACCCTAAATGGTAATATGATAAATACCTCTCATTTTATGATTATCAAAGATAATTTAGGGCATAATCTATAGTATTAGACTCTTCTACATAGTCAACATGGAATAATTTGGTGAATGATGAAAATATCAACATAGAGAGATACCACTACTATATTTACACTCAAATATATCTCATATCCTTGACAATCTATCCCATAATAGGTATTCACAATGGTTCCTAATTTCTGAATGAAGGTTAGATGAAACAAACATAAAAGAGAGACAAGGATAGGACAAAGAAGAAGGCTTTTATACCTCATTGAGATTATATTTATTTCATTACTTACCTTTTGAATCAAATTATGGTTTACATATATCTACATATCTCAGACTATACTCAAACTAAATAGATCTAATAGAGATTCTAAGGGGTCTCTGATGGATAGTCTCTATAGCATTTATTTTAAAAGATAAATCATCACAAAAGTATTATTAATAATAACACATTCATCTATAATAATTAGATTAATAGAGCTTAACTGAATAAACCTTTTAGGTTAGTAATTTACTCAGCCTAACTAAATATATACAAAATATTCAAACTTAATAACATAATCATGAAAATTTTAACATATATAATATGAGTGGTTAAATTTGAGGAAGCAATAAAAATGAAACAACTCATTAAGATTTAGAGAATTTAAAAGTTGTATGTTTTTTTGTTAATA
The DNA here is from genome assembly GCA_037957365.1 of Torreya grandis. Taxonomy (NCBI): domain Eukaryota; kingdom Viridiplantae; phylum Streptophyta; class Pinopsida; order Cupressales; family Taxaceae; genus Torreya; species Torreya grandis. The sequence continues at coordinate 2,043,421 of JARHVA010002882.1, read as the reverse complement.
TTTCACCCCTTCCATAATGTCTACAATAGTTGATTTTATAGAATGCATGGGCTGAGACATCTCATCAAAAGATTAAATTTAGTTACAACAATAATGTAAAAGTTTGTTAAAATAATAAATTTTAGAAGAGCCAAATCACTACATGAGAGTGGGCACCAAGGCCCATAACAAAATGATTTCTCCAATTGGGACCACCCAAGCATGAAATATTATTCATTATATTATAAATAATTATGTGTGCACCACCACCTTAACATTTTTGGATTTCTTGTTATTCCAAGGCTTTATAAATTATCTTGGCATCATGATCTAATTTGGGAATATTGACAAGTGTGTCACAAAATAATACCTCCCTATGTGTCAAAATCTCAGCATGGTTCACCAAAGGGGTCTTTAGGTTATCATTGATAGCATTAAAGTTTTTGATGCACTTCATGGACTAGGTATCTATATTAACAACTACTTCATATTCCTCTTTGATGACATTGGCCACATTTCTCTTTAAATATACTTTTAATTTCTTTAGGTTCACCCTGAGTTCTTCAACAAAAATTATTTTGCCTTCTTGTGTCAACAACACTATTCCCTTAAATAAGTGAAAATGTTTCCTTTATTTTCCTCCAATGGTGCTATGGTGACCATCATATATTTTATCCACTCCTCCATGGAAGTCCTCACACTCAAAATAATTTTTTGATACAAATTGAGTTCAAATAATGGAATTACCTTAAAGTGTGGGAACAACCCTTTATGGATGACCACAACCATGTTCCTCAAGTTTTTGTCCAATTTAATAATTTTATTCAAGTATGTATATTTATTTTAGTATAGAAAACACATTTAAACAAGGACTTAATGACATATATAAAAGATAAAAATAATTAAAACATGGCATATTCAACATTACCAAGTAGGTCTATAATAAAATTTATCTTCACCTCTAACTCTAGTGTTTTAACATGGTTCCTCATTTCTTATTATAGTTTCTATATCATCTCATTTATGGCCCTTACTAACGAAATGGGGTCCTCATAAATCCCCCCTTGCCCACCCCTAATATTTGTTCTTTACATAGTTAGCAATAATAAATCCTCATTTATTTTCCATATAATAGGTTTTTCAACCTACATAAATCTAGAGATTATGAACCTTTATAACTTCTTAGAGATATTCTCAAAATTTAGTTGTCTATCTAGGTCACCAAAATAGACAATTTTTTTGCCTCTACATGTACTCAATTTGGAGATCATTTGTCTAGTATCCTTGTTGGGTTAGACCTTGTGTTATTGAAGTAATAGAAGTGAAAGGTAGATCCTATATGGTGGATGAAGTGTCAATGGGTTTGGAAGGATGTGGTGTGGATATAGAGGATGAAAGGAAGAAGATGGTGGAAGATGAAGGGAAGGAGATGGTAGAGGATGAAAGGAGGAGATGCTGGAGGCAATTATGCTCTAAACTATTTTTGTAGATGTGAAAGGCATTATTTAAGCATGAAATTTTCTTTGTGTCACATATATAAAGGGTTCAATAATGCTTGGAAGACCAGTCATCACAATAAATAAATAAATAAATGGGCTTGATAAGAGTAAATCCTAGGGGATATGAAACACTTAAATATTAAACCATTAGATCAACCACATTTGATGCTTGGATAAGTTATTAACGGGTAGGGGAACCAATTGGATCACTCTAAGTTATAGTGGTGGGTGTGATGAGACCAAATTCATGGGTGGTTATCACATGGATACTTAGTTGTTTGGGTACTATATCAAGATCTTGAGCACCTAGAATGTGTTCAAGCACATGGATAATGGTTTGGGTGGTGGAATTCATTAGTTAGATGTTTTGGGTGGAAGGTTGCACTATGCCATTCCTTCTATAAAATTGAGTAAAACCTTACCTTATTATATTTTAAGGGGGATTGGAAAAAAATATTGATGAAAGTGTATAAATAATGGATATAGTATATTCAAGGGTGTCAAATGTAGTCAAAATGGGCATTACCCTCATAGGAGTATCAAACACATAATATTTGGACATAGTGGATGTGGGATTTGTGATTCAGGTGCATTAGAGGGTTATGTTAAATTAAAAATATGTGGAGACTTAGTATCACATTTAATCTAAAAAATGAATGGGGACATTGTTTCCCTTACCTGATTAGTCTCCAAGTGTGAAGTAGATGTAGCTCCTAATGTGTAATATGGACAAGATGAAGGTAGACCCTACAAAAATATGTTCTTTAACCTATAATTTTTTCTTGGAATATCATCTAATTTAAGGTGTTAACTAAGCCTATCTTCTAATAACCTTGATTATTATTGAGTTTCCCATTGTCTTGTATCCTTCAATTTGTAAATTACATCATTATCATCCACTATATTCAATTATATCTTATCATCATCAGGAGCCTCATTTCTATAAGTAATGTTGAGCCTCATCCTTAATATGTATACCTGCCTCTAAAATTTTCCTTGAGAATAACATTGCTTGATCTCATGGAACTACAAAACATTAAAGGATGACATGTGGACTAACATGGATTGTACAATAAGGAATATTTTGTATTCATTCTTACCAATTTTGAGGGGAAATATCCTAGTCTTATAGTGGCCTTAAAAACCACAAAACTTATTCGTATATAATTTATTTTTATGCCAACTTTTTTGACACATAATATGGAAATATAAGGGGATATATGTGGACCCATTAAATTCTTATCATAATGAAATATTGGTTATACTAGTAGGCCTTACTAAACATGATTTATTCCCTCATATATTCATATAATATGGGCATCCTCTTCTCATTCATTTATAAATATAAGGGTATATATAAGTGCATGAAAATATCCATAATGTGTGCCTTGGAGTGATGAATATATAACTTGGAATAAACCAAATGTATTAGAGAGTCAAAGTGTGTCCAATAAGGAAATGAAGGATGTTAGAATGACACAATAGCACAACAATAATACACTAGATAATAAATCATTTAGAATGTTCCACAATTTATTACCCTTAAAACTAATTGGCCCATATTTTAGGTGATGATGTCTACTAATGTAGGGACCTATTTCTCATCAATGATTAAAATTGACAAGGCAACTCAAAAGAATTGACATGAACTATATCACTTTTTCCATATAGTCTATTCAATAGCAGCATTCCTAACCTTACACCTTCCCTATGTGTATTAATGGTATAGGAATTAGAAAAATCAAAATTAACCTAGTAATTAAAGTCCTCTACCCAATGCCTTAAGGTCATCATAATTTCATGAGTTTCCATCCATTGTTAGGTAATGTCTCTGCTATATTGGATGTTGGGTTTGGGTAGATTATACTATTTTGTAAATGATAAACCTAACACTATAGGAATTATATATTTCCCATGAGGAGACTCAATTAAATTATTATTACATGCAAAGAGAATAAATAAATTATAAAAAAAATCCTCATCAAGATCAAGATCTTAAGCACTTATAATGTGTTCAAGCACATGGATAATAGTTTGGGTGGTGGAATTCATTACTTAGATGTTTTGAGTGGAAGGTTGCACTATGTCATTCCTTCTATAAACTCGAGTAAAACCTTACCTTATTATATGTTAAGGGGGATTGGAAAAAAATATTGATGAAAGTGTATAAATAATGGATATAGTATATTCAAGGGTGTCAAATGTAGTCAAAATGGGCATTACCCTCATAGGAGTATCAAACACATAATATTTGGACATAGTGGATGTGGGATTTGTGATTCAAGTGCATTAGAGGGTTATGTTAAATTTAAAATATGTGGAGACTTAGTATCACTTTTAATGTAAAAAATAAATGGGGACATTGTTTCCCTTACCTGATTAGTCTCCAAGTGTGAAGTAGATGTAGCTCTTAATGTGTAATATGGATAAGATGAAGGTAGACCCTATAAAAATATGTTCTTTAACCTGTAATTTTTTCTTGGAATATCATCTAATTTAAGGTGTTAACTAAGCCTATCTTCTAATAACCTTGATTATTATTGATTTTCCCATTGTCTTGTATCCTTCAATTTGTAAATTACATCATTATCATCCACTAGATTCAATTATATCTTATCATCATCAGGAGCCTCATTTCTATAAGTAATGTTGAGCCTCATCCTTTATATGTATACATGCCTCTAAAATTTTCCTTGAGGATAACATTGCTTGATCTCATGGAACTACAAAACATTAAAGGATGACATGTGGACTGACATGGATTGTACAATAAGGAAGATTTTGTATTCATTCTTACCAATTTTGAGGGGAAATATCCTAGTCTTATAGTGGCCTAAAAAACCACAAAACTTATTCGTATATAATTTATTTTTATGCCAACTTTTTTGACACATAATATGGAAATATAAGGGGATATATGTGGACCCATTAAATTCTTATCATAATGAAATATTGGTTATACTAGTAGGCCTTACTAAACATGATTTATTCCCTCATATATTCATATAATATGGGCATCCTCTTCTCATTCATTTATAAATATAAGGGTGTATATAAGTGCATGAAAATATCCATAATGTGTGCCCTAGAGTGATGAATATATAACTTGGAATAAACCAAATGTATTAGAGAGTCAAAGTGTGTCCAATAAGGAAATGAAGGATGTTAGAGTGACACAATAACACAACAATAATCCACTAGATAATAAATCATTTAGAATGTTCCACAATTTATTACCCTTAAAACTAATTGGACCATATTTTAGGTGATTATGTCTACTGATGTAGGGACCTATTTCTCATCAATGATTAAAATTGACAAGGCAACTCAAAAGAGTTGACATGAACTATATCACTTTTTCCATATAATCTATTCAATAGCAGCATTCCTAACCTTACACCTTCCCTATGTGTATTAATGGTATAGGAATTAGAAAAATCAAAATTAACCTAGTAATTAAAGTCCTCTACCCAATGCCTTAAGGTCTTCATAATTTCATGAGTTTCCATCCATTGTTAGGTAATGTCTCTGCTATATTGGATGTTGGGTTTGGGTATATTATACTATTTTGCAAATGATAAACCTAACACTATAGGAATTATATATTTCCCATGATAAGAATAAATTAAATTATGATTACATGCAAAGAGAATAAATAAATTATAAAAAAAATCCTCATCAAGATCAAGATCAAGATCTTGAGCACTTAGAATGTGTTCAAGCACATGGATAATAGTTTGGGTGGTGGAATTCATTACTTAGATGTTTTGATTGGAAGGTTGCACTATGCCATTCCTTCTATAAACTCGAGTAAAACCTTACCTTATTATATGTTAAGGGGGATTGGAAAAAAATATTGATGAAAGTGTATAAATAATGGATATAGTATATTCAAGGGTGTCAAATGTAGTCAAAATGGGCATTACCCTCATAGGAGTATCAAACACATAATATTTGGACATAGTGGATGTGGGATTTGTGATTCAGGTGCATTAGAGGGTTATGTTAAATTTAAAATATGTGGAGACTTAGTATCACTTTTAATGTAAAAAATAAATGGGGACATTGTTTCCCGTACCTGATTAGTCTCCAAGTGTGAAGTAGATGTAGCTCCTAATGTGTAATATGGATAAGATGAAGGTAGACCCTACAAAAATATGTTCTTTAACCTATAATTTTTTCTTGGAATATCATCTAATTTAAGGTGTTAACTAAGCCTATCTTCTAATAATCTTGATTATTATTGAGTTTCCCATTGTCTTGTATACTTCAATTTGTAAATTACATCATTATCATCCACTAGATTCAATTATATTTTATCATCATCAGGAGCCTCATTTCTATAAGTAATGTTGAGCCTCATCCTTAATATGTATACATGCCTCTAAAATTTTCCTTGAGGATAACATTGCTTGATCTCATGGAACGACAAAACATTAAAGGATGACATGTGGACTGACATGGATTATACAATAAGGAAGATTTTGTATTCATTCTTACCAATTTTGAGGGGAAATATCCTAGTCTTATAGTGGCCTAAAAAACCACAAAACTTATTCGTATATAATTTATTTTTATGCCAACTTTTTGGACACATAATATGGAAATATAAGGGGATATATGTGGACCCATTAAATTCTTATCATAATGAAATATTGGTTATACTAGTAGGCCTTACTAAATTTGATTTATTCCCTCATATATTCATATAATATGGGCATCCTCTTCTCATTCATTTATAAATATAAGGGTGTATATAAGTGCATGAAAATATCCATAATGTGTGCCCTGGAGTGATGAATATATAACTTGGAATAAACCAAATGTATTAGAGAGTCAAAGTGTGTCCAATAAGGAAATGAAGGATGTTAGAGTGACACAATAGCACGACAATAATCCACTAGATAATAAATCATTTAGAATGTTCCACAATTTATTACCCTTAAAACTAATTGGCCCATATTTTAGGTGATGATGTCTACTGATGTAGGGACCTATTTCTCATCAATGATTAAAATTGACAAGGCAACTCAGAATAGTTGACATGAACTATATCACATTTTCCATATAGTCTATTCAATAGCAGCATTCCTAACCTTACACCTTCCCTATGTGTATTAATGGTATAGGAATTAGAAAAATCAAAATTAACCTAGTAATTAAAGTCCTATACCCAATGCCTTAAGGTCTTCATAATTTCATGAGTTTCCATCCATTGTTAGGTAATGTCTCTACTATATTGGATGTTGGGTTTGGGTAGATTATACTATTTTGTAAATGATAAACCTAACACTATAGGAATTATATATTTCCCATGAGGAGACTAAATTAAATTATTATTACATGCAAAGAGAATAAATAAATTATAAAAAAAATCCTCATCAAGATCAAGATCAAGATCTTGAGCACTTAGAATGTGTTCAAGCACATGGATAATAGTTTGGGTGGTGGAATTCATTACTTAGATGTTTTGATTGGAAGGTTGCACTATGACATTCCTTCTATAAACTCGAGTAAAACCTTACCTTATTATATGTTAAGGGGGAATGGAAAAAAATATTGATGAAAGTGTATAAATAATGGATATAGTATATTCAAGGGTGTCAAATGTATTCAAAATGGACATTACCCTCATAGGAGTATCAAACACATAATATTTGGACATAGTGGATGTGGGATTTGTGATTCAAGTGCATTAGAGGGTTATGTTAAATTTAAAATATGTGGAGACTTAGTATCACTTTTAATGTAAAAAATAAATGGGGACATTGTTTCCCGTACCTGATTAGTCTCCAAGTGTGAAGTAGATGTAGCTCCTAATGTATAATATGGATAATATGAAGGTAGACCCTACAAAAATATGTTCTTTAACCTATAATTTTTTCTTAGATTATCATCTAATTTAAGGTGTTAACTAAGCCTATCTTCTAATAACCTTGATTATTATTGAGTTTCTCAGTGTCTTGTATACTTCAATTTGTAAATTACATCATTATCATCCACTAGATTCAATTATATCTTATCATCATCAGGAGCCTCATTTCTATAAGTAATGTTGAGTCTCATCCTTAATATGTATACATGCCTCTAAAATTTTCCTTGAGGATAACATTGCTTGATCTCATGGAACTAAAAAACATTAAAGGATGACATGTGGACTGACATGGATTGTACAATAAGGAAGATTTTGTATTCATTCTTACCAATTTTGAGGGGAAATATCCTAGTCTTATAGTGGCCTAAAAAACCACAAAACTTATTCGTATATAATTTATTTTTAGGCCAACTTTTTTGACACATAATATGGAAATATAAGGGGATATATGTGGACCCATTAAATTCTTATCATAATGAAATATTGGTTATACTAGTAGGCCTTACTAAACATGATTTATTCCCTCATATATTCATATAATATGGGCATCCTCTTCTCATTCATTTATAAATATAAGGGTGTATATAAGTGCATGAAAATATCCATAATGTGTGCCCTGGAGTGATGAATATATAACTTGGAATAAACCAAATGTATTAGAGATTCAAATTGTGTCCAATAAGGAAATGAAGGATATTAGAGTGACACAATAGCACTACAATAATCCACTAGATAATAAATCATTTATAATGTTCCACAATTTATTACCCTTAAAACTAATTGGCCCATATTTTAGGTGATGATGTCTACTGATGTAGGGACCTATTTCTCATCAATGATTAAAATTGACAAGGCAACTCAAAAGAATTGACATGAACTATATCACTTTTTCCATATAGTCTATTCAATAGCAGCATTCCTAACCTTACACCTTCCCTATGTGTATTAATGGTATAGGAATTATAAAAATCAAAATTAACCTAGTAATTAAAGTCCTCTACCAAATGCCTTAAGGTCTTCATAATTTCATGATTTTCCATCCATTGTTAGGTAATGTCTCTGCTATATTGGATGTTGGGTTTGGGTAGATTATACTATTTTGTAAATGATAAACCTAACACTATAGGAATTATATATTTCCCATGAGGAGACTAAATTAAATTATTATTACATGCAAAGAGAATAAATAAATTATAAAAAAAATCCTCATAGGGGAATACCTTTGGCTTTGTAGTTGCTTGATGGAACCCTTATTTTTGAATAGCAATCAAGTCTTTTGAGAAGTTTATCTTGTATTGGTCTACACCTATGATTTTTAGTATTGTATAAATTTATTGTAATATTTATGCATTACTATCATAGTTATGAAATTTATGTCTTTGAGTTATTGAAAGTGCCTAGAGGTTGATGGAGATGATTTCATGGAAACTGTTAATGTCAAAAAAATTTCATGTTAATTAATAATAAATGAACCATATTGATCAATAATTTAGAGTTCAACATAGAAAATTATGAAATATCTTCTTATATTCTAGAATATAATGGCTCAAAGTTCTAATTTTGCATCGAACAACTTTACAATTTTCAAAAATCAAGATTTGAGTGTGATGGCTATTAGAGTTTCATATGTGCACATTAAATCTAAGTTAATATCCATATTTTACTTAACTATATTTCTATTGTTTTTTTATATCTAAGATTTATTTAATATTTTATTCTCAATGGATTAATTATGTCCATGTGTATCATGCAGCCTCAGGGTGGATGGATGGCTTGCTCTCATTTATTGTTGTGATCATGTAGAGCACATGTTGTAGAAACCAACTTGGATTTAAGAAATAAAAATGTGGCAACCACATATGAATTTATTGTTGATGTGGGTATTAGATTCAACAAGAACACTTCACCTTTTCCTCATAAGATCATAGGTACATGGTCTTATAGGGTATACAATCATACAATAGCTCCATAAAAGTACAAAAATGACATGTGGCCTATTCTAATTATTTGGGTTCCAATTCAATACCACTCATTTTTCATTATTTTAAGCCTATGTGTATTTTGGGATTGTGGGAGTACATTATTGAAAAATGTCCCAATATTATTCATCAAACCTTACACACCATACAATGATTTTAATTTTAACAGTCCTCTATGCATTTTTAGATCATGGGTATTCTTGACTATAAGATTTACACCCTTATGTAGGTATTTTTAGGCATTCATAGTATAAAGTAACATGGATAAAATCTTAGGTTTCAGGTGGCCTAATATGTCTATTAAATTTCTATATTATAAGGGATATCACCCCTTTATGTATCATTTAGGACCCTACTCTACACTACTAGCTTTCAAGGGAAAAGGGAAGAAGGTAAATTGAAAGGAAAACCTATCTAACTTAAGTGATCCACCAAAATGCGACCTTAACTTGTGTTTTATAAACTACAAAGATGAATAATAACATAAACCTAATTATACTTCTCAAATTAAATCCTCTAAACATCAATGTTTCTCATAAATGTTTAGGCTTGATGTAAGATCTAAGGCACTTGTTTAATAGGTCTCTCAAAAACACTAAATAAAACTAACACTTGCCATAGAAACAAGATGATTTAAGAACACTATGAAACCTATAAGGATGAAATTAACACCTATAAATATGTAAATAATGAAATATAAGATGAGAAGAAGCTTTAACTATCACTATCATCTATCAACAAACCATGGAAATACAATAAAAACAAGCTTATAGGAGGTATGAATTTGATATTATTCATCAAAATAGGAAAGTAAAAATGTTTTATGATCATGTAATTTCCAAAAATTAGGTTAAGGATATATTAAAATTCCAAAAATTGGCTTATATATAGAGAGAATGAGAGAGAAGAGAGAGAAGACAAGAGCCCCCAAAACTAGGAAATTTGACCTTTTCCTTAACCTTTCTTGAAACCCAACGTAGAATTGTTTGATTAATACTTGTTTTCATCCTTGGAATATGGTTTATAATTCCATGTTTCAAAAATTTGGAAATACATAACAAGTCTTCCTCCATGATTTGTGGTGTTTTACCAACATAGGTGCCTAAATCCTTGCTCCAAATCTCTATATCCTTGGTGAAGAAGTCATCCCCATTTAACATAGGTATTAAATGCATATAAAAAGTCATATTTGAATAATAAACTCATGAAATATGTATATCCATCTTGATATGACTCCTATAAGATTTATCAAAGGCAAGTTTGACTTGGTCTTGAAGCTTGGAAAAGGAATGAGGAAGAAAGCTTTACTTGGAGTTTGGAAACCTTTTCAAACTTTTGAAACCTTTATAAAACATAAATTTACTTTTTATATATTCATATATGGCATTTAATATTATATTAACCTTGGAAAATATTATATGAAGAATTTATGCAACATTTTATTCTTTTCACTCTTGAAAAGCTCATTTCCAAAAGGGCATAGAAGGAAGGGGTGGAGTTTCTCTTTAATTTTTATTCAAGTTTGAATATATACTCCATGAAATAATTATTATGGACATACCAAAAATATAAAAAGGAAATTTGATCCATCAAACACTCAACAAGACCTAGTTCTACACTAAAACCCTGCATTTCTTCTCAATTCCTTATAGCCTTTTTTCTAAAAATCTCCTTATCTAGGAGAACCTAGAGATAAAAATGAGAATATTAACACATATATATAAAACCTCTATCCCATTAAATATCACTTAAAATATTTGGTGGCCAAATTCCAAGTGTAGATACCTTTTCTAGCCCATTCTTCTAGTCAAATTAGGCTTAATTAGCCCTCTTAGGCTTAAAAGGTAGAAAACTTTCTCTTGAGATCTCTCACATGTGTGAAACTCACAAAAATATTTTATTAACTTTTATAATTATTCTATAAATATCCATGCCAAATTTTGTGGTCTAGAACACTGTGGAGGTACTAGAACCATGAAATGGCCATTGACAAGCTTGCCTTTTTGGAGCATTTTCTGACTGGCCCAAAAGGATTGAATGGTTTGGGCATATATGAATGATTTATTATATATTTTTGAGAATTTTAAGGTTAAAAAAATATAAATCCATTTCCATCATAGATGTTATTCTTTATACATGCTCCATAACCCTTATTTTGGCCTACAAACATGAAAAAGTATAGTTTTTGTATTATTATGTACAAATAGAGGTAAAAAAATTGAATTTGGAGGACCCTATGAGATTATAATACAACATATGATATTTTTTAGAAATAAAAAATGTAATTTTATTAGGTTTCCAACTCAATCTCTACATACTAGTCCAAATTAGGATTTTAGGAGGGTTTTTTGTAGTTTTACCCCTTAAGGATTGTTCATAAAGTTATGACACTCGATATATGAAAAAATTCCACATAAATAAATTTAAATACCCATATAACATCCCATAAGTCCTTTATTTCCCATGATAAACCTCCATGTTGGTGTGAGCATCAAAACTTGGCCTATCAAGCTTTCCTTCACATTCTGCATCCCATGTTTTGATCTTGGGATAAGAAATGGCTTCTTCATGAATATATCTATAATAAAAAAACTTTATAAGAACTAATAACTACAAATTATCATGTACCCATTATTTTTAATTCTCATTAGGCCTTGGAAGTGGTGTTATACCTGTATTGGGTAGTAGGCCTAGTCCAGGCCTAATTGAGCTTGACTACAAACTTGTGAGTCTCAGACAATATATAGGTTTATAAAACCTATATATTGCATTTCATGCTTTATCCATGCCTAAAATATCTCATAAAACCTATTTTATAGGATCCAACACTGTCCAATTCATCTTATTTCCAAATCCTATAAAGACTGTAAGGTTTTATACATTTGGGAGTGCCCTCTATCTAAGAGAAAATAGAGGGCACTCCCCCTATTGATTAATGAAATAAAACTATATTCAGGTATTACTTGCATCATTAATACCTTATTTAAAAAAAATTAGGTCTAGATAATCTTTCTAGTACCTTCAAACATCAAAAAACTCCAAGGCAGACTTGTAGAAAACCTCATTGTGTGTAGGGATTTGTACATTGACTATAGGTTGTCTTCTAGGACCAACTCCAACTCTATTTCATTTTTATGTGGGTATATTTATATTTATAATATAATTTATAATATTATATTAGACATATCAATACTCTACAACCTTCTTTTGACCCTCCATTGTAGATACTCCATCTTGATAGGCTTAGTTACAGTCAACTGTGTCTTGTGTTTCAACCTAAAAGAGAGGTTCCCATAGGTTTATTTTACATGATTAGAAATTGATTAATTTATATAATATCTAATGAGTTACTATAATATCATAACATAGTCATTTAGACCTATCTAATAATATTATGTTAGGTCATTCTTCAAGATAGTCAACTTGAGACATTGTCACACTATAGTCCAACTATAGTTATACATTTTGAGAGTCAAAAGGACTTATTAATTTCATATCTATGATATTTTGAAATAATTTGGCCCTATTTTATTATTGAAACATAATCATACCATGTTTAATACTTAGACCAATGCATACACTATCATCTCTAAAATGTTCCCCTTCTTTGAAACTTGTAGCTTTAACTTATTTGGGCCTAAAGGGGCATGTAGGTGTACATTGTGCCTTCATGATCAAGGGTATAGTAATATAAACTACATGTGAATGTATTATATCTCCTATAAATTTTGGGTGTCTTTAATAACTTTATTTTTAACTCAATCTTACCTCCCACTATCTCAACAATAACTTACAACACTTGCAAATGGAAAATCATATTTGACTTGTCCTTACAAACTAATTATAGATTTGAGTCTATGTCAAGCCTTCTTTAGGGATTCAATGGTATAATACTTATATTTTATAGGGTTTTTTACACTAATAACACCTTAATTATCCTCAAAATAATCTCTATAGTCTAATGGAACATAGCTTCTACTAAACATATGCCTATCTATTAAGCCTCCCAATGGAGGTGGATATAGGTATTCATATGCTAATGTAGGTGTCTTATTATGGAATTGATTCATGAACCATTTTATTATTGGAGGTAATTAAAACATAATTCATAATTATGTATACATTATATGATTTTAAGACGTGTCTCCAAAACTTTACTTGGTCAATCAACCCTTAGTGTACCTAAGCCTGGTTGTAGGTGAGTGCTTTATAGGTAGTGTATAGACTACTTATAATAATGAGGGTGATAGGCAAGATGATCACCATAGGAGACCTTATAATAACTCTTAAAAATTAATCCATCCCTTAATGACCTTGAAATCGCTTTCCTTTCATACCACTTTAGATTGTCTCTAATGATATTGATTATGAATGTTTAAATGAATCATTATACGAATTGTACGTGGCTCTTTGAAGGCAAAATTATACCTATAGGTTTTAATGTATAGTCATTTCATATCTAGGATCATTTTAAAACTATTTGTCTCATTGAATGATTGAAAAATACTCATGTAATGTTTGGAGATAGACTAATATACTTCATGTTATATTCAACCTATATTGCCATCCTATAGCCAACCTATAGGTGTTAATTATTGTGATCAAGGGGAAACTTATAGATGAAGGTCTACATCAATTATTGAATCTCAATCATTTTTAATATCCCATAGGGATCCATAATTCTAAATATATTCAAAGGGATACCTTCATCTTAACCTAGGCCTTGATTACATCTTTATTCATTTAATATTTACTTATACTCACAACTCTATAGAGAATACTTGCATAAAATAGTGCAATAATGCATGAAATGAGAGTCACATATCACCATATACCCTAGACCAAAAAACCTTTTGTTAAGCCAAAACACTACCCTTGTGCCTATGTTACATAAAAGAAACCTTATACTAGTTAACACCTCAAATAGTTTTATCATGAAAAAGATCAAAATAAGGACTAGGTCACTATTTGGAGGGATTAAAGTAACTTGTCCCTGAATTCTTCTTTCAACAAATGCATACAACTCTCAAGTCTTCTTTTCACTCCATGACCTCATTATTGATTATTAAGGTATATATAACTACCCAAGACCTTAAATAATCTCCTATACCTATCTAGATATGTCATATGAATTGTTTACCTCCTTGTTAAGACACATATAGGTATATGTGCCAGTCACAGGATTATGGAGAACATAGTAAAGATAATGTGCATGGTAAATTAGTACCAATCCTAGGTTTCTAATATGATTCTTCCATGTTTAAAACATGATGGAACTACCATACTAGTTTCAACATTAATATTGCAACCCTATAGACCTCTAAGGAGACTTATGAATGCACATGAAGGTATGACATAGGGTAGTGTTAAGGAAATATGGATATGTGCATAGTGAATGATCCTTTGGTTTACCTCAGACCTTATCAACTTATGTAAATGGATCCTCTCCATCTTGATTTAAAAATTAATGGAAAACTAGCTCTCTTATAATTTTATTTTCCCTTGAAGGCACCTATAGGTATGCCTTAATGTTACAGACCAGGTAGTGAAGGTAAGACGTAAACAACTACATCATATATATATGTTTCCTTATGAGGTATACAATTCATCACTTCTACAAAGACCCTATTCACATTTCTAATCCATATACAATATCTTCACATGGATTCAAATCCCTCAAAAGGTGCCTCCATCTCTATCTCAAAGCTCTGCATTTGAACAAAATAACAACCATCTTCTCTAACATCAAGGCATTAGTTGTAATGAAAAATTATAAGGGTGTAAGACCTTAAAAGTGATATTAAATCACTAAAATAAAATTTATTAGACTAATTCCTAGATATTATATGTACTATGAAATTCCTCAAAATGTACAAACCATGTAGTCAAAGCTCCAAATCTCTGAGATAACTTCAATCAAGCTATGAACATATTTATCAAGCCATAGAGGCTCAACCCCTCTCTCTCTCTCTCATGGAGTAATTATACCATCATGTTGAATTATAATTATCATTGGAATATTTTCATCACATTATAACCTTTTGAATAGTGAAATCAAGCTCAATAAATGCATTTTTACCTTGTTGAAGAGATCAACTCAACTTAAACTCACTCAAAGGAGATACACTCAAAATGGAGAATAATAAACCCTTAATTGGATGAAAAATGTTTTTCATGAATTATATATTCCATTTATAACTTATCAAGATGAAAACATTTGTTGAACAACTCAGTTGTTGCTCCAAAACTAGCCAAAAGGACCATTCTTAAAGATAGTGAAGGAAACAAGGTTTTATACTATAAATACATTACTAGAAGGATTTATAAAATTAAAAACTACTAAAATTATCATAATTAACCCTAAAATAATCCCTCAAAACCATTCATCTCCATCCTTTTTTGAGATTGAGAAATAGATCTAAGAACATACCCATCTTAGATGCATAGGCTATAGTGACATGCTATCACTATTAGCGATTATTCATAAATATGAGGCCATAAATCAGAAAAAAAAAAATTAAAATAATTAAAATATTACCTATACACCTAAAAATTTCAAAAATTTTAGATCTAACTCTGTATACTCTTTATGTATCAAGCATTTGAAAACTACCTTTTTGGAGCAATCAAGAAGGTCAATATAGGAAACAAGTTGTTTTTTGACATTTTTCACGTTAAAATTCCTATAAAAAACTGATATGAACATTTTAGGACTAAATTAATCCTATTATATTATTTTATCACAAAAATCCTTTGAAAACCTCAAAAAGGCTTATTTTGGTATTGAAAAAACCAAATTCACTAAGTAGCTCTGATTGAAAATATATCAAATGTGTTATTGAGTATTTCAAAGGTTTTATAAGGCTAATAAATATTTAATTTTTTTCATCATTAATCATATACCATCAAAACCTTACAAAAGCTTCGTTGGAGGGCACAAAATGGTCAAAATTGCATAGAAATGAGTCATGAAGTTAATCCAGAATGTGATCAACTTTATTATTCATGTGTTTGGAATGTAATGAACTTGACACATTATATTAAACTAATCATTAGACTTAATAATTTTCTCACCGCTAAAAATTTCTTGGAAAGGCTAAGAAATGACTAGACAATCACAAGATAAATGAAGGATAAGACCTTAACTCACCTAATCAACCTTAAAACCTAGTAATCATGGTTTCTAATGATCACATTAAGGAATTTTGAAGACTAAAAGACTAAAAAACAAGACAAATTGGCATGACATGAAATTTTTCAAATGATATGGGTGACAATTTGACCTGTGAGGTTAAAATTGTTAACATTTTAATGACTCAATTGGGAAGCATGCCTGCTATGCTTGAGAACTAGGCCATTTCCATGACTTTTTCACTCATAAAACAAAATTTACATTTGTTAATAATAATTAAAAATATTATTCATGATTTTAAGTAAGTTTTTGGCTTGAAATAAGAACACTTCCTCCTCAAAAACAAGGAAAAAACACATAAAAATAAGGGAAACTAACTAATACTGAAAATGTGCAAATAAAGCACTTATTTGAGATAAAACATAAACTAACTAACCATGACAAAGCATGATACACCTAGATCAAAAGGGAAATTCATGAACTCACTCCTTCCAAGAGATGGTACAATTTGTAAATCAATGTGTTTGTTAAATATGACCTTTAATGAGCCACTCTTCTTGCCTACCAACTCTCTTAACATCTCCTCAAGTGATTCATCAACAACAAACTAGTAACCAACAAAGAGAAACTCATCTTGTACATTTGGATATTTCTCATATTTATTATCATCTACAATGTTTTCAAGTGATAGCTCATCAAATCATTGTCCTTGAGTCTTTTTGACATCTTGAGTGACCTCATCCTTCTTACCATCTATTGCAAGTTCATAAAGATCTTCAAGGAGATTTGAATACTCAAAACAATTTATATCATGGTAATTAATGAGTTACTCTTAATTCATCTTCACATAAACATGCTCTCCAATAGGTAACTTATCCCTACAAATTTATTTAATCTCTTGAAAAGATTCAATATACATTTTTCAATCATCCTTCTATTCCTTATTTTAATTAACCTGAATAATATTAGTTTGAAAGGTATCTTGATCTTGTTTAATAAGAGGTATCTTAAACTCATTTATGACTTCATCGTTTACTATATCATGTAGTTCTTCCACATCAAGACCAATCTTCTCCTGCATGCTTGAGATATCTTTCCCAAGATTATCTACAACCTCATTTTCAAATTGTACCTCAAGTGAAATATCAATGATAAAATCTTCCTCATACACACTTGAATCATCCTCTTCATACTCTTCCATAACCTAACTTATAATTGTAACATTTTTCTATATCACCTATAAAATATGCTCCTCTTCAATAAGGGAGATGGTGGGAGGGTGATGAAATTAATTTATTTGAGAGGGAGTGTGAAGCATGGAAGGTTAATCATGATAAGATTTTAGGATTTTGAGGGCAATGGAATCATCTATGGAGTCTTGAAGATGAGGGAAAGATAAATTCTTAAATACCTCTACATTCTTCTCCTTCCACTTGGACATCACCTCATCAAATTACGAAACCTCTTTATCCTCATGGATAACTTGAACATGAGGTCCAAGTAAGGAAGAAGTAGAACTACAAAAAAATTTAGTCTCTTAAATAGGCTCATGAGTTTTCTCTTGACTTCAAATAGGGAGTTCCCTTGGCTCACATTGAGCATGGTTAAGAAATTCATGAGAATAAGGAACACAATAAGACTAGTAAGGAATATAAGAGTATTCTTGAAAAAAATGGTTCAACTCACTTTTCTACCTCTCCCAAGCTTCCATCCTCTCCAATACAAGATTGTACAACTCATTCCTCTCCTCTAGATCTTTGGATAAATTTTTAAACATCCCATTCACTTCCTCATACTAAGAGTTTGAACAAACTTTTCTTGCATATGATATTATTTTATGATCTATCTCATCCATTATTTCTTGGAAATAAGGTTGCTCATATGAAACATCATAGCCATATGGGAAAGGTGAAAACTAGTCATGTGATTAATATGGTTCACAAGGAAGGAAAGAGTCATACTCTTGATAGTAAGGATCATGAGAAACTTGATAATGATCATCATATATTTGACAAAACTCCTAGTAATGATGATTAGGCTCATAAAAAGGATCATATAGATCATGAAAATGCTAGTATGATTCATCATATTGATGATAAGGAAGTATAGCATAGGGATTTTCTTCATAGACATCCATGAAAATAATAATAGGACAATGAAATGAAAATGGACTTAATTAGAAATTATGCATGGAATATTAGAATCAATTGCTTGATCTTGGAGTCATCAAATACTTCATGAATAATGCTACTACAACTATAATTTCACCAAGACTAGCTCCAATGTGTCTCACTGGGTATGCCAAAAACTATTGACTACAAGACTTGCACCCTTGTGAAGGTAGTTTTAGGCCTTCATAGTATAGATTAACATGGAAAAAATCCTAGGTTGTGGTTTGGATTGAATCTCTATATTCTAATGGATAGCTCCCCTTGATGTATGAACTGGGATCCCTACTCTACACTATTAGCTTACAAGAGAAAAGGGAAGAACGTAAATTGAAAGGAAAACATATCTAACTAGGGTGATCTACCAAAATGTGACTTTAACTTGTGTTTTATGCACTGAAAATATGAATAAGAACATAAACCTGATTACACTTCTTAAATGATAGCCTCCAAACATTAATGTTTTACATAAAGTGTCAGGCTTGATGCATGATCTAAGGTACCTATTCAATAGGTCTCTAAAAGACACTAAAGAAATCTTACACTTACCATATAAAAAAGATGATTTAATCACACTATGAAATCTTTAAATATGATCTTAACACCAAAAAATATGTAAATAATAAAGGTCAATATGAAAGGAATCCTGAACTACCATTGTCATCTATCAACAAACCATGGAAATACACTAAAGACAAGATTTCAGGAGGTATGAATTTTATATTATTCATCAAAATATACAAGTATAAATTTTTTATAAGCATGGAATTTACACAACTTAGGTTAAGGATCTATTCAAATGCCAAAAATTGGCTTACATATAGAGAGAATGATAGAAAGGAGAGAGAAGGAGATAAGAGCCCCCAAAACTAGGAAATTTGACCTTTCCTTAATCATTATTGAAACCCAATTTATCCTTGTTTGATTAATCCATTTTTAATCCTTGTAATATGGCATAAAATTTCATGTTTAAAAACTTTTGAAAGCTATAACAAGTCTTCCTCCATGATTTGTGGTGTTTGACCAACATATATGCCTAAATCCTTGCTCCAAAGCTCTATATCCTTGGTGAAGAAGTCACCCCCATTGAACATAGATATTAAATGAATATAAAAATTCCTATATGACTTCTAAAATCATGAATTTTGTATCTCCAACTTGATAGGACTCTTAGAATATTTCCCAAAGGCAAGTTTGACTTGGTCTTGAAGCTTAGTGTAGGAATGAGGAAGGAGGCTTTCCTCTGAGTCTGGAGACCTTTAAAAAAAATTAAACCTTCCCAAAACATTAATTTACTTTTTATATATTCATATATGTCATGTAAAATGTATATCAACCTTGTAAAAGCTTATATGAAGCATTTATTCAAAGTTTTATATTTTTCACTCTTTGAAAAACTCATTTTAAATAGGGTGTAGAAGGAAAAGGTGGAGTTTTCTTCAAGTTTTCTTAAAATTTGTATTTTAAATCTATGTAAGAATTCCTAAGGACATAAAAAATGTATAAAAATGAAATTTTATCCATCAAACACTTAGCAAGGCTTGGTTCTACACCAAAACCATGCATTTCCTCTCAATTACTTATAACCTTTTTTCTAAAAATATCCTTGTTTTGGAGAAATGAGAGATTAAAATGAGAATTTTAGCACATTTTTAGACACCCTCTATCTTTTTATATCTCATCACAAAATTTGGCATCCAGATTCCAAGTGTAGATAATGTTTCTAGCCCATTCTTCTAATCAAAATAGGCTTAATTAGCCTTCCTAGGCTTAAAAGGTAGGAAACTTGATAATAATACCTCTCACACGTTTTAAAATCACAAAAACCATTTTATTCACTTTTTACATGATTCCATAACTCTCCATGTCAATTTTTGTGGTTTGGAACACTATGGAGGTAGTAGAACCATGAAATGGCCTTTGGCAAGCTTGCCTTTTTGGAGCATTTTTTGACTGGCCCAAAAGGATTTAATGGTTTGGGAATATATGAATTATTTATTACATATTTTTTATATTTTTAAGTTAAAACAAGTCTCAATCCATCTCCCACATTGATTTTCATCTTTCTACATGCTCTAAAACCTTTTTTTTAGCCTTAAAACAAGAAAAGTATAGTTTTTGTACTATTTGATACAAATGAAGGTACAAAAAAAATTCATGTGGAGTACCCTATAATATTATAATACAATATATGATATGTTAAAATAATAAACTATTGAATTTGATGATGTTTCCAACTCAATATCTGTAAATAGGTCCAAACTGGGGTTTTAGTATGGTTTTTGGTAGTTTTACCCCTTAAGGATTGTTCCTAAAGTTGTGACATCCAACATGTCAAAAAATTACACAAAAAAAAAATTTAAATACCCCCTAAAACATCCCATAACTCCTTGATTTTCCATTCTAAACCTCCATGTTGGTGTGAGCATTAAAACTTAGCCTATCAAGCTTTCCTTCACATTTTGCATATAATATTTTGATCTTGGGATAAGAAATGGATTTTTCATGAATATATATGAAATAAAATATATTTAAAATACCTAATAACTCCCCATTTTTAGTTACCCATGATTTTTAATTCTCATTAGACCTTGGAAGTGGTGTTAGACCCCTATTGGGTAGTAGGCCTAGTCTAGGACTAGTTGAGCTTGACTATAAACTTGTGATTTTAAGACAATATATAGGTTTATAAAACATGTATATTATATTAAAAGTTTTATACATTCATAATATATCTCATCAAACCTCTTTTCTAGGATCCAACACTCTCCAAGTCATCTTCATGTCAAATCCTACTAAGACTATAGGGTTTTGTACATTTGGGAGTGCCCTCTATTTGAGATAAAATAAAGGGTACTCCCCCTATTTCCTAAAAAAAATTATATTAAGGTCTTAATTTTGTCATGATGTCCCTTTTTACAAAATTACAAGTCTAGATAATATTTTTAGCAACTTCATACATTAAAAAACTCTAAGGCAGACTTGTAGAAAACTTCATTGTGTGTAGGGTTTCGTACATTGACTGTATATTATCTTATAGGACCAACCCATATCCTATTTCATTTTTATGTGTGTATACTTATATTTATAATATTCTCTCAGACATATCAACACTCTATAACCTTCTTTTGACTCTTCATTGTAGACACTCCATCTTGATAAGCTCAGTTACATTCAACTGTATCTTATGTTTCAACTAAAAAGAGAGGTGACCATAAGTGTATTATACATGATTATAACTTTATTAATTTTTATAATACTTATTTAGGTCCTATAAACTCCTCTCATAATCATTAATACCTATCTCATCATTTCGTACTAGGCTATTCTTCAAGAAATTCATCTGGAGACACTATCACACTAAAGCCTAACTGTATTTGTACATTTTGAGAATCAAAAGGACTAATTCATTTCATGTATATGATATTTTAAAATAATTTATCCCTCTTATATTAGTGAAACATACTCATAACATGCTTGATATTTAAACTAATGGATCCACTATCATCTCTAAAATGTTTCCCTTCTTTGAAACCTATAGCTGTACCTTTTTTAGGCCTAAAAGAGCTTGTAGGAGTACATTTTTCCTTCATGACTAAGTTTATAGTAATATAACCTCCATTTGAATGTATTATATCTCTTGGGAAGTTTGGGTGTATTTAATAAGTTTATTTTGGACTCAATCTTGCCTCCCACTGTCTCAATAGTAAACTACAACTCTTGAAAATGGAAAATCATATTTAATGTGTCCTTACAAACTGACTGTAGGTTTGTGTCTATATCAAGCCTTATTTAGGGATAAAATTGTCTCATACCTATATTTGATAGGTTTTTTGACACCA
The DNA here is from genome assembly GCA_037957365.1 of Torreya grandis. Classification (NCBI taxonomy): domain Eukaryota; kingdom Viridiplantae; phylum Streptophyta; class Pinopsida; order Cupressales; family Taxaceae; genus Torreya; species Torreya grandis. The sequence goes on along the minus strand of JARHVA010002882.1, from coordinate 2,020,947 downwards.
ATAACATCTTGATTATGCTCATAATAACCTCTATAGTGTTATGGAACATAGTTTCTACTAGACATTTTATCTGTTAAACCTCCCAATAGAGGTGGCTATAGGTATTCATATGCTTTTATCTGTTAAACCTCCTAGTAGAGGTGGCTATAGGTATTCATATGCTACTGTAGGTATCTTGTTAGGGAATTGATTCATGAAACCTTATATTCTTAGATTTTGTTAAGACATAATTGATAATGATATATCTATTTTATTTTTTTAGGATATGTCTCTAAAACCTTACTTGGTAAATCAACCCTCAATGTATCTAATCCTGGCTGTGAGTGTTTTATAAGCAATGTATGGATTGAGTGTAATCATGAGGGTGATATGCAAGATGATCACCATAGGATAAATTTTAATCACTATTGAAACATCATCCACCCTCAATGACCTTTAAATCCCTTTCCTTTCATACCACTTTAGACTATCTAATGATCTTGATTATGAGTGTTTTAATGCATCATTGTATGGACTGTAGGTTACTTTTTTGAGGCCAAAGTGCACCTATAGGTTTTAATTAATAGTACTTTCATGTCTAATCTCCATTTAAAAATATTGGTCTCATTAAATTATTTCAAAACACTCATGTCATGTTTGGATCTAGGCTAATATACTTCATGTTGTATTCAACCTATATTGTCATCCTATATCCAACTTGTAGGTGTTCATTATTGTGATCAAGGGGAAACTTATAAATGAATGTATACATAAATTATTAAATATGAATCCTTTTTATTGTCCCCTATGGATCCATAATTCCAACTATCTTCAAAGGAGTCCTTCATATTAATTTAGGCCTTCATTATATCTCTATTCATTTAAGAGTTACTTAGACTCACAACTCTGTAGAGAATACTTTTATAACATAGTGCAAGAATGCATGAAATGAGAGTCACATATCACCATATCCCTTCGACCAAAAAATACTTTTGTTAAGACAAAACACTAACCGTAAACCTAGGTTTCATAAAGGAAACCTTATACTAGTTAACACTTAAAATAGTTTCATCATAAAAAGGATCAAAATAAGGACCAAGTCACTATTTGAAGGGATTAAGGTAACTTGCCCCTGAATTCTTCTTAAAACAAATGCATACAACTCTCAAGTATTGCTTTCACTCCATGACTTAATTTTTTATTATTAAGGTATCTATAACTACCCAAGACTTTAAGGAAGCTCCTTCACCTATCTGAATACCTCATATGAATTGTTTGTCTCCCTATTAAGACACTTTTAGGTGTATGTGTAGGTTACAGGGTTATGGAGAACATAGTAGAGATAATATGCATGGTAAATTAGGAATAAACCTAAGTTTACACTATGATGTTGTGATGTTTTCCATGTTTAAAACATGATGTAAATATCATACCAATTTCAAAATTAATATTTCAATCCTATAGACCCTTGAGGAGACTTATGAATGCATATGAAGGTATGACATAACGTAGTGTTAAGGAAATATGTATATATGCATAGTTAATGATCTTATGATTAACCTCATACCTTATCAAATTATATAAATTTATCCTCTATATATTTATTTAAATACTCATGGACTTCCATATCTCTTCCAATGTGATAATCCTTTGAAGGCACCTATAGGTATGCCTTAATGTTGTAGACCAGGTAGTGAAGTTAAGACATGAATAATTTCATGATGTGTGTGTGTGTGTGTGTGTGTGTGTGTGTGTGTGTGTGTGTGTGTGTGTGTGTGTGTGTGTGTGTGTGTGTGTGTGTGTGTGTGTGTGTGTGTGTGTGTGTGTGTGTGTGTGTGTGTGTGTGTGTGTGTGTGTGTGTGTGTGTGTGTGTGTGTGTTTTATTATGAGATATATGATTCATAACTACTACCAAGACGTTTTTCACCTCTTCAAATGAATTAAAATCCCTCAAAATGTGCCTCCATCTCTATCTCAAAGTTTTACCTATGAACAAACCAGTAGCCATCTTCTCTAACATCAAGGCCATTAGTTGAAATGAAATGTATAGGGGTGTAAGACCTCAATAAGGATATTTAATCACTAAAAAAAATTGATTAATACCTATATATTATATGCACTATGAAACTCCTCAAAATGTACAAACTATGCATTCAAAGCTCCAAATCTCTGAGATAACTTAAATCAAGATTTGAACATGATTATTAATCCATAGAGGCTTAACCTCTCTCTCTCATATAGGAATTAGACCATCATGTTGAATTATATTTATTGTTTTAATATTTTCATCACCTTATATCATTTGGAACATTGAAATCAAGATTAATAAATGCATTTGTACCTTGTTGAAGAGATCAACTCAGCTTAAACTCACTCAAAGGAAATACACTCAGAATGGAGACATATGAACCATTAATTGGATGAAAAAAGTTTTTAGTGAATTATATATTCCATTTATAACTTCTAAAGATTAAAAAATTTGCTTAAAAATCATGTTTTGCTCTAGAACTGGCCCAAAGGACCATTCTCAAAGATAGTGAAGGAAACAAGGTTTTATGATATAAATAACTTCCTAAAAAGAGTTATAAAATTAAAAATAATTATAAGGAACCTCATGACCCTATAATAATCCCTAAAAATCATTACTCTCCATAGTTTTTGATCTTGAGAAATAGGTCCAAGAACAGACCCCTCTCGGATGTATAGGCTATAGTGACCTAATGTCACTCTTAAATTTTTTTCATAAATATTAGACCAAAAATACATGAAAAAATTAAATTAATTAAAATCTTACTCATAACCCTAATAATTTACAAATTTTCTTATCCTAACTCTCTCTCTCCTCTTTCTGTATCAAGCATTTGAAAACTACCTTTTTAGAGCTACCAAGAAGGTCAATATAGGATCAAATTTTGTTTTTGAAATTTTAAACCTTAAAATTACTATAAAAAACTAATATGACCCAAATAATAATATTATATTATTTTCTCATAGAAAATCCTTTGAAACCCAATATGAATGCCTCAAAAAGGCCTATTTTTGCATTGAAAAAACCAAATGCACTAAGGAGCTTTGATTGAAATGATGTAAAATGTGTTAATTATTATTTAAAAATTATTATAATGTGAATCAATATGTAATTTATCCTCCTCCTAATAATATAACATCAAAAACTTACAAAACCTTCTTTGGAGGGCACAAAACAATCAAAATTGCATAGAAATGAGTCAAGAAGTTAGTCTAGAATGTGATCAACTTGATTATTAATATTTTAGGCATATAATGACCTTTAAATTTTATATTAAACTAATCATGACACTTAAGACTCTTTTCACCACTGAAAATGGCTTAGAAAGGCTAAGAAATCACTAGATAAAACACAAGACAAATGAAAGACAAGACCTTAACTCAACTAATAAACCTTAAGACCTGATAATAATGGTTGTTAATTATCAATCTAAGTAATTTTAAATACTAAAATACTGACCAACAAGACAAATTGGCATGACATGTAAAGTTTTGAATGATAGGGGTGACAATTTGCCCTGTGAGGTAAACATTGTCAATAGGTATATAGTCAATGACACTAGATCCATTTAATTATTTGTAAATCATACATAATATAATTTTTAAATAGTCTAATATAATTTTATGCATCTTTTGAGTATGAAATTTTGACAAGTATCAAACTCTTATAGGGCTAAGCTCCTAGAGTGAATAGATTTTTTCATTCAGTATAGGTCTATAGAGACCTAAAAATACATATAGAAAGAGTTCATTAATCCCATAAATTTCTATATGAAATTAAATAATAAATTAAAAGAGTACCCCACCAAGAAATTATGATGAATCAAAATATTGTAGCAATTCATTAGAGTTGAAGTGATTTTTCATGTAGACTTACATAGTCCATTTTAACTCCACCAAAATAAAATTAGTTCCCTAAAAAGATAAATATAAAGCATAAAATATTTTACAACCTAATCCCAATTATTTAATAAATTCATACAAACTATAAAGTGATGTGACCATTTTAAAAGTGGTCTTAACATAATTTCATAAATATAAAAGGGCTAAAATTTTATTGAAATGCATCCTTTGATCCCAAGCTTTAGAAAAGAACCACAAATAAAAAAATTCATTAAATTATCCTAATTTTCTCAAATTTTCACATGGGAAATTGGGGGCCTCCATTTCTAAAAATAATTCAGGTTTGTTGGCCACAACAATGGTGACTTTATGGGGAAAACACTACTTTAGTATTTAGAATATAAAATATCTAATTTTATCTTAGACAAATAAAATCAACTATGGAATAAAATTTCATATTATCAAAATAAAAATAATAATTTGAGTCAGATTCAACACATTACATACTATTTTTTTTATGCATTTTAGAATTCAATGTGTATGAATATTGATTCATAAACTTTTAGCTTCGAGATTCTTTGATATAGCATAGGAATAATCTTATGATCCAAACTTCCAAAATATATTTCATTTTATTCATTTATTAGATAGGAAGGGGAAGGCTTGAGCATCACACTAATACTAGTTAGGCTTCCACAACTCCAATAGAGATATTGTTAATTCTATTTAAGGTCTTTCTTCATTTTTAGTCAATTGTCCATAGCCCTAATGGATATTACCTAAATCACTCTTTGTTAGGATAAAACTTTCAATTTTCTTTAAATATTCATACTATCCTTTCATTTTTTATTTTATTTTTATTCTTTCAAAAGGGTTAGGAACTAATATAACCAAGGTATAAAGATCAATTTATAAAAATTATCTCCATAAATGATTTCTCTTTTGCTATTTTATAGACCTCAAGGTAAATTTTATTGTGACAGAGTATGGTGTTAACCTCATTTAGTATGAAAATCATTCCCAAATTATGCAATGATTCTTGAAACAAGTATCTCATTTTAGTTCAAAAATATGAAATAATATTCCATGGTATTTAATGTCTAAGATAGAATTATATTTTATAAATCTTTAACTCCTCATAGTGAAATCATTGATGAGACTCTAGGTTCTCTCTATCTATATGCCACACTATATATTTATCATAAATATAGGGAGGATATCAATTTATTAAGCATTTACTATTGGTTTTGATTGGTGATTCACCCTTTATGAAATATGATGTACCCCTATATTTAAATTACCACTACCACTATCTATGCATATTTGAAAATAGGGATAGCTAATATGAGTGGGAATGATCATGATGATGAAACAAGCAAGTTTGTTTTGAAGGTGTTTTATGAGGTACTAATTCTAACCTAGATACTCCCTTACCTAATGTTTTTATTGATCTAACTAAATTTGAAAAAGATTGTAATTTTTTTTATAATTACACTCTGAATGCTTATGTTGTGAGAAGAGTGCCCCCTGATAACCTCTTGAAATAATGGGATCTTAACCATTATCAAGGCAATGGTATGAAACTATAATTAGTCTAAAACCTTACCAAGGGTTTATTTTTGTTTTGTTTCACCAAGATATATCACTTCAAAGCCATTTTTAATCATGGTCCTCAGTTCATACGCAACATGATGGTGGTGTTTTCTCATTAGACTTGAGACTTTCAAGTTTTAAAACAAGTTAAACTACAAATTCCAGTCTAGTTTGAGTTTCCTTGTTTACCTCTCCCCCTCTAAGGTTTTATTGAAAAATTTATAAAACCCTTGGGGTGATTCAAATTCCATGAATAGTAAAAAAAAAATATGGCCCATCCCCTAAGAAGGGTATGTGTGGAAGTGGATATAGCTTGGGATCTAAAAGAGTCTATTGACATTCAAATTAGAAACAATAAATTTACTCAACAAGTGATTTACATTAATTTATCAAATATCTTATTTAGATACCAATCCTTAGATCATATGATTTTATAATGTCCTTTTATGGTGCATGATCTTCCTACTCTTTAATAAAATGGTGGACCTAAAGATAGAACCCATAATGGAAATGTTGATGTTTGAACCACTATCACTAATAAAAATAATAATGTGGCTAGAGGTAAGAGTAAATATTAGTCTTTTGTTTATCAATAGGTCATGGTCACTAACACCTTATCTCTTATTATCAAAGTTGTTGATTTTATTCTTAACAAGGATTCATTTCCATTTTTGCACACACCACAAGTGGTGGCTTCTTTTGTTGATACTCCACCTTTAGCTCCACAAGCCAAATTATCACTACCCCCTCCTAGAGTGAAATTTTTAAAAGAAGAGCATAATCTCATTAATTTAGACCATAAATCAATCCTCCATCACTATAAAAGTCCCTCTACTTGTCATGAGTAGGAATATATGGCACATAAGTGATAGCCTTTACATTTTTATGAGTTTATAAAGCACAAACAAAATTTCAACCAATTTGTCATTCTTAAAGGATTAAAATGACATGAACCTTAGTGTTTCCGAATGATATTTTATTATTAGAATGAGCAAGCCCTTATTGATATACTATGTAAGTACGTGGTTAGGAATAGTTGTTAATTTTTTAGTAATATGAAAATTCTTTGTATGTAGGAAGTCAAGATATCTAGCTTTATCATATAGAATTGAACACAAATTATTTTTCCTTGGGCCCTTTTTTGTAATACCATGCATGATTCTATCTATAGTGGGGTTGTCACTCTTTTATCTCTAGATATTTATTAAAACATTATTTCTTGGGGATCTAACCCTACTCATAGTGTTGTTTGGACTCTATTTGACTTTGATAATCACATCATTGGGCTAGTCAGCCTTTATTCCTTTAATGATGTTTTGGAATGGATCCTACTTTGGAGATGGTTGGAAGACACTCTTTTAGATAATCATTGGATCCTTTATGGGGATTTTAACATGGTATAATCTCCTAAGGATAAGGATGGTCATCTTCCCATGCATTGGTATGCTAGTGAATGGGAATCATGGTTTTACATGTTCAACAAGATTAGGTTATTTTATACAAACCACCACCAGAGGAAAGACTCAAATTTTCCCTAGTTTACTTGGTCAAATTGCTGACAAGGAGAGGATTGAGATATTAAACATTTGGATCATGTTTTATTTGCTGAATAAGATCTCTTATTTTTTGCTAATGTTTAAGATAGGTTTTTTAATGTGCTTTCTAACACCTTATTTTATAATCATCATCCTATTTGATTCAATATTTATTTCCTTACCCTTTAAGTTAGGCTTGCTAAAACTTAGTTCTATCTCAATACCACTCACTTTAAGCATGAGAGAATTATTTCTCACATTGTTAGAATTTGGAATTTGGTTCCCAAGCCCAATGGGGACTTGGGCTAGATATAGTGTTGGACTTATGATCTTTCTCACTCTACTAATTTTCTTCATGTTTATGGTTATAAATCCTCTCTCTTTCAATATCATCTTCATAATTCTACACACCATGAATAACTCTAGATATCATAGAAGCTTGAATTCTCTCCTTTAAATGTGCCTTTACAAACCCAAGAAACTCTTTGGTGTCAAAATATGTAAGTTGAGGAGGCTTAAAAATATATTTTAGCTTAAATTCAAGCTCAAATGCACTAGATAAAAATTGGGGATAATTTCACCAAATAATTTTTCCTTTCTTATGTTATAGAATGGTTGTTGAAATAATAAAAGTTTTCAAGGATGGATCTGGTAGAAATACCAAACTCCCTAACATTTTACAAGATTTTATTCACCATTATCATGTTGTTTTATTATCTCATCCTAATTATCCTAATTCTAAAGCTACTCTTGACCAATACCTTCAATATATCCCTTATAAAAAATTTAATGCACAATGGGTTATTTGTGATATGCCTTTAACCCTCAATGATCTTAAAGAAGAGGTTATGCAAATGGATACTATTAAATCATTGGGCATTGATGGTTTTCCTTATGAATTATATCAAACATTATGGGTTAATGTGGGTCTAGATGTTTACAAGGTCTATTTTGAAATAACATCGATGAATTCTTTGGGACATCTTATAAATCAAGGTAACATAAATTTTATTCCCTAGACTAGTGATTCTAAGTTTATCACTAAATTGATACCTATTACTCTTATCAATGGATCTTATATGTTAATTTCTAAGGTGTTAGATCTTATAATTAAGCATCTCCTTTATTTAATTTCTATATGTGAGCAAATAGGATTTATTTAGCATAGATATATCCTTGACAATGTCATTATTATCTATAAAGGCATGGAGTGGGCTAGGATATCCTATCAAAAGGCTCTTTCTATCATTATTTAATTTGAGAAGGCCTATGACCACATTGAGTGTCATTTTATTTTACCTATGCTCCAATATCTCAATTTTGGTCATAGGTTTGTTCAAATAGTTGATATGCTTTTTCAAGCTCTTGGTTTGAGATTCATATATCTATCAATGAAGTATTAATTTATCTCCTTAACCTTATGTGTTAGTATCTATAGGGTTTAGTTATATTTTAGATAATTATGCCTCTATATATTTGGTGAAAGGCATCTCTCTCCCTAATTTATACCATGGGTTGTTGAATGGTCATATTGATGATGATTTTTTTCTCACTCTCTCAGAAGAGGAAGAATCAATTGAGAATGTTATGGATTGACTTGATATTTTTTTTTTGGTCTTTGGTTCTTTCATTCAATGTAAAAAATGTGGTGTTATCTCCAATATCTCTCTAAAACCCCCTTGGATAGAGGGATATCAATGGTATTGTCTTCTTCTAGGTGTTCAGTTTAAGTTCCTTGTTATTTATTTTTATTTTTAGGCCTATCCATCTAAATTATGATATTATGTGGTCCAAAGGGTTGAGAAGAAGATTTATTTTTGTATCACAAAAAATTTGTCCTTAGAGAATAAGTTTTAGAATTTATCCAAGGTGTTGGTATCTATGAATGTTTATTATTATTCTTGTTGGGATATTTATAATTCTACCTATGTTAAAATGGAATAAATTATATGGTATTTAATCTAGGCCAATTATAAATGTCATAAATTCTTTCACAAAATTTCTTAGGATATTTGTTGTCATCCTAAAGAATCAGGTGGTTTAGGTCATCTAGATGTTAAGCTTCAAGGTCTTACTCTCATTACTAAATGGGTTATTTGAGGATTGGAAGGTGATGAAGCCTATAATATATTAATTCTTCATTATATCTCTTAGGGGTTACTTGTGGTATATGTGCAAGGCAAGGCCTTAGGATACATACTCTTCTCATCACCCCTATTGTTATTAAAATTAATGGTAATTTTGTCATTCAGAGTCTTTGGAAAGATTAGGAGAATCTCAAACCCCATCTCATTTGGGTAGGGGAGGGTTTTAGGAATGATCTTTCCCTTAATTCTCATTCCATTTGGTGGTATCTCTACCTAGATTTCCATAAGACTCCATTTAATTTTTTCCCTTGGATCAAAAGTTTAAGGCTATTCAAAAATGGCATGAAAAATATTGATGATATTTTATATAAAGAGAGTCATTATTGTCTTCCTTGGCAATTGGTTTAGAATAAAATAAATTAAATAATGTAGATGTTGAAACTATTACAGATATTCAAAGTTCCATCCCTAATGAGTATCTTCATAATATTATATTTAACTCCCTTACTCCTTGGTAGAAGGATTGGAATTGGCTTACAACCACTTCCTTTAATCATTAGTCTCCTTATTTGGGGTATAATATTTTATCTCCTCACCAAATTCAATATGATATTGTATGAAATCATAAATACATTATGTCTATAAATCAATCCTAGGTCAAAGAGTATAGAGCATACCTAAACTTTTAATTGGTAATAAATTTGCTAAGTGGGAGCATGACCAATATGGGGATTCACTAGATCCAATTAGGGGATCAATTATCATAATACACCATGATAAGAAGGGTTATAAATCCTACATTCTAACATAATCATGCATCAACCCGAAATAAACATTCTTTCTATTATAGTAAACAATAAAGTAAATATAATCTAGTGCTCACCAAAGCTTGTGGCACAAAGTTGGGGTTATAAAAAAAATAAACTAAATAAAACATGCATAGAGGACATATACTCATGTTAATGTATATAAAATCCTAATGCATGGGAGAGAAGCACAACTACATTATTTATCTACTCTTACAAAGGAGAAATAAAGTTAGAAATACTTACCTTGAATAAAAACCCATCGAGCCTCAATATATCCCTTGGCCAAGGTGATTCAAAAGATATTTTTATGGTATGTAAGGATAACAAAGACAAATAATCTCTAGGATATATAGCCTATCTATGTATTTGAAAGACTTTTCCACAAGACAAGATCCATATCTCTAAATAAATTATGGAACCCTAAGCTTTATTACTCAATTAGAATGGTTAATAATTATATATTCATTCACACTTATTATTCTTCACTTCTCTATTCTCAAATGGTTAGAAATGAACTTGTATATATAGGTAGATCTTTCCCTAAATCTTTCTAAATATGTCATCTATATAAGGTTGACCTAGTCAACCCTATATGTTTTCAAGAGATAATTCATTACTTTCCAAGCTATGTCAGCCAAAGGGATAACAAGATTAAAATTAAAAAATAACCCAAAATATTAAAATGTCAACCCAATCAACTCTGTATAGTAATTAGAGGCTAAAAATTATACAGGGTTGACCCAATCAGCCTAGTACAACCAACTATCAAAATGGGGATAAATCAAGGAATAGGAGGATAAAAATGTGATTTTTTTTTGGAATGGGCAAAATTGAGAAGAATAATCTTAGCATAAATGTTTTTTAGGAGACAAATGTGTAGATGGAAAGTGGCAAAAGGGAAAATAATCTGATAAAGCACCAATGGTCTACCCACCCCTTTCTTGATGCACCCCTTAAGGCATGCACTCAGAGATATTGATAATCGATGGGTTATTTCAAGATAAAAAGTGTCATTAAGTGATAAAATTTTGAAAATATTATGTGTATACATATACCCTCAATCACAGATGGAACCTTTGGTCTAGCCATGTGGTATAGTCTAGAAGGTTTAACACTATGTGGATTACTCTCATTGAGATTAAGAAGGCTCATTTTATTTTGTTTATTCTCTATCAAGGTTTACATATGGGTGAAAATATTTAGCACATGGGGGTTTCAAATCCCATTTTCATAGCATGCCATCAACCATAGATATTTAAGCATCTTTTCTAGTTTTACTACCACACCTAGACTATGTGGTAATGGATTCATACCCTTTTTCATTCATTTATGCCTACTTTTTTACTTAGAATATGGTTATATTGGGAGGATCTACCCTAATTCCTAACATATATAATATATTTTGGTATATTTTTTATTTTTATATTATTTTCATATTTGGAAAGCTAGAAAATATGGTTGTTTTAATCACAAAGAAATAGAATGTAGTTTTTCTATTACTAACAAAGTTACTATTATTGTTACTCTCTAGATTCAAAGTTATATTGATAAATTTCACCTATATATTAACCACATCTAGTGTTTAATTGATCATTATGGGAATGTCATGTGTGTGTTTAGTCATGAGCCTATAAATCTTCCATTTCTACAGTCACCTCCTCATGTGTGAGAACATGGTATGCATCAGTAGCACTATAAAAAATACAATATGAGCCTCTCTCCTCACTGGTCACCCCCTCATTGGTAATATCTATAGTGAAATTTTAATCATACCTCTATCATAGGTGGATGTGATGTAATATATTGGGTCACCCCACTATATGATAAGTACATGTGGCTGGCTCTTGATATCTCACCTAATCGACATAATGAATAAAATAATAATATTCAATAGAATGATGTTTGGGATCCCTTACCTAGGGATGAAGAACCCCTAATTAAGTATGATGGGGTGACAAGACACATTATCCACCTACTCTTCCATCTCTTATGTACTGAATGTTTATTATTGAAACATAATTGTTATCTTTAATTCCATATTATGTATATTAATATAAGTATGCTCTTCAATCAAAAACAATCATGGCTTCTCTAGATAAATATGAAAGTGTCCAAGGGCTTCAATGTTATGTTTCCAAATAGGTGTAAACTCATCCAATTAATATACTATGAGAGTAGATGAAATTATTTCCTATTTATCTTCTTGTGTCTCTCAAATCACTTATTAATAACTACCAAAACAACAAAAAACCAATAAATAAAACATAGTATCCAAAACCAAAATAACATAGATAAATAAAAGTGTGGAAATAAAGAACACAAATTGAAATGAAATTAATCTAATAAGCCTAGAATAATTCTATAATAAAACACAACTTCATTATATGATGCATTAGGATGGGACAATTGATAAGTAGTGCTTTAGGGACTTCCCATTGACTAGTATAACTATATATTTTCCTTGCAAGTCCTTCATTCTAAACACATTAATTATATAATATATAAGCTATTATATGGGCCAATCTAAAGAGCATCTAAAATTATATGTTTCCCTTTCTTTTCATTTTCCTTGTTACAAAATAAGAACAAGTTTAAAATTATAAAAATCTTAACTTTTGGCATTTTTATTAAACCATCTCTTTATTATATCTTGATGCTTTTTAAAGTTTTTTAATGTTTCATCATGTCAATATTATATTTCGAACATATTAAATATTCTTTATTGTATGTGGTCATCTTATCACATATACTATTGCATAAATTTATCAATGGTAATTGTTTTCAATCAAGAGTGTTCCCTTGTGAGAATGTGTGTTATTTCTCACTCCTACTGAAACATGGAATATTTCATAAGTGTGGGTGACTTTGGAAGGGTAAGGATCTATAGAGAGGGATGGTTCCATTGGTTATCCCACTAAAACTTTTCCTTATACCTTTTAACTACTGATTATGACCATGAAAAGGGTGAAAGGGATCCTGCTTACAATAGAATTGAAAGGAAAATTGGGAATGAAGGTGATGCACCAATATCCTATGACCACTTATGCTTGCAATAAATAATATTATGAAAGGCATAAACTTTCAAACATTCTCTTCACATCAAGAATGAATTCTATAATAATGTTTCAGAATAATGACTTGACAAACTCAATATTTGCAAGGGAGGAATGTAAAGTAATTGAGCTCACATCCAATGCTTAGACTAAAGTTGATATTATGGTAATGTTTGGCATGAAAGCGATGCCTATCTACTATTAATAAATCTAATAATTTTAGGAATCCTCTAGTTAAAATGATTATGAGTTTCTTCTGTTGCTACAAGTACTTTTCTTCACCTCCAAACTTTAGCTCTACCAAGGAGGATACATCCCATTAGGCATGCCAAAAATTATTGTCAATATAGAGTGTTCCCTTGTGATAATTGTGATGTTTCTCAATCCTAATAAAACATGGAATCTCTTATAAGTGTGGGTTACTTTGGAAGGGAGAGAATATCCATAGAGGGCTAGTTCCCTTGGTTATCTGACTAAAACCTATTCTTAGACCTATTAACTATTGATTCTGACTATAAAAAAGATGAAAGGGATACTACTTGCAATGGAATTGAATGGAAAACTAGGAATGAAGGTGATGAAATAATATTATATGACCACTTATTTTTTCAATAGACACTCTTATGAAATGGATAAGATTTCACACATTCTCTTCAACTCATGAATGAATTTTTAAAAAAGTGTTTCATAATAAGGAATTGACAAACTCAATATTTACAAGGAAGGAATGTAAAAGAAATGAATTCAATCCAAAAATTAGAATAAATTTGATATTGAAACTTATAATGACTTAAATAATTTCAAATATGATGTATGAAGGTATAAAAACCAAATAATATCATAGGAAAACAAATGCTTCATAGTGTTATATCAGTAGCAAACAAATGTACACTTCACCAAAAACCTAAAAATGGAGGAAAGAGATTCTTATTTATCTCAAAAGGTGAGTAAAAAATTTGTCATTCTTTCAGTACAACCAAAAGCAAATATTCATTACAACATTTCGGAAAAATGAATACAAATAGATAATCAAATGATAGGAGATAAAGTAGCCCCAAAATAGGGGTCTCAAACTTGATTTTTGCACCCCTTTAATGCTATGTAGTACCTTCTCAAACTTATCCATTCATCCATGTCCTTAGTGTGACATACAAGAGAGATTATCATGAGTTTTGTGGATTTTAAATATCTTCATTATGATTGGTCAAGCTTGACCACTTTAAAAGTGACTATATCCTTGCTAGACTCCTTATATATTAGCTCATATGCCTTTATTAAAGAATTAGTCCTCCCCTTTGAAAATAGGAATTTAATTATTCCTTCATTATTCATTAAAAAATTATTATATGGCATTAATAAGGTCTTTTTTCCATACATGGTCTGTTAAAATCTCTTTAGTGCTTGTTTTACTCCTTCAACAAGCTAGGCATTACAAAGAGATAGGTTTTTTTGGAGACTTGAGGCTTTTTCAAAATTTTCCAACTCTTTATAGATTATAATTGATTTTTTATTGACTTCCATGTGGCTTAGATAATATTTATTGTCCTTGACAAATCTTTTTAGAAGCGTTATATGTTGATTTGGTGCTTTCACCCCTTGAATTGCCCATTCTTCAACATGGCATAGAAGGGAAAAGTTGAGTTTATCTTTAATAATGAAAATTTCCTCCATGGATGGTCTATAAAAATAATAAAATACTTATAAAAATACATTTTAATCCATAAAACACTCAAAAATACTTGGTTTTGCACCAAAACCTTTAATTTCCTCTAAAAACCTTATAACCCTCCTCACAGGTAAATCTACTTGTATGGAAAATATATAGGTTAATATGGAAAAATAATAATATTTTAGGATACCCATTAATATTTTATAGATTCATACAAAATTTCATGATCATATTCTGAGTGTAAGTGTCCTTCCAAATCATTCTCTCTCCTAAATTAGGCCTAATTAGGCCTCCCAAGCCTAAAAAGTATAAGTCTTGCTCTAAAGAGATCCATCACGTGTTAAATCACCAAAAAGTGTTTTATTAACTTTAAATATAATATCACCAACCTCAATATCAATTTCGGGGTCCTAAGAACATTTGAAAGTATGCAAACCAAGAAATCATCTTGTCGCCTAGTCTTATTTTGAGCATGTTTGAGACTGCCATGGAAAATGGGCCTAGTTTGATCACCTATAGATTCTCCCATTAATTATTTTATATTTTATAGTTATTATACATCCAAAATTACATCATAAAATTATTGGTAATTTTTTTATTTCTTAGAACACCTAAAAAAGACCAAAAAGCATGAAAATAAGGTATTTATGACAATCCATACAACTAAAAGTATGGAATAGATACATGTGGTGTAGTCCTAAAAAAAAATAAAAGATTTTTTAGGATCAAATTTTAACATTATACATGCATTTGAGGTCCATTTTCCTTGATTGATCACAGTCAGGGTTTTAGAAGGGTTTAAGACCTATTTGGGGTTTTAACAATTATTCATAATGAAAAAACCACAAACTAACCTCATTCCACTTGGAAAAACTTATTTATTTATATTCTCACCTATCCCAAAATTATCATATCCCCATGAAAAGTGTGAGATATGGTATGAGTATGTAAAGTTGCTCCTCAGGTGGCATGCTTAACTCTCTTTGGACTTTAGAGAGGTCTAATCTAAGTTTTGGGTCTTAAAACTCATTCTCACTACTAGGATAGGTTAATACACCTAAAAAAAATCATATCCATGATTATAAATTAATTTTTATTTCTAATTACCCCACTATGTGTATTTGGTAAACTAGTCAAGGGTCTTGGGGTTTAGGCTTGTCTTCTTCTTGTTATCCGTCAATGGCACTTAGATTGAAACCTAAGCTTGTGTGCCTATTGATAGTGTATTTAAACCTTTTATACTATTTTTAATGTATTTAATAACCATTCATGATTTTTTAAATACTTTTTTCATCTTTTTGAGCTCAAATGGACCCCCTGGTCTTATGACTGTCCCTTGTCAATGGAGTGGGCAAGGTCTAAGATAAAATAGTGGGTATCTCCACTAATTGTATAACTTTTAAATTGAAATGGATGAATTTTTATGATAATTATCACCATATATACCAAATCATGAAGTGTGACTATGCCTATGGAGGCCTCAAACATCAATTATCCTCAAGACTAGATTTTAGGCCTATGTGTATCCTAACATTAAATCTAGACATAATTTTAGTCTTTGAACCTTTGTATAAAATATTAGGTTTCAAAAAAATTTGATTCATTATTAAACCATTCATAAATAATTTTTCATCATTTTGACTTCCCATAGTCCTTTACCTTTTCCCTCAATCAAGCAAAACACTCTTGAAGAGGCAAACTTGTAGCTTATCTCTTGACTAACTCTATGTAGAGACTTAAAAATTATTTTGTTCAATCCTAATTTTTATTTATATGATATTAATATGACCTATGAACTATCTATCAAACTAAGGTGGACCTTAGAGTCCCTCACATCATGCTTTGCTTCTCCCTTAGGCTTAATAATAGCCTATCTTAAGCTTACAATTTATGTATAGCCCTTTAGGGAATCTTAACTATGTTTGTGAGTTTAGGACCTCAATTACACATCATAAAAAATTTAATGGCCTTAAATATTTATTAGTAACCAAATTTACATTTAAATCACCTTTCAACATCTATGCCCCTTCATTATATGAACTTTTAGTTCACCTACTGGTCTATACGGACCGTAGGTGCTAATTAGGAGTCATGACTATGCATTGGGGTTTGAAATTAACCTTTAAGGTCATTTATATTCTCAATATCTCATAGAATTAGGTGAATTTTTCACTTTTTTTTTTCATATCCTCTCTCATACACCTTTTTATTAACTCTTTATCCTTAGGTCTGAGGATGGAATGATCTTGAAATAGGCTTATAGTTTGCTTTTTGGGATCATCTTGACTATATACCATGAAAATTAGTCCTCATATTATCATCATTGATCCTCATATTAGTCCTTTAAATTTTATATAGTTTTTATTGGGTTCAAATTATCTTCAAACACCTATGTTTCTTCTCTTTAACCTTGACAATGAATTGACCTTGAAATAGGCTTGTAGGTAGCCTCTTAGGGTATGACTATATATAGGGGTTTTAAAGACTGAGTTCTCTCTTTTCATTATGTTTTAAGATATATTAAATCAATATGAAATCATTCATTGTCATTTTCCATGTAGATATCACACATTTCTTGTGACATTTTAAAACTATTTCTTACTTATTTCTTCCATACAGACCTGTAGGTGGTCTTTTAGACTATCAACTTAGTTTATTTGACCTTCATTGGTTTTCAAGTGGCCTTATACCTCCTAGTTGTTGTAACACTATTTAATCTATATGAGGTTATATCTCTATGTTCTAAGTTTTTTTTATTGGTATGAGGTGTTGATTTGGTCCATAATGAGGACTTATAAGCTTGAGGCATCCAGGTCTCATTTACTTATTTTAAGGGCTCAAATCCACTTCTTGACTAAACTTAACTCTTTTAAATACTATAAAATCCATTATACCTCTTCATTAATCCTATAATGATCCATATAGCATATTACAAACATAAATTCACCTTCAACTCACCTAACTCACATAGCATTATGATAAGCATATGACTATAAGTGGAGGTTTTATTATTTCTTTGGTTGTATGTGTATTCCAAGATGCAATGAGACCTATAAAGGTTTGTGATATTGATCTAAATCTATTATTATCTCTTCAAAATAAACTAAATTCATTCATCATCTCATAAACAAGGTCTCACACACTAACATACGAATGTACTTTCACCTATATGGTTGTAGGTGGCCATTTTGGTCTTTTGTACAGACTGGAGAAATAGTCACTCTACCTATCCTAAGATCACTATATATCCTTTAGAATATGATCTTATATTAAAAATCTAAATATAAACATTACCTCAAAAATCTTTTATTCCTAATGCTTCTTTGATAAATTTAGTCATAAAATAAATGTCTGTTGTAGGTACATAGTTGTATTTCATTGTACAGACGGTGGGTGACTAAATGAAACATGGTTAGATTTTGATAAATTTGATGTTAAAAATACCACTGAGACCAAATCACCCTTCATCAACTTGGATATAATCATCAAAAAGCTTAATAATCATGGGGATCAAAGTATTTGGCATTTACCTTAAAAACACTAACTTACCTTAAACTCTATTAAACTGAGTTCTAAGAATTTTTTCCTTGTGATTTTGTTATACCTTCACCACATTAAGCTCATCCTCATCCCACTATGTTTGATAAGTCATCTATGAATATCCATATAACACCCTCAATGCAATTTTAAGGAACATATAATCTCATAGAAGGTCTCTTAAATTGGAAACATAGTAGCATATAGTCCTTTAGTGCTATTTTAGGCATTTGAGGCTCTAAACTAAATTTATTCCTCCAAAGAGTGTCTCTAGTCATCTTTAAGACCCTATAATCACTCTCAAACAATATCATGACCTAAAAATTAAACTCTTCATCTTTTACAAGTTCACAAACTTATTTTTTCTGCCATGGTGTCCTTTTAGCCTACCATGAAGAATGCTTATAAGAGAGATTTTGAGGTTTTAAGAGAGCATGGTCCTTTGACCTCATAAGGAATATCCTTAAATGTAAAAGTCATAATTTTTCATCCTTTATAATTCCCTCAATATCATGACAAACCCACTAATATTCTCTTCACACTTTGAGAATCTCATATGACCTATTATTACACATATGGAAGGGACAAACAACCAACCAGACTATCACAAGAAACATATTTTCAAGATCAAGGTACCTAAAAATTATAATTAGATGAAATATATGTAATATTACTAAAACATGTGCTTGATATATCCTAAAAACAAATGCATTCAACTAATATATTAATATTGATTGAAATTTATCAAATATCAAGTCAAGACAGACAACTGGTTTCCTATAAAAAAATCCCCTTATCAAGGAAAATTAGTTGATAATTAAAACATAAAAAAGGGTCTTATTTAAAATTTCAATCATCCCCCTACAAAAAATTTTATCCATCATGATTTGAAGTGAAGAAATAGAGATAAACCTATACCCTGTTTATATTACTAGGCCATAGTGACCCCCTGTATACACCCTAAATTGGTCAAGTAACCTCACATATCTTATCTTTTCATAGTCCTTTCATAAGAGACACCAACTAGAGAATATGAGATTTGTTCAAATTTATCCATCTCTTTCATTTTAATTATCTTGGTCTTGTTTCATGCTTGAGTCACCTTTTTGCCTATTCCTAATCATCTTGAGACTTTCAAACAATCATTCTACCTTAGGTAGGTTAGATTTCCCATGCTTATTCCATCCCCTAGGTCCCAAACCTAGAGGATAAGAGCGTTGGGATTGGACTACAGTGGTGGACCCTAGGGTGTCCATTTCTAGCACTCCTATCCAATATCATTTTGAACTCCAATGGTCAATTTTCCTCACTTAATGAGTCCTAACCCCTTTCTTAGCTTTGTCCTTAAGTTTTCCAATGTCAACTAAATGTAAATAAAGTTCTGAAATTCAAAACAAAGAGTCTCATATATAAATGACTATACAGTTCATTTTATATCTATAAATTACTACTTTGTCATAGTACATAATTAAAAATTAATCAATAGTATAGCTCATCATTTGGCATCACACATAGACTTGCATGTTTGATCAATGAAGGGCTTAGGCAAAAATTCATTCTTGCATCTACTATGTGCATTGATTATGCATGTTCCCTAATGGAGAACTACATTTGATCTGAGACCCTATCTTGAGGGTTAATGTATGTAATAGCTAGTATAACAAGGGTTCTATATCATGTGATCATACTTCTCTTAACCCTATTTTCCCCCCTTATGTTTTTGACATATTTGATGTTTCATGTGTTTAGATAGATATAGGGTTTGGAGATTTAAATGGACTTACAATGAGCTCTATTGACATTCAACCTCTGAAATTTCATATATAGGCTCACACAAAGGTAAAAAATAGAACCTAGAAAACTCAGGTCTTTAAGACAACAATGATAGAAAAGGACTATAATGCTAGACCCTAAGGTGTCCATTTCTAGTGCTCATATCCTTTCACTAAACAAAATCTAGATTCAATCTCTAGACATCTTCCTATTCTTATGTAGAATATTTTAGCCCTTGGATCATCTATCTTAGCCTATTTTTCTAGATAAGTTCATTTTTTCCCTATGTAATTAATTTGACAAGAACTGTATTTTACTATATTTGATTGTATTTTTCCCCTTGATCTAGACCCTTTATTATTTATGAACTATACCCTAGTTTCCCAAAAATAATAAAACATTTGGTGAACCCAACTTACTTCGAATAAATCTAAAACCCTAAGTACCCTTAGGGATCTTCCTTCAAATTTTATAAACAAATTTAATTTCAAATTTCTGATTTTTGTATAATTTTTATGCATTAATTCTATTCAAAATTATTTTTAGAATTTAAATTATTGTAATATTTTCAAAAATTCTAAAACCCCAACCAAAAACCCTAGATTTTCAAACTAGGTCCTCAAACCCTAAGCCTCCCTCCCTTGCAATTTTTATAAAAATATTCTAAAATTGTTTGAAAATTGTTTGGAGTGTCAAAAATATTTTCAAAATCTCAATATTAGTAGTTATTGTGTGAAAAAATTAAATTTCTGATTTCTGATTTTTGTATAAATTTTTGTGCATTTATCTTATTCAAAATTATTTTTAAAATTTAAATTATTACCACAATTTTTGAAAATTCTAAAAGCTAGCCCAAAACCCTTGATTTCCATACTAGGTCCTTAAACCTCAAGCCTTCCTTTCTTACAATTTTTAGAAAAATATTTTGAAATTTTTGTAAATTTCTTAGATTGGCAAAAATATTTTCAAAATCTCTATGTTATTATTTATTTTTGCCTTTATTTTCTTAAAAGTACTTTTACATATTCTTTTTGGTGAAAAAAATAAAAGGCCACCAAGGCACTTCTTCCCTCTCATCCCATAGATCAATTTCTAATTTTTTCTCATAATTATGACAATGAATGGACAAATTTACAAACTTTCACATTAGCTAAAAATATTGAAAATGATTTCATTTAAAATGAATATAATTACTATTATTGTAATGAGGACTATGATGATACATGTGAAAGTGATAGTGAAGAAAAAGTAGATGCATCTTCTTCTCTTAAATATATCTCTTTTATTCCCTCTTCTAAAGAAAATAATTTTGATAAATGGGAAAGATAATTTTCACCTCATTCTCCTATGCACAATGCACAAAATGAATAAATTAGTCATACACTTCCAACTTTACCTCTCATTGGTGATAATTTTCTTCCATGTGAACCTAATATATCTATCTTTTGCTACTTATATGTTCAAAATACAATAATATAAATGTAATAGAATCAAATTTCCAATACATAGTTCAAATGATGCATCTCATGCTCTCAACTCTACTTTATCAAAGGAATGTCTAAATGATAACTATCTTACTCTTACTTCTCATAGTGAAAATGATAATAATGCATGCATTCCATCCATGGATAATATAGATGTACATAATATTCCAAGTTCACATGATAATTTATTGCATATTATAAAAGAATTAAATTCTTCTCTTACACCTCTCCTTAGTGACAAAGGAAGTGATAATGAGTATGATAGTGAAAATTCAAATGAATATGAAAATGAGAGTGACTATGAGCAATATTTCATCTATGATAATGCATTAAATAATGATGATTATTATGTACATAGTGAAGAATAAAATGCATCTCATGTTTGTAAATCTTCTCTCACTCTTCATCTCAAACATAATACACTACCAAATGTTGTTTCTACTTCTATTCATGATTCTATTTCAAATAATGCACATGCTAATGATAACATCACATCCTCTCTCAATTAGAATGTGATTCACTAAAACATAAAGATACTAATGAATCTCCCAAGCCACCCCCTACTATAGTAGCACATGTTTATCACTCTTCACCTAAAGAGAATGGTATCCCACATCCCTCTACCAAGGTCCAAGTTACCATTCCTCCAAATGTTCAAGTGAGCACAAACCCTCTCTATGATCTAATTACTAAATGTAGCATTCCCATGGCTAAAATTAATAGTCAAATTTAATGATTAGATGAACCACTTCAAGATGATGATTTACCATCCCAAGAGATTATTTCTTTGATACATGTAGTTGGTTAATTACAACACCAAGTAAATCTTCTTACCTTGAAAAACAAGGCTTATAAGTTGTGGATAGATTATAATGATTTACATGGTAACCATCTTTTGAAGATACCATTAAAAGCTTCATTGACTAAGAATTTATAGATACCATCATTGCCTCACTTTGATGGAACTAGAGATCCATTCGTACACCTTCAAGATTTTTAGAAGGCTTTCCCATCTCATGTGAGTCCTTTGATTCTAATGAAATTGTTCTAGTAGACATTAGTGGGGGAAGAATAGAATTGGTTCTTTCATATACTCCTTATTGGCTCCTTGAACACATATGATGACTTAGAAGAGGCATTTCTTAGATATTGCATAGCAAACATAGACCCTCATGTTACATAAGAGAAACTTACCACATTGCATCAAAATACTTTAGAGTTAGTTACTGAATATATCTTATAATTCAAGATACACATGTTAAGATTGATCTATAAACCAATAAATTTATATATTTATCATATCTTTATTCAGGGGATTCATTAACATCTCCTTGAGCATTTATTATATCAAATAGAGTTCTCTTTCAAACACTTATGTTATATAGGTCTAGCCTTGGAAAAGAAATTAGGATTGATTAAGGAAGATTAAATTGATAAAATTACTCTATATTTCATAGTATTACCTACATATATATCTCTTATCACACAATAAACACCCTATCCTAAACAAGATAGGAGACCACAACCAAAAAAGCAACTGGTTAAGAATAGAGAGCTAGTCTCTAGAGCACAATCTACAATATGCACTACAAAGAATAGTAGCAAGGCACCACTACAATTTGATTTAGATAAAGATATCCCATGTGTTATATTATCAACACTACTCAATATAATGTTAATCACATTGCCTTATACTCACCAATGAGATCCACATATGTTACATAGACAACCACATCAACCCTTTTATAACTATCATCATATTCATGGACATAGAGATAATGATTGTTATACAATTAGAGATTGCATTAATAGATGTGTTGATAATGGAATCATAGCATTCACACAAGGATCACTAAGATCTCCTCCATTATGGAATCATAGACCTCCTTCATCCATGACTGAGTCATCCCAGGACATTCCTTTACAAGAATCATCAATCACTTATCATGAGAGTAATACAGGTTATAAGATAGAGCCTTATAAGAGATCTCCTATTCCACCTATTCAAAAGGTTTGGAAACCAGTACAATGATATTAGCAAACATATAGTAGTGTAATCTATGGAGTATATAGTGTAGTTCCATATACATATCTAACATAGTCATAGACACCATAGTAGAGTACCACTCTAGAGAGATATTCACTACAACCATATTTTTAGGGTCTTATCTCACATAGAAACCTATTACGGTTAAGATTAAATGAACCCACATCATAGATTATTGGTCTAGATAAATATTCACTATGTCCTAGTTTTTTGGGTCTTATCTCACATAACAACCCACTACAGTTAAGATTAGATGAGCCCCCATTATAGGTTATAGTTCTAGATCAATCTATTGTTTAGTTATATGCATCATAATAGAGGCTATAGGGTATTATTTTATGAAAAAATCCACTATGATTGTAGATAGATGAGACTTATTCATTGCAGATAGCTTTAGTTGCACATTCGGTAAGGTTGCATTTGGCAGAGTCTCCATGCATAGCTATATTTAGTGCAAAGTAGATAGTATTAGATACAATATATGTTCCTACATAGCATAAGTAGTATGGACACTTGTTCAATTTCCCATCAGGGTTTAGATAGATACACAACACACATTCATACTAATATCAGTTCATAGCTTCACTTAGTAGGGTAATGATGGAGCCAAAGGACTAGCCTTTGTATTCTTGAGCCACTCTCAAGGAATTGAGCACAAAATGCTCTCTTACATCCCCTTCTACTACAACTAACATTCCTAGTTTAGAATAGCCATCCCCAGCCAAACCAAATTATCTAAAGCTAGACCTTACCAATATCTCATTTTTCTAATCTTAAAATAACTCACTTTATCAAAATAACTTACCAGTTACAAAACCAACCAAAATTTTAATCACATATAATTAAAAATCAAACCTAAACATCACACTTATCAACATATCATGAACAATAAAATCACATCACAAATAATTTTTTTCCAAAACATCCATAACCTTGAAATAAATACTAAATCAACTACTTTTAAATCAATCATTTGAAAATTAATATACCAATATATTCCAAAATCCATAACATAATATGTATGAGTGAAAATCAAAACAATATCCATATATATAATGAAGTTTTCAAAACATATACATCATATCAAGGTATAATAAAAAATGAATGGGTGTCATGCCCTCACTCTCACTCTCCCCACTAGTACTAGTCCCATAATCCACTCTCACACTCAATAGCCTCACACCTCCTTGAGATCCTAAATGCCTCTTATGATGACTATCTCACTCTAGCAATTGACCATGATCCTCATGAAAGTCTACATATTGCCTTTGAAGCTCTATGCACTCATCCATAATCCTCATACTCACCAATCCATAATTAGGTTGAGGCATCCTATGCTTATCTAGCTTAGTCTTCAACTCATCTCTCCTTCTCACTACTCTAACATATGTAGTTTTTGCTATAGTAGATCTATCAAATAAATGAGCATAAGCAATGTCTATCACTATCACTCACTCTATAAAACTCTCCTCTACTACATCATCAAGAACATACCATGTGAGCTCTTACAGTGTTGACTTAATGATGGTCTCCTAAAACCGATCATCTTAACCTCCTACCCTAGCCTATGTTTCATCCTAAGCACCTTCCACTCCATGTACACACAAAGTAAAACACTACATTAGATATATTCTTTCAAATGAAACTAAAGCACAAGATTATACATAATTCAAATAAAATTATTACTTACCTCCCATCATCTAGATCAGCACATGATCCTCACACTTGAGAGTATCCCCTCCATCAGTAAGATATAATGGAGGCCAATGATGCCTATCCCACCATGTGGTATATGCCTCTAAACATATTACATCATCTACATCTAGAATATCTATATCCATGTCTCATGCATCCAAAGTTAGTGGTGTTAACTCAGCCTT
Organism: Torreya grandis; assembly: GCA_037957365.1. Taxonomy (NCBI): domain Eukaryota; kingdom Viridiplantae; phylum Streptophyta; class Pinopsida; order Cupressales; family Taxaceae; genus Torreya; species Torreya grandis. The sequence continues at coordinate 1,995,631 of JARHVA010002882.1, read as the reverse complement.
AGTAGGCCTCGTATGAGCTCCTACCCTCACTAGTTCCCATGCACTCCTCACCCATACCCATTCTATATGGGTCACATCTTGTGGTACCCCAAACTATCTAGTCACATGCTCATACTAAAAGTTCTCGTACACTCTAACCTAGTGGTCTTGTAACCAACAATTGACCCTCATATACTGCAACTGTACTCTATCCTCAACCCACCCAAGAAAACCTCTATAGGGCATCTATATAATATTATGATCCACCAATCTATCTAAAACTTATCTATAGTGATCTATCTCAAGAGACTGAATAGACAACGTACTTGTCCACTGCTCCCCAAATGGTCATAGATGTGCCCACTCTAGCCTAGGTAACCTAATTGAATGCACAACTACAATGTGTTCATAGGCCCAAAAATGTAATAAGGTAGCTACACTCACACCATCATTAAATGTGTCTTACATAAACTTGTAAATATCTTTATATAGGTGAGCAAGTATAGTCCCACCCCATGAGAACACAATGCCATGCACCCCCACACTTTAAATGATCTTATGCATCCTATATGTAATTGACACCCCACTCTCATCAATAGCAATGAACAATGTTAATAACACATCCAAACACTTTTAAATGCATAGAACACTAGAATGTACTATAACTAATGGTAACACATCACTATTACTACCTCTCTGATGTATGCCTAAGGGTACACCATCAAAATACAAGGAAGCATGATCAATAACATTAGCACCTATGTCATCCTACAATGTCACCTACCATTCACTAACCAGTAAATGCAAAATGTGATACACATCCTCTATAGTCATATTAATCTCCTCTATAAGAAGCTAAAAATTACATGTATCTACATTCCACCTCTCACATAAGGCATTATTTAGATACGTATCTCACTGTATAGTATGTAGGTCACACACATGACCCAACCCTACCTTATCCATCATAGCTCTCTCATTAGTAGGCAATGGCAATAGTTTCAATGTCTCCATCACTTGACCTCTATGAAACTCCCTCATCCATACCTCACACTATAAAACACTATAAAATATCATATATATCAGTCCATAATGCCAAATCAATAGCAAAGCAAAAATCATATCAACTAAAAAAAACAATAACTCAAAAAATATAGCCTCTAAGATAATAGTGATAGGTATATGATAGTAATGCTAGAGAAGAGTTCTATAACTTGGAAAATAGTGTTGGAGCCTCGACAATAGTGTTGGATGTAGGACAGGAGCACTGAAACTAGTCAATTTTCCTAAGACTCTTTAAACAACTCAAAAATGTCAAAAACAAGTTTTTGAATGGATAAAAATCATACATTTTAGTTACTTACCAAGCTAACATCACCACTAGCCTCAATATGGGCTACCAACTGCTCAAACTAGATCATGATAGGTGCTAGTCTCCTCGGCATATCTCTCACTCTAGATCTCCAAATCTTAAACTAGTCAATGCACAAATGAATCAAGAATCAATCCAATTTTCCTATATCAAATAACTTTTTCATCTAAATCAAAATACCATTTTTCCCATAAAAAGAACCCTGTAACTCCATTTTGAAAACCATTTTTTTTCCATAGAATTCATGAAAATGATACCTTTGACATCACAATAGATTTCATCTCTTACTACTTCATTTTCCTAGTATGACATGCACATCTCCAAATTTCTATTACACCCAAATAATGCCTTGATCATCATCAATCAAAACTTGTTCCAATTTCAATAACTTAGTTTAATCAATCAAACAACTTCTCAATTAATTCAAACTATACCAACCTTATTTCTATCATTTTTCCACTAATCATCACTTTTGGCTTAACCTCCTTTATCATACATTTCATCCCTCTACCTAAAAGAGGGGCATCATTCCAATTATTCCTATTCCTATACTTACCCAACATACCCATCCACTCTCATAAGTGGATACACCATGTTTCTTACACCTTCATTATTCAAATGATCAAATTCAACTCAAATCAATCAAAATATATAGTGATTTAGATTACATGAGTCACTTAGTATTACTCAGGACATTTAGAGGGATACACCTTTAGTTTACATATACACAAACTATTCAGATTCAATAGTTCAAATCATATGGATCCACAATGATTTTAGCTTATAGGTACACAGACTATTTAGATACAGTGGTTGAGATTATATGGATTCATAGTGACTTCAATACATATTCAAACTTAGATACCATATTTGGGGGCATGTACACTACTACATGTCTCATACATACAACTTCATATAACATGACATAGTTATAGGACTAGATAATAGATTATAGGCATAGTGCAAAGCACAATGTTTTGATCTCTAATTTTTCACATAGGGTATGGCATGATAGGTCATAACACATGTGTTTATATAGATTACCAGATTATACATATGCATCACTCACATACCAAATTTGGGGGTATGGCATAGATGTTCATGTTCTTCATCATATAGGATTATACGAATTAGAATGGTAAGACATGTCATTCTCTTATTGCACATTTATTAGAGTTTCATATTACACCTAGCTATACCTAGGTTGTCACCAGGTTGGACTGCATAGCCATATACAGTGATTGGCCCATTATATTACCCAGACCTAGACTACACGAGTTTGTGTGGGATAAAGGGTAGACATTAGTTTTGGGCCTTTGAGAACTTCTTAGTTCTATTTTAGATTATTCAAAGTGGGGGCATGATATATTTTACTCTTCATAGTATATATATTCTCTACACACATTCCAGATTACATGAGTTTATGTGAGATAGAGGACAAACATTGGTTTTGGGCCTCTGAGCATTTCTCATTTTCATTCAGATTTAGCATAAGGGGCAAGCATTACCCTCTTTCTCTATATTACATAGATTCCACATTAAAATTCAATATAAGTGGCATCCATTTTAGGTATTCCTTCTTTCTCTAGGCACTGTTTAGCTCTCCATCCACTTCCCTAGCCAAGAAGTGAGTTGGACCCTTTTAAAACACATTCATTTATGCATAGGTAGGTTTAGGTACACATTTTATTTTCTATATTTTACTCTAGTACTTCATGTAATTACATCACTAGATTAAAAGGGGGGTAGATTTATACACCCTAAATTTTTCAAGCAACCACACATATCTTGTATTTTCATAGTCATTTCACAAGAGACTCTGACTAGAGAATATAAGATTTGTTTATATTTAGCCATGTCTTTTATTTTAATCATCTTGATCTTATTTCATTCTTGAGTCACCTTTTTACCTATTCCCAATAATCCTAAGCCTTTATAATGGTCATTCCACCTCAGCCAAGTTAGATTTCCCATGATTATTCCATCCCCTTAGGTCCTAAACTTGTAGGATAAGAGCACTAGGATTAGACAATAGCATTAGACCCTAGGGTGTCCATTTCTAGTTCTCCTACCCAATATAATTTTGAACTCCAATAATTAGTTTCCATTTCTTAATGAGTCATAACCCATTTCTTATCTTCATCTTTAATTTTTCCAATGTCGGCCAAATGCGAATAAAGTTCCCAAATTCAAAATAAATAGTCTCCTATATAAAGGACTACATAAAGAATTTTATATCTAATACTTACTACTTTGACATAGTACATAATTAAAAATTATTCAATAGTATAGCTTATAATTCTACATCACACATAGACTTACATTCCTAAAAAGGAAGAGCCTTGATAAAATTTCATTCTTACATCTATCATGCATGTTGATTATGCACGTTCCCTTAGGGAGAACTACATTTTATCAAAGACCCTAGCTTAAGGGTTAATGTAGGTAGTGATCAAGATAGCAGGGGTTATAGATCATATGATCATACTTCACTTAACCTAGTTTTCCCCCTTATTATTTTGATGTATTTGATATTTTGTGTGTGTAGATAGATCTAAGGTTTGGAGATTGAAATAGACCTATAATGAGCTCTATCAACATTCAATCTCTAAAATGTCATATACAAGCTCACACAGAGGTAGTGGATAGAACCCATAAAGCTTAGGCCTTCATGACAATAGAAATAGAAAAGGACTAGTGTCTAACCCCAAGGCATCCATTTCCAATGTTCCTATTCTTTCACAAAGTGAAATCTAGATTCAAGTTCTAGACATCTTCTCAATCTTGTATAGAAGTTTTCAGCCCCTAGATCATCCATCTCATCCTATTTTTATAGATAAGTGCATTTCTTTCCCTATGTAATTAATTTGATAAGATTTGTATTTTACTATATTTGATTATATTTTTCCCCTTACTCCAGATCCTTTATTGTTTAAGAACGATACCCTAGTTTCCCAAACATAATAAAACACCCCCTTAGACTCATAAAAAGTGTTCATAAATATGGGGGAATGAATTTGACAACCAATTCTACTAAATTTAAGTTAAATAGGGTCCCTATATTTTCCTAAGATATTTAAACCAAGTTCCCTCTCTCCTACCTATATTGAGCAAAAATGGGTGGCCCTTCTAAAGCTGCCAAAGAGGTCAATATGAGAGATAAATTGTTTTTCTTCATTATAAGACATAAAACCTCTTCAAAATAATTTACTTGACCTTTTCATGTATAAATAATGTCATGATTATTCATGAAGCTCAATTTTATCTAGAAGAACTATAAAGATGGCCTTAAAATAGGCCTTTTGGCACTAAAATTTCCAAAATCATTTAATAAGTCTAATTAAACTACTATAAAATGGATCCATTATATTATTCATACCTAAAAATTTTCACCTTGTTCTTCTTCTAGCATTATACTATTATTCACATTCAAAACCTACTCTAAAAGCCATAAAATAAACCAAAATGTAGTAAACTAGGTCATGAAGTTAGTTAAACATGTAACCAACTAGTTATATTAATTATACATCATTATATGACTTTAAAACAAGCCATAAGGCCTCTTATAATGTTTTGTACTCATTTCATCGCTTTACACAACGTAAAAATAGTCACAAAGGTGCCTAGACAAGTACATGGCCATGATGATCAAAACCTTAATTTTATCAAAACTACCTTAAAATAAGATAATCAAGGCTTTATATGACTATTTAAAGTATATTACAATACCAACATACCAATTAATATTTCAAATAACATGACAAGCAAAGTTTCAAATGATAGGGGTGATAGTTTGACCTGTGAGGTCAAACTTGTCAACAATAATTTCTAAGGTAATGGGAAATATTGGATCTTGTCCATATATGTGGAAGAATGGAGATTATTTAAAAGATTTTTTTACCTATTTATATCATCCCACAAATCATTTTTTAGTAAAAAATACTAATATATTTGATTTATTGTGGCATACTTCTTGATGGCATCAATAAAATTCTTGTTTTTTGACTTTGTAACTCCATTCCCTTGAGGATAATAGTTTGAATAGAATTTTAGTGTAATATTTTTATCATAAACCTATTCATTATAATTTTTGGATTGTAACTCAATTATATTATCACAAATAAGATAAAATGGGTGTTTTTATTCAATTTTTGCTTTTTTCTTAGTGTGAAAAGAAAGAAACTATCTTACAGGTTTGTAGGAGAACACATGTTGAATGTGTGTGCATTAAATACATATTATTGTGGAGGAATATTCTTTGGATAGGTAATAATGCCTTAAAATAAGAAAACACTACCACAAAACTTTATTGTTAGATAAGTATAAGAGTGGATTTCCTAGCGTGAGCTAGATCCTAGAAGCAAAAATTTTCTAGGAGGTTGTCAATCCAACTACTTTAAACATTTAAGTTGATAAATAAAAATGAAATGAACTTAAATAAAATACAAAATAACTTAAAATAAAAAATAAAATGACTAACTTTGATTAATTAAATCAAATTCTTTGCTAATATAATTACAACAAAGCAACTAGTGTGGTTAATACTAACGCTGAAAATTAATTATCTTAAGGTTGTGGTTTTGGTTTGGAAAAGTGATCAGTATTTAATAAAATATGGTTTTGTTGGGTTTGGTATATGGTTAAGGTTTTAAATATACAAGGATATGAATGGTTAAATGGGGAAAAGGGGTAAGGATGACAAAGGGGTAAAAAGGGGGTAAATAGAACAAGGAGGGAAATGGGGTAAAAAGGGGTAAATGGAACTAAGAGGGAAATGGTGTAAAAAGGATAACAAGGAAGAGGATAAGAGGTGAAGGGTATGGAAGAAAATAAAATAAAAGGAAATAAGGAAAGAAATAAAGTAATAAAATAAATAAAATAAATATTACCTTCCAAGCTTGGAGAAGAATGTTGATTTAGATGTAGTTGATGATGTTGTTGGAATCCTGTACTAATTTTGACAAAGCCTCATTACTTTGAATTCCTTTTATCCAAGATGTGGATGATCTCCTTCAAAAGTGTTCTTAAAACTTGAAAGATGATAATGCTCTCACCAAAAACTAACTTAACCATGGGTAAAGGGGGAGGGTCATATTTATAGCATTTATTGTTAAGAAACATGCCAAAAGAGGGAAGAGTAGAAGTATGGCACCATTTTTCAAGTGGGATCATAGGTGACAAAGGCGATAAGTATGGTGGGATTCCTACCTTGTTGGTTTATCTCCCACCTTGCACATGAGTCCAATTTAGAGTGAGAATCATGCACATGGGTTCAAATGAGGCCAAAGGACTTTTCACCCAACTAATTTGTCTTTTGGCTAAGTGTCCCATGAATTTTGGCACCATTTTCCATCTAGCTGCATGAGTGGTCATGAAAGACAAGGGAGTGATATTCCCACTTAGCCAATAGTTTTCCCACTTGGTTGGTTTGTCTCTCAACTTGATAAAGATTCCAAAATGGAGAAGGAATCATGCACATGGGCTCATATAGGTCCAAAATGCCTTTTACCACTCACTTCCATCTTTTGGCTAGGTAACCCATGAATTTTGGCATCATTCTCCATGCATGAGGACAAAGGCACATGTTGAGTGATGGTCCCATGGGAAAAAATGTACCATACTTCCAAGGAGGGGCCTTTTAGTGCTTAATGATGTCATTAGGTACCTTAGAGGTGAGTCCTTAGTGGGGTATGATGCCCCACCTTAATCCACCTCACTTTCAATCCATGTCACTTACCATATCACCTTCCATGTCAATTTTCATGTCACTTACCATGTTATCATGTATAGTGACAGTGGATCCCATAGTGAATAGTACTTTTGAATAGTACTTTTAAAACGTATTTTTGAATAATACTATATGATTAGGGAATTAGTGATTTGGTTAGGTTGAGAGGGGTTGGTTAAGGCTTAAGAAGTTTTTAGGGGGTATTTAAGGGGTCTTAAGGGATTTTCTCATCAAAAATTTCAAGTGTGTAGTTTTCTAGTGTCTACATTTTGCCTCTTTTTATTATGTAGCTTTGGATTGATAAATAACATGGACCTCTCATATTGTGCCAGTTATGAGATCTTTATTTTTTTTCAATATCCTACTGACTCTTTAACCTCTTTCACATTATAGACTTGCTTTTGTATGATTGAATGTGAGCCCTATATTTTTTGATAGATTAACATGGTTGAGACACTTGTCACTTACATATTCACCCTAAAGATATTTTAACCTTTTGAATTCTTTATCATCATTGATTTGATCTATATGAGTGAACACATACCATTGATCTACCTGGACCCACTAACTCTATTATTTGATGCATACCATTGGATCTTGTTAGGTTGTGGAGCTAAAAGCTTCACTGATGCAAACATGGAAGAGGTTGCTGAGAGGTTGTTGAGTTGCAAAACAATCAACATCGATCTGATCAACCGATGTCAGTCATATCTAGTGAGAAGAGCAACTGACATCGGTCAGGTATCGGCTGACATCAGTCATCTCCAACCAGATAGGGATTGGCATCGGTCACTTGTGCGGTTCTAGAACTATTAGTTCACGAACAGCTTGTTAACAAACTAGTTGTTTGCATGTTAAAGGCTAATTTTAGTCTTGAGCTGTAGATATAATTATTATAATTAGATGTCTAATTATTATTTGCATGAGATCTATTTAAGAGACTCATGGGCTGTATTGTAAAGTGTGAGGGATCAAAGCAGGGATTCACATGGTGCTAAATAGAGAGAGCAAGGTTAGCTCCTTCAGAGGGAAGAGAGCATGGTTAGCTCCTCATAGTGCCATAGTGCCAAGTGTGTATGATTAGGTAGATCTATGGGAGAGCAAGTTCTGGTAGAAGATCCATAGGGGTGCTGGTTTGGAGGACAAGTGTTCTTCATGGTATGTAAGATCAGGTTGGTTTGTAGGTGTGCAAGATCAGGAAGGAGATCTACATGTGGTAAGTAAGGTCAGTTGATTTGCAAGTGTGTGTGCGAGATCAAAGGAGATCTGTAGGGTAGCAAGATTAAAGGTGACAATAACACATCAAGAAGCAAGATCAGGTGAGATCTACTTGGAGTATGTTGCATACTTGGTTGGTACTGGCAGTAGTGATACTGACTGGTTGGAGGTGAACAACAACTCTGTGTTTGAGTTGTTTATTGTGACCGTAGTTGAGAGAGTGAGCTCTTAAAGAGATTTACTATTTATGCCCTAGAGGTGTGGGAGCCCTAGAGGAGTGTAAGGAAGAAGATTGTGGCATCTTCTTTGTTGTATTTCCTTCTGGAAGAGTATTAATACAATTGGGTATTGTCTCTCATATTTTGTGTTATTTCTAAATTCTAGTTACTGTTTACTTTTGGTTAAATTCCTCATGTTTAGTTGCTTGTACATGGTAATCAATTGTGCTTCCCAGAGGTCCTATCAAGTGGTATCAGAGCTAAGGTTACAGGGAGCAGGTTTGTGTTTGATTACAGATCACTCTCAGGGGTTTTTGATTGAGTGGGAGTATAGCAATGGCAGAAGAATAGAGGAATTCAAAGGCATGAATGATTAATTATGGAGTTATGGAAAGAAAGAGTAGGGAAAGAAAGATTGTTGGTTGGTAGCAGATCAGCATAAAGGAAATAAAGAAGCAGGTATTGTTGCATGGATTGTTGCACTGGTTGCTCTTATATGTTCCTTGGATAAAGTAGAATCTTGGTTTATAGATTCTGTTGCCTCTTTCCATGTAGCCCCAAATAGAGTATTTTTCCATGTTAAGGTCCATGGAGACTTTGGAAAGATTTATTTAGGGGTTGGTGAGCCTTGTCAAAGTATTGGCAAAGGGGAAGTGTAGCTGAAATTGCAGAAAGCCAACACATGGGTGTTGAAGGAGGTCATGCAAGTCCCAGTCTTGGAGATGTAGCTAATTTCTATAGGAAATTTGGGTGATGAGAGATGCACAGTAACTCTCACAGCGGGCTCTTGGAATGTTTCCAAGGGTGCACTTGAATTAGCATGTGGTAAGAAAGTAGGTACTCTTTATCTATCTACTTGTATTACTGATTCCAATCTTCTATTGCAAAGATGTGGCTTTGTAGGCTTGGTCACATGAGTGAAGGGAATGGATGTTCTTAATTCAAATGGTAAGATTTCAGCTTTGGAGAGCATAGACCAAGATTTCTGTGAGCAGTGGGATGCTACAAGAAAGGATTGGATTTATTATAGGAAAAGGAAGTCTGATGTATTTGACAAACTTAAGAACTGGAAAGCCTTGGTGTTCATGGAGGAGATGATGGATAGAGATCAGTGGATGGGGCTGGATACTTCTAAGTAGGGTAGTTTGGACAGGGTTTTGATTCAAAGTAAGCTCACGGTAAAAAGTCATCACTCACAGGCAAACATAGGTACCGACGTCGGTTAGGGGTAACTAATGTCAAACAGGTAGGCACTGACGTCGATCATGTGCAGACCAGAGAAGTTCAGTGGTGTCGGGTAGGTAGATGCCGACATCGGTCAGGGAACCAGCGTCGGTAGTCAAGTCAGTTGCATGGAACTGACGTCAGTTGGATGCAGACTGGGTGGTGACTGACATCGGTCACTGGAATGGATTTTGGGCAAATAACAAGCTGTCAAGGAGTCTCAAACACCCATGTGGAGGACTGAAAGTGTAAGTAAGCCTCAAATTCGTTATTCCCCTTCTTTACACTACTTGTTGCTCACTGATGGTCAAGAACCAGGAAGTTTTAAAAAAGCAGAGCAGGTAGGATCTAGGAAACAGTGGGAGCATGGCATGAATTGATTTTGGAAGAGAACCAAATGGTAGATTTGGTAGAGTTGCCATCCGGTTAAAGAAGAGAGAGAATGGACACGTGAGATGGAAGGCCAGGTATATGGTCTTGAGGAAGCTGCAGGACAGTGGTACAGGTTTGACAGGTGTATGACAAAGCATGGTTTTAGTCAATGTCATTGTAACCATTGTGTTTACTTTACCAGGGTGGATGATGATTGCAACATTATCCTGTTACTATATGTTGTGTGTATGCTTGTTACAGGGTCACACATGCAGGGAGTTGCTGAACTAAAGGTAAAGTTAGTTCAGTGGTATGTCATGAAAAATTTGGGAGTAGCAAAATTCTTTGGCATGAGTATTCTTAGAGACAGGGAAGATCACAGGTTGATGTTGTCTCAGGATGATTGTGTGAAGGTAGTGCAGGATGCAGTATGGCAAGCGTACCTATGGATGGACAGTTCACAGAATAGGGTCCCTAATCACATGATGAGGTTGAGTACATGTGTACTCCCTGATATTGCCCCAGTAGTGGGAGTTGTCAGCAGGTTTGTGGCCAATCCAGGAAGGAAGCACTAGAAAGCAATTCAGTGGATTCTCAGGTATCTGAGAGGGACCAGCAACAGGTTAACATGCTATGCAGGGTTAGGCACTTTGGATATGGTAGGTTACTTGGATGATAGGAGTTGCACCATAGGATGTGTGGTGGTTGGTCTTCAAGATTGAGCTTGAAGAGGAATACAAGCCAGGAAACAAATTAGATGGTGTACAGGTATAGGTACAGTGCAGTTGTTTATCTCCAAGTGGGAGATTGTTAGGTTGTGGAGCTAAAAGCTTCACTGATGCAAACATGGAGGAGGTTGTTGAGAGGTTGCTGAGTTGCAGAGCAACTGACGTCAATCTAATCAACTGATGTTAGTCATATCTAGTGAGTAGAGCAACTGACATTGGTCAGGTATCAGCCGACGTCGGTCATCTCCAGCCAGACAGGGACCGACATCAGTCACCTGTGCAGTTCCAAAACTGCTAGTTGATGAACAGTTAGTTTGATGAATTGGTTGTTTGCATGTAAAAGGCTAATTTTAGTCTTGAGCTATAGATCTAATTATTGTAATTGGATGTCTAATTATTGTTTGCATGGGATCTATATAATAGACTCATGGGCTATATTGTAAAGTGTGAGGGATCAAAGCAGGGATTCCCAGGGTGCTAGATAGAGAGAGCAAGGTTAGCTCCTTCAGAGGGAAGAGAGCAAGGTTAGCTCCTCATAGTGCCATAGGGGTGCCAAGTGTGTATGATCAGGTAGATCTATAGGAGAGCAAGGTCTGGTAGAAGATCCACAGGGGTGTTTGGTTTGGAGGACAAGTCTTCTTCATGGTATGTAAGATTAGGTTGGTCTGCAGGTGTGTAAGATCAGGAAGGAGATCTACATGTGGTAAGTAAGGTCAGTTGATCTACAGGGTGTGTGTGTATGAGGTTAAAGGAGATCTGTGGGGTAGCAAGATCAAAGGTGACAATAACACATCAAGGAGCAAGATCAAGTGAGATCTACTTGGAGTACATTGCGTACTTAGAGTATGTGTGTATACTTGATTGGCAGTAGTGATACTGACTAGTTGGAGGTGAACAACAACTCTGTGTTTGAGTTGTTTGTTGTGACCGTAGTTGAGAGAGTGAGGTGCTTCCTAGATCTTGACAGATCTTTATCATGACACCCAATATCTTACCACTTGTTAGCTTCTCTCTTATTCTAACCTTTTGACTTGATGATCACCATTTATGTGCTTTGTATGATTAAATATTCACCATTATATCTTTGGGACCCATTGACACTATTATGTTTCCCACTTACTAGATCACTTGGTTGAAGGTTAGGATGCCCTGAGTATGGGAGGAGGTATTCCCTCTCAAACCAAGAGTTGATGAGGTAAAGAAGAATCAGGTGTGGGTTTGATAAGCGGTTAGTGGGGAGGCACTAGGTGGTGCCATAAGGTAGTGGGGTATTCAAGATGCAAACATGTGAAAAAAATGTGACTAAGTGTGGTAGCCAAGGTCACACATGAGCTAAAGTTACAAATGTTGGTTAATTAAAGTTTGCATCTAGAGGGACATATGTTAAGGGTAACCAGTCTATAACATTAGTCATAGTTGATCAAGTCATGCCTATCAAGTGATCCAAATAGGTTTAGGGTTGGTTGCATGTATCCAAGGTAGGAAATGTTCCTAGAAAACAACCCAAATGGTCAGGTCATGTGAAAATACAACATGGCAAGGTTGGTTGGTGCAGTCAAAATGGCCTAGGCAAGGTCATCACAAAGATATATAGTAGTTTGGGTCCAAATGGCCAATGTCAAGGTAGACATGGTTGAGGGGTCAATTGGTTAGAGAGAGTGGTTGGTAAGGGTTCAAACATGAGGTGGTTGAGCTGACACCATATATACTAGGCAAGTGGATGATACCTACATAGTTTCATGGATGTGATATCCAAAAAACTTCAAACTAAATGTAGTTCTCAATGGAGTTTAGATGGGCTACCCTAGTTTGATATACCACATGATTAGGTTTTTTTTGATAGTTTGGTAATGGTGAGGTGTCATAGTATAGATTGGTTAATAGTCACCATAATAATCCCACATGTACTAGGAGGAGAAGACACGGATGGGTAGGGTAGGATAAATAAGTGGGTACTAAAAGGCTAAGCATCACAAATGTCCTATGATAGAGTGAAACCAAAGAATATTTGTCTTCATGAGGAGGTTACACCTTCCAAAATTGTGTGAGGGTAAAAGCACAGTGCTAAAATCTATCACTATGCACTAAGTTTTAGGAGGTGGGTGTCTATCAAGATCTGCATCATCTTTATGACAAAGGTTGATCACCGCTATGAGTCAAGTTTTGAGGGTAGTAGAAAAGTGAAGAACTAAAAATAATTTCTTTGATGAATTAGATTCTATGAGTTATAAAGTTGTCAATATGGTGAGTGATAAAGGATGGACTTTGTCTAACCCAAGAGTTGCATGGGTAGACTAGACAAATGGTGAACATGTATGTATCCTATATCCCAGTTACTTGGAAAAAAGGACTTTAGTTCCACTCAGAAGAGGCTCTGCTAGTAGGGATTTATGTGGTCTAGGATATTAGTTAGACAGTTGGATAAGATGGGGGAGCTTCCATAGTGGCAAGCATTTGGGAGCTACTGCCATTAGCAATAGTGGTATTTTTAGAGGTGTGACCATTGTATTAGCCCAAGGATGGAAGCCAATTTACATCTACTAGGTTAAGGTGACATAAATGTATATGACCACTAAACCCGCAAGGACCATAAGATGATAAATCAAGTAGAGAAATCAAATGAAATTTGAATGATATGGAAAACAAAAAGACATCATAATAGTGCATAATGACTATATCAAGACAACCAATTGGATCAAGGGTTATGTGTCTACATGAAAATGTAAGTAGACATGACCATTTTAAGTGGGAAGACTATCTAATGGAATCAATAACATCACATGACCTTCCCCATCGACAAAATGGATAATCATGCAATGAGGAAGAATGGTTAGGTAGTCTATTTAAAGAATCATGGTAAGAATGAATACCTATCATGAATTCATTTAGTTTTTTAGGTTTTTTAGGGTGACAAGAACTACCATAGGTTAAAGATAGTGAAAAATGGGAGAAATGGTAGAGATAATTAACAATCCCCATAACCTAAAATAATTTACATGGTGGATGTGTGTATCTATCAACTACTATAACATGTAATGGTGATAATGGAAGTGATATTAAACCAATAGTAAGAGAAAAGGCACCCATGACTTGAGCTTGAGCCTAAGCTCTTAACTCCTTAGTAGGGAATAAGGTGATACTTTCATTGCACAAGGTGTAGGGATAGATAGCATGACCTTCAACTTGTCCATGGATGGAACCTTCACTATCCATGGGGATGTGTGTTGAGGCAACAAATGTTGGTACCCATGTATGTAGAATAACTAGAGCAGAGGGATGTAATGGCTATGATGGACAAGCAACATGAAATACCTATATTGGAATATGATTCACACCTTGTGGATATGAATGCATAAGAGAACATATTACACCCTTTAGCAATGGCTGAGATAGGGAATGTTATCGATGTTAGTTTAGGGATAAATCAAGTATAAGGATGGTTTAACACAAAATTTAGAGTCACCAAATAATCAATCTAATTCTTAGGAAGTAAAAAAAATGTATGTAGATGCCTTAGGTGAGGTATGGATAGTCTGATAACTTTGTATGTGTTTTATGACTCTTTACACCCTAAATAAAATATTGCATAGTTTGTTGTAAATATGTACAAAATGTGTTGGATGCCATTGTTTGAATGTTATCATGCTTTATGTGGATACTCATGAATTCTATGGTTATGGTTGTTATAATCTCACTTAAGGTAAAGCAAATTGGGCAAGGAAATGAATGACACTAATGGTAAAGTGAAGAATATAATCAAGAGACAAATGTTGTAATGAAAATGTCAACTAAGCACATTAGGATGAGAAGAGGGCGTGATGTTCCTTCTATGACAAGGACTAAAAATAGGCCTAAAGTGGGCTTGGATTAATGAACATAATCCTTATGAATGTGTCACATGAACATGCTTTGAAGTCTAAAACAAAAAGGTGTTTTGATCACACTCTATCAATTACATGCAAAATGTGTAGAGGGTTTAAAGGTTGAAATGGTGAAGGGAATAGTTAAAGAGGGATAAAAGGATGACCTATGCTTAATTAATAGAGACACTAAATAACTAAATGCATGTCTTGAAGCAAGGACCTTGACAAGATTTCATGCATTAAAATAAGAGAGTAGAGGACACAAGGAAGAAAACTTGTATATGCATGTATAAGGAATGTGACTAGTGACCACACTCTAATGAGTGAGAAAACTAGAGTGTTAATGGGGGAAAATAATGGGGATCCAACAGGGGATGAGGTGAAGGTAAACCAAGAAATGGATGAAGAGATAGGTAAATAAAATAATGAGGTCACAAATAAAGATAAAGGTGGAGAAGGATAGAAGGATCCAAGCATAGACATATAGGAGGAAAAATAAGGTTGGGAAGAACACATAATTTCATCAATGGAGACAAAAAAAATGAAATGAAATAGAGAAAAGAGAATAAAAATAAAAGCTAGAAGATGGGAGTTTGAGGAATGCACTAAAGAATGATAGATTGGAGAATTGAAAATGATGGAGAAATAAGTGTATCAATCATGAAGGGTAAGGGGAGGATGAGATATATTGGAGGCCATGAAAGGTTTGAAAATAAGTCTAAAAAAGACCAAGGAGAAAATAATTTGGTGATGAAAATGAAAAATAAGGAAATACATAGAAGAAAAGGAAATAAGAGGAAAAAGGAGTGAAATGAGGGAACAAAAAGGATGACAGGAGAGTGAAGAAGTAGGTGAAGACATGACCAAGTAAGCATGAATTATGATAGGCAATGAAAGGAATAATGAATCAAATCAGATGGTGGTGTTGGAGATGAGAATGGGATGGAAAATGAGAAATGGGGTGAGAAAAATGAGGGTAAGTGAAGGATGGGTGGGTAATAAGTTGAAGAGATAAGGTATGTGTTAATTAGCTTATTAGAAGAGATTGGCAAGCTAAAAAGTGGCAAAATGGTGAATAAATATGGGAACACAATGAAAAGGCATGAGATGAAAATAAGGGATGAAGATCAGGGATGATAATAAGGAAAAGGAAGAATTGAAGTAGGGATATAAAGCATAGACACTCACACAGATATAAAAGATAAGTGAGTATTGAGATGGAAAGAGGAAAAAGGAAATACAAAGTGCAAAAGGCTAGAATTTATAAGAAGAAAATGGAAATTATGAAAGGCTTCTCAAAGGATAAAGACCCAATTAGAAGCTAGTTATGGA
Source organism: Torreya grandis (assembly GCA_037957365.1). NCBI lineage: Eukaryota > Viridiplantae > Streptophyta > Pinopsida > Cupressales > Taxaceae > Torreya > Torreya grandis. Next base: position 1,979,597 of record JARHVA010002882.1, on the reverse strand, counting down.
GGGAAAAAATGGAAAATGTGGGAAGAGTGGAAAATAAATAGAGAGTGGTGGCACATGTAAGAAAAAAATGGGATGCTAGAAGAAATAGAAAGCATGCTAGATTGAAAATATGAGAAAGAGGAAAACAAGAATTGCAAATTGTAATGAAGGTGGTTTAGAAGTAGTGGAAGAGCATTAAGAAGGTGGTAACAAAGAAGATAAAGAGGTAAAATTATCCATTGGTGTGTTGGGGAATAATATGATGTGGAATGAGTGATGAAAATAGAGTGATAAAAGGATACAATAAATAGACAAAGGTGAGGGGAGATGATGAGGATGGTGAAATAATACAAAGGGGATAAAGGGAAAGGTTGGTAATAAGTGGATAGAGGGGAAAAAAACATGAAAATTGGGTGAGGGAGTGAGCTACAGAGTATTCATAAAGAAAGGTGACAAGGAGGCCAATGAAGTAGAGTATGTGGTGGATTTATGGAAGATAAGAGGGTCCAATGAGGAAGGCTATTAGTCCTTGTGTTTGAAGAGATTGACAAGTTGGAAAAGTGGTTAAAATAGATTTATATGATGAAGGTAGGGAGGTGGTGAGGAGATAGGTAGAGAAGTGGAGGAATAGATTTTAGGAGGAAAAACAAAATAAAGGATGTAGTTGAGATAACCTTAGTAACTGAGCATTGCCTACATAGTCCAAAAGGACCTCAAGCTAATGTAGTTCTCCTAGCGATTGGGGGAAAACATAGAGGAAGTATTAGATGATGTTAAAATATAAGTATGCTAGGAAAAATCCAAAGTTTCCCTAATATAGGATGCCTTAATCAAGAGGGAATTACTATCAATGAAAATTAATGAGAAGAAAAAGTGGAGGGTAATTACTTGTTAGTGGCTGAATTACCCTTAGAAGTCAACAATGCGTACATAGTCCATGGACATCAAGCCAATGTAGTTCAAATAGGGTTGGATAATGGTTCTCAAATGGGTTGTCCCAATTTTATGGACCACATGTTCTATTTTTGTTGAAGGTTTGTAAAGAAAGCATGTGCATTGAAGGCAAGTTGGGGTTATGGAGAAAGGTATCCCTAGAAGGTTGGTTGATTGACACTAATGCTATTTTGATTTTGTTTATGATTTGGATGGATGATATTGATGGAACCTAAGTAGGTTAGAATACCATACCAAATGTATAAAAAGACATGAAAAAGACATGAATCAACAAGGAGAGGATAATAAATGAGGTTTAATGCCTATTTGTTAACAAGGACAAAGTAAAACAAAACCCAAGGATATATTGAATTAAGGAACATAAGTCTTTTGAATGCTTTGTATTAGACTGCATTGGTTGATAAAATAAGTGTCTTGACCATAGTGTGCCAAGTAAGCTCTAAATCCCTCAATGTATATATAGTATACAAGGGAGATAGGTAATAGGTGGTATAAAGGGTAATGGGTAATAAGTATGGTAACATTATGTGGGTTAGTTTTCCCCATCTATAGGTGACCTAGGAATGGTAATAAAGAAGTCCATGTCATATGCTATATGTAGACTGATCAATGTGGGAAATATACATGTGAAATTTGATTATGGATTCCAACTTATTATGTTGTTTGAGAGCCAATTGTGGCTTTAACTTTTGTTGTGTTAGTGGGTCTTTTGCTTTATTTATATATATGGTAAGTTGATTGATGTAGGAAGCTTATTATTAATTGATCTTATTTTCACAAAGTTAACTTAGCCATCCTTCAAGGGAGTGGTCTAAGTTTAGTGACTTTATTTAATGCTCTTGATATCTATCCTTCAAGGGAGAAATCTACCTTATATTTGGAAATTTTTATATTATTTTTGGGTAGTTGTCCTTCAAGGGAGTAGTCTACAATGCTTAAGATATTTACCCAATTAATATTTTGGTATTCAAAATGGATGTGATGTATATTAGACATGGATAAGTCTAATTAGGTTCACAAGTTTTCCGCTATGAAGGCGATACTTTGACACAATAAGGTTAATGATATGTAAAGAGGTATGGTTTTGAGAGACAATGACCATGGGATTCCATCTTGTTAGAGTTTAAAACTATCTATGAGAACCATGCCATGGGTAGAGCTATGGTACCCATTTTTAGGATTAAGTTATGACTACGACAGTTAATCATATGGTTCTATGTTGTAATAAATTGTCCTCAAAAGGAGAGGAGGAATATGGGTGAAGTTTAGAATCTCACAATCAAGGGATGAGTTTAAGTTAGACAAAAATAGTTATCATGATCCTTATTTAATAGAAAAATGGGCATAAATGTGAAGCATTGAGAAGCTCAAGTTATGTTCTGCCTTTGAGGGAGGATAAATGATAAGCTCATGATCTATACTTATGGGTCATGTAGGGTCCAAGCCAATTGAAAGAAAACTTGCCTTGTTTACTTTTCTCCTTATTGGTCACATGTTGGTTTTATTTTAGGATGAGGTATATGATATTGAAGTCTCATGCTTTGAGGTGTTTGTCATAAGCACACTTGATACATTCTTGATATACATAAAGATGGTTACGGGCAGCTAAATGACACTCATCAAATAACTTAAGCTAAGCCAAACATTGAAATGATAATCATCGTCAGAGATGAGCTCTTGTAAATATATGTGAAGGGAGAGGATTTTGACTTCAATAGGTAAGACTACCTCTATTCTAAATACCAAAGAGAAAGTGGTAACACTCATAGAGATTTGAATGATAGTGAGATAAGCCCATAAAGTTAATGGGATGTGTAAATGCCAATCCTGACCTTAAGCACTAACTACTTTGGTTAGCATTTTTTGAGGATTTTGTTAGTGTCTTCTGCTTGTCCATTTTCTTGTATATGGTAAGGGGAAGAAAAACTTAGGTTAATGTTGAATACATCACATATACCCTAAACTTGTTTGTTTTTGAAATATTTTCCATTATCAGTGATGATCTTATGAAGAACACTAAAGTGGAAGATGATATGATGGTTGAGAAAGTTGACTATCTTCTCTACTTTGATTGAGATGAGAGGGATAGCTTCCACCCACTTGGTGAAATATTTGGTGGCTATGATGATGGAGCTGTGTCATTGTGAATAATGGGGGTTGATTTACTCAATGAGATTGAGCCCCCATTGTGAGAAAGGCCAAAAGTCCTTAGATATATGGAGAGCATTCACTTTCACATGATGTAAATTAGAAATATATTGACATTTAACACACTTGTTTACATAATCACAAAAGTCTTGGTTGAGGGTGGGCCAATAGTAGCCAAGGAAACAGATACATTTAGTGACTACTAGACCGCTAAAGTCTCTCCCACAAATCCCATCATGCATTTCTCTGATGGTGTGGGAAGCTTCATGGTTATGTAGGAAATGAAGAAAGAGACTATCAAAACCACATTTGGAAAGGATTACCCCTAGTATGGTGTAACAAAAGGTACTATGAATAAAGTTTATTCAGGCGTTCCTAGAGAGGTTAGGAGGAATGATGCCTAGGCTAAGGTAGTTAAAAGTCTGGTCATACTAAATGTTGGATGGGGACTCCTCCACATTACAAATGGTGGGTAAGTTATATTGGTTATAATAAGGTGTGGTAAAATGATGAATGATGACAAATATTTTAGAATTGGAAGGCTAGGCAGGGATCTAAGAAGCAAGGCAAACCATTGTAACTATGAATTTATTGATAGATTGGGGAATAAATTGGACTAGGTAATGTTTAAATGATGTTAAGAGTTTGTCAACTAAAAGTTTTAATTTCTATAAGACATCATTCTTACATTGATAAGAGTCATTGAATTGGTCGACCATGAAATAGAAATAACTAAAGACATTGATGGTCTGAATTCTCAAGGCTAGAGTGGTTTAGACCTATGACTAGGGCTTCATACTCAACCATATTATTGGTACATTTGAGGTCAAGTTTGAAAGAAAGAGGAAGAGGTTCACCATCAAGAGGAATGAGAATAAATCTAGCACCCCCACCTTGTTGGAAACTTGAACCATCAAATAACATATTCATGTGGTAGGTTGTGTCCTTTTGGAAAAGAGTAGTGATGGATTCATCTGGGAACTCAAGAGGAAGTGGTTGGTGATCTACCAAAGGTACTTTAGCCAATTTTTCAGCAATGACTTTCCCTTTAATTGAATTTTATTGAAAGAACTCAAGATCAAATTATACTAAGAGCATAAGCCACTTGGGCATACATTTATTTTGTTATGTCTTACAATGCATGTACTTGAGTAGATCAGTGTTGGTTATGACATAGGTTTTATGGTTAAGAAGGTAGTGGAAGAGTTTGGTGGCCATGAAAGTCAAGGCTGAGTAGAGTTTTTTGGTATGGGTATACTGAGTCTCATATTCTACAAGCATGTAGCTAATGTAGTATATAACTTGCTCTCTATGTTTTTCATCTCAGTGAGGCAATATGGTCCCTAGGGAATGGTTGGTAGTAGAGATATATAGGTGAAATGTGTGGTCATCTTTAGGAGGGATGAGGATATGTGGTGACAAAAGTTATTGTTTGAGTGATTTAAAGGATTTTTTATAATCATCATTCCATTTGGAAGAGACATCCTTCTTTAGAAGGTGATGAAAAGGTTGGCACTGGTATGAAAGTTGGGAAATAAAATGATGAGTGGGTTGAAGCTTTCCCTACAGGCTATGGAGTTGTTTAAGGTTGGTAGGAGGAAGAATCTCCAAGATTGCCTTGACCTTGGTAGGGTCTACTTCGATTTCTTGAAGGGAGATGATAAATACAAGAAGTTTCCATAAAAGGACCCCAAAAACACATTTCTTAGGGTTAAGTCTAATGTAGAAATGGATTAGTCATTTGAAGATAATGCTAAGAAATTTTAGATGATCTTGGCAAGATTAAGATTTTTCTAAGAGATAATCGACATAGTCCTCTTTGATGGTGTGGATGAGGTCATGGAAGATGTAGGTCATGGCTTGTTGGTAAGTTGCACTAATATTCATTAACTTGAAAGGCATGAATTTATAGCAAAAAGTTCCCTAAGGAGTGGTAAACGTTTTTTAATATAGATCTTTAGGAGCAATCAAGATCTGATTGTAACCCAAAAAACCATTCATGAGAGATAACATCTCGTGGCTGGCAATAAGATCAACAAGCTAGTAAACACTAGGTAGAGGAAAGTCATCCTTAGGGAAGGTGAGATTAAGGTCATGAAATTTCACACAAATTTGTAGACCCCTAGTGGTTTTGGTTATAGGTATGATATTTGAGACCCATTGGGGGTAGTTAATGGGTTGAATGAAGTTTACAAATATGAGATGTTGAAGTTCTTCTTTGACAAAAAGGGCTATGTGAGGATGCATGCATCAAAGTTTCTATTTAATAGGCTTGGAATCATGATGAGTGAATATTTTATGGGAGGCAATGGTGGCTTCAATCTTAGGCATATCATTGTAAGACCAAGTGAAATCTATGTTGTGGTCTTGGAAGAAAGAGGAGAAGTCTCAAAGTTCTTTAGCATTTAGTGATTGGCCCAATTTGACAACACAAGGGTTGTCTGTAGTGCCTAAGTTGATATCCATGGTGGATTAATTTAACATGATTGAGGATTTAGGAGGAAGGTATTTATGGATTGAGGAATCCAAAGCACCAAGGTAGGTGAGAATATAATAATCATCTTGATATTGGATGGTAATGATGGTAGGAGAATCTTTCTCTATCATTTTAAGATGGATGAGAGGAAGGGTTTAAATTCATCCATCCTTCTGAAAGGTCAAAGGGCCTAAACTAATGTTGTTGATCAAAAAAAAAATTAGGAGGAATGATATCAAAATCCTAAGACTTTAAAGGATGTTGGGTTGGTGAGGAAGGGATGTCTTCCTTGATGGTGTCAATAGGTTTGGGTGAATTGGTGGGTTCTTCAGGTGGTACAAACCAAAGGCCAAATGACTCATGAGGTTTTTGGGTTTTTATCAAAGGTAAATCATGAGGTCCTTATTCATATTGGCCTATACCAAATCCATTCTAGGCACACCTATGAAGGTATAATTTGACTAATGTTATTTTGTCAAGGTAGGAAAAGTTAGAGGTGAATAGTCGGATGGAAGAGGTAGTGGTGGGAGAAAGAAGTGGTCGATCAAGTCCCCCATAGATGAAGTTAATTTGATGGTTAGAGGGACCAAAAGGGATGATGGTTTTGATGTTAGGGTCATAGGAAGGGTCATGTTTAAGGCTCCCATATTATTGAGGAGTAGGGAAAGCATCCAAAGCTAGAAGGTGATACTCCCCTAACAAGAATTCATTAAACATAGATCCTAAGGGATCTTCTATGGGGATCTATAAATAATGGATGGATGAATTAGATGACATTTCATCAATGGTTGGTTCTTGTGGTGTAATTGTTGAAGGTGTGTTAGATGGGTGTATGAGGACATCTTTGGGGTGATAGGTCATATTGCATGTTGAGAAAGTATTTGGGTCTTTTTAGATATCGATGACCTAGCCCTCATGCTCAAACTTAATGCATCAATGTTGGGTAGATGGAACACATTCCATAGAGCAAATCCAAGGCCATCCTAATAAGAGGTTGTATTTTAATTCTCCTTATATACATAGAAGATTTTAGGGAGTGTCTGGGGTCCTACACAGATATAAAAGATGATGGTTCCCAAGGTAATAGACATAGTGTCATTAAAGGATAAGAGGACTACCATGTATTCTGACATGATATTGTCTAGTAAGTTGAGTTGGCCATAAGTGTAGGAGTATATGATGTTAATGCTAGTTCCCCCATTAATCATCACCCTTTTGACATGGGTTTGTTTGATGTAAGCAGTGATAAAGAGTGGGGGATCTAAGTCCTCAAGGTGGATGGAAGGTATTTTTGAATTTTTAAAGTTAAAAAGGTTCAAAGTTGGAGGGCACCAATAAATGTAGCTAGAGGTTAAGGGTCACTGGGTTAGACCTCAATGGATTACAAGGTCTATATTGGTATTTGGCAGTGATGGAGATAAGTAGAAATCAACTCATATAAGCTCATTTTTGTTGAGGTCTAGTGAAGATTCTTAAGGATAACTTTCTAAATAGGTATTTCATATGGGTTGAGGTATTAAGGTTTAGATTAAGGTGCACCTAAGATAGACACCTTGGCTTTGCTTGAATATGGATATGGTTGCATGTGGTTTGATTAGGAATGTGAAGAGGGGTAAATCTAAGGAATGGACACCTTAGCCTTCCCTTTATCCTTTTGTTGTGATCTAGTGACCACATTGATAGTATGGATAGAAGGAGAGGGTGAGGTAGTAGAGTGGTCAAACTCATCTTTATTCTTAGGTGAGAGTGGAGGAGTGGGTAAGCATTGGGTAGGTATGGTTATTGTTTGGGTTGGTATTGGAAGCACAAAAGGTTCATCTATTAATAAATCATACTCATCATAAAGGTGGTAGATGAGGTTTTGGAGAGCGTTGCAATTCTCTGTATCATGGTCAAGTGTCCTGTGGTATAAACAAATCAAATTTTTATTGAACCATTATGGTTTGGGACATGAAGGGTTAGAGGTTTTGATGGGTGGTAAGCTCAAGAAATAGGTTTGCAATAATCATTAGAAAATGGTTAGGTAAGACTCAATTAATGGTGGTAAATATTTAGTAGTTCTTTTTTTAGGTGTGGAGGTAGAAGGTCATTTCAAAGTAGGTTTGGTGATAGGTGTCCTAGGTGAGGTGGTACACTTGGTTTATGGTTTTGGTTTAGGTAAGATGGTTGATGAGCTAGAGGTGGAGGATGGAAAGGTAGGTAACTTAAGAGGTGTGTTAGGAAGTAAGTGTGAAATTGGCACCAATAAAGGTGGTGGGGTTTTGGTAAAAATAATGGGTTACATGCTCAAGGTAGAGGGATGAGGACCCAAGATGGAGGGCAAGGTTGACGGAGGTAAAATTTTAGGCTTTAGGCCTTTGGGTGTTTTTACCTCTTTGTCTACTTTAGTTGTTGGTTTTAGATGGGGTTTGGTTACTTTAGTTGTCTTAGTGGTTTTAGGTGTTTGAGGGTCAGTTAATCTAGAAGAGGTTTTGGTTGGTTTAGAAGGGCTAGGTTGGTTTGTCAAAAAAGGGGTTAGAGGTTCTAGTTTAGTTCCCTTACCTTTGTATTGGATTTTTATGGAAGGTTATGAAATTATAGGTTTAGTGGGTGAATTTATCTCTTCTTGTGAGATAGCTTCCAAAGGTGGAATGGATGGTTTTATAATAAGGGAGATTTGTGTGGTAACCTCTATCAAAGGTGTGTATATAGTTATTTCCTTTGTTTGGATGTCCAAAAGAGTAGAAGGTAACTCCACTATTTCAATAGGTGGAGAGGCGTTGGTGGATTGGTGAGTGGGTTCTTTATTAGTGGGTGTGTCAAGAACCATATTAATAGTATGGGTGTCAATAGAGAATTCAATGTTATTATTATCATTTTTTTGGGAGTGTAGTTTAAAAAAGGTTGCCTAAATATGTCAAGGGTTTGGTTAGGTGGTGAATTAGGGTCATCCAATCTAAGCTCCCCCTTTTCAATGAGGGATTGGAAAAGGTATTTGAAGGAATTTTACCTATTTATGTCATGTCCTATGACTCAATGAAAGGCAAATGGTCATTTTCATTATGCCAACCTGTCACAGGGTGAGAAGCATTAAACTATTAGGGTGGTTTAATTAGTATAAGTTAGATGATATTATCTTTTAATAACTATTCCAAAATAGAAGAATAGGGTTCCCCAAGTGGATTTAATTAATTTTAGTTACTCTAAGTTTGGCTCCCTAGGTTTTAGTTTTAAGAATTAGAGGAGTTGGAGGTTTGGTTCCTTAGGATTTGTTAGTTGGTAGATGGTGGAGGTGTAACCTTAAGGACAAAAACATTAGTGGTTGCTTTTTTTTTGGTGTTGGGATTGGTTTGGTGGTTTTGTTTGGAAGAAAAGGGCTCATTAGGCTTGTAAGTGGGGTTCTTATTTTTGATTTTGAGCTTTCCTTCATCAATGGCTTAGTTCTCTAGTTTTTAAGCCATGGTAAAAGCTTCATCAAATTTCTAAAAGCTTTAGACATGTAGTGTGGATGAGATATGCTTGGCACATGCCTGATTAAAGAGCTCTATAATTTTTAGTTGAGGCAAGGAAAAGGAAAGTTGGCTAATTAAGTTATTCTAGTGAGCCACAAAATTGGTAATGGATTCATCCTCAAATTGTTAGATGGAGTAGAGGTTCATAATGGAAAATTTCTTGGATGCATTCATCAAAAAGTGATCCAAGAAGTTTTGGGCTAGTTGGTTGAAGGAGAAGATGGAATGTTTAGGTATGGCACTATACCAATCCAATGTTGTTCTCAATAATGAAATAGGGAAGGTATGGAGGAAAAAGCATCATTATAGGAAATCAAGTAACATGAATGCCTAAATGCTCTTAAATGTTGTTGAGGGTCTTCTTTACTATTAAACTTGGTAAATTTTGGAAGTTCCCATTCGGTTAAGTAAGGTTTGATGGGGATTTAAGGGTGAATAGGCTCATTGAAAATGTGATCATAAGATAGGAGACTATGGGCTTTAGAGATGGATGATGCAAGGGTAGTCATCTTATCCATGATCAAATTCATGAAGTCTTCTTGAGGTTATTGGTATGCATAGTTATATGGTATGTTTTGTTGAGGTTGGGTAACGTGTGAATAACTGGTAGATGGTTGAGATGACTCTATGTATTAGTGTGTGGTCCTTATATTTTGGGTGGAATATATATATATATATATATATATATATATATATATATATATATATATATATTGGTATGTGGATGTTAATGGTTGGGTAAAGGTGGGTGGTTGGGTAGTGGTCATATGCCCTTGTGGGTTATGGAGATAAATAAAGGTCAATTATTAGATAGGAGTGGTAGTTGGGTTAGTGGCTAATGGAAGGGTGGTGACCCTTGTGCTAATTGGTGGTAAAATGGAGGGTATATACACCACAAAGATTGGAGTCAGAGTAGTGTTTGATGGATTGGAGATAACTAGAGGAAGATGGGTGGTGTTAGAGGTAATAACTCCTATTGTAGATGAGTGATTAGTAGGAAGCACAAGGGTAGTGGTAGTTTTGGTTGGTTGGTCTTGAATGATAGTTTTGAGGGGGTTATTGGTTGATGATAAGGTTTGGGAAACTAAAGGTTGAGCAGTACCCATGGTAGTGGAGGTACTCTCCATGAGGTGGAAAGCCATTCCATAAGGTGGATCTATGGGTGGGGTCAAAAATAGGATTTAGTAAGATGTAGTTCAAAGGTAATGCTATCAGTTTACATGATTGTTGTTTAGGAAAGTGGAAAAATGTGCATCTCCTGGGATTATCTGAATAGGAATTTTTAGATAGTGAGGGGAGTCCATAGGCTTAGAAACACATTCCATGGATGGAGAGCTGGAAGAGATTGGTTGACTTGGTGGTGGGTTTTATTCCTCAAGGTCCCTTCATTTTTGGTTAGTAAGAACCATATGAGAAGATAATAAATGGATGATATGCTCTCACACCTAGAATAAAGAGTAATAAAAAAAAATTAAGGCAAACAATGTAATCACTAGGAGTACGTTAAACCTTAAAATTTTAATTATCTCTCTTTTGTCTTATGCCTTACAAAAGTGTGAAGAAGAAATTGGCTTGAATAGGTCCTAGATATCCATCTATGTTTGGTTTTATGTTGAGTTTAGGTGATCAAAAGAAAGAAAGAAACTATATTACTATTCATTTTTTTTCTTTTTCCTTAGTGTGAAAAGAAAGAAACTATTTTATGGGTTTGTAGAAGAATACTTTTTGAATGTGCATGAGCTAAATATAGATGATTATGGAAACTCTTCTTTAACTAGGGAAGAATACCTATAAATAAGAAAACACTACCACAAAATTTTTTTGTTAGACAAGTAGATGGGTGGATTTCCTAGCATGAGCTAGATCTTAGAAGCGAAAGCTTTCTAGGAGGCTATCAATACACCTCCTTTAAACATTTAAGTTGATAAATAAAATGAAACGAACTTGCATAAAATAGAAAATAAATGAAACTAAAATATAAAATGACTAACTATTATTAAGGAAATTAAATGCTTTTCTAAGATAATAAAAGCAAAGCAAATAATATGGTTAATACTAATGCTGAAAATTAATTATCTTAAGGTTGTCATTTTGGTCTGGCAAAGTGATAATTATATTAAGAAAATGTGGTTTAGTTGGGTTTGTTAGATGGTTAAGGTTGTAAATATATAAGGATATGAATGAAAAAATGGGACAAAGGGGTAAGAATGACAAAGGGGTAAAAAGGGGGTAAATGGAACAAGGAGGAAAATTAGGTAAAAAGGGGTAAATAGAAGAAAGAGAGAAATGGGGTAAAAAGGATAACAAGGAAGAGGTTAATAAGTGAATGGTATGGATGCCAATAAAATAAAAGGCAAAAAGGAAAGGAGTAAAGGAATACAATAAAGATTACCTTCCAAGCTTGGAGAAGAATGTTGATGTAGATGTAGTTGATGATGTTTTTTGAATTCTATAGTAATTCTGACAAAGTTTCATTGCTTTGAATTATTTTTATCCAAGATGTGGATGATCTCCTTAAAAATTTATCCTAAAACCTGCAAGATGATAATTCTCTCACCAAAAATCAACTTAACATGGGTAAAGGGGGAGGGTCATATTTATAGCATTTGTTGTCAAGAAACATGCCAAAAGAGGGAATAATAGAAGTACAGCACCATTTTTCAAGTGGGATCATAAGTGATAAAGGGGATAAGGATGGTGGGATTCCCACCTTATTGGTTTGTTTCCCACCTTTCACATGAGTGCAATTTGGAGTGACAATCACGCATATGGGGTCAAATAAGGCCAAAAGACTTTTCACCCAACTAATTTGTCTTTTGGTTAAGTGCCCCATGAATTTTGGCACCATTCTCCATGTGGGTGCATGAGTGGTCATGAAAGACAAAAGGTGAGATTCCCACTTATCCAATAGGTTTCCTACTTGGTTGGTTTGTCTCCCAACTTGTTAAAGAGTCCAAAATGGAGAGGGAATCATGCACATGGGCTCATATGGGTCCAAAATACCTTCCACCACTCACTTCCATCTCTTGTCTAAGTGCCCCATGAATTTTGGCATCATTATCCATACATGAGGACAAAATCACATGTTGAGTTATGGTCCCATGGGAAAAAATGTTACATAATTTCAGGGAGGGTCCCTTTAGTGCTTAATGATGTCATTATGTACCTTAGAGGTGGGTCCTAGGTGGGGTATGATATCCCACCTTAAGCCACCTCACTTTCAAGCCATGTCACTTTCCATATAACCTTCCATGTTAGTTTCCATGTCACTTTCCATGTCATAATGAATAGTGAAAGTGGGTCCCATAGTGAATAATGATAGTGAATAGTACTTTCAAATAGTAATTTTGAGTAGTACTATATGAATAGGGGATTAGTGATTTGGTTAGGTTGAGAGGGATTTATTAAGGCTTAATTTAGTTTTAGAGGATCTTTAGGGAGACCTGAGGCATTTTTTCATCAAAAATTACAAGTTTGCATTTTTTTAGTGTCTACAATGGGTTACCATATCTTATGATAATATTTTTTTCAAATAATTTGATGACTTTTATAGTTGTGCTACCTTTTTTTGTTATTATTTCATTCCATCTAGTGAAATAATCAATATATATGAGCATGAAATTATGTATTGTTGACATATTTAACCTCATAGGTCAAATTACCACCACTATAATTCAAAACTTTGCTTGTCATAATTTTATAACCTTGTTCACAGCTTTGCCATGCCTTTGGTAGTCTTCAAATGGTCTTTGTAAGGTCTTGTTAGCATAGTTTAAGGTAATATATTTTCCAACCATTCCAATGCCTTTAGATTCAATCTTTTCAGTGTTAGGGGTATGTTAAGATGTGTCAAGATAGTACATATTCTATTAGGTCAAGTCTTACACTTGGTCACTTGGTTTAAAGCTCATTAGTCTTATTTGATGAAATTAAGATATTTTATCAAAGTTTAAGGTTTTTGGAGAAACCTAAGTTTGTATTGTGGAAAAAATAATCCTTGTAAAGATATTATTATTGCATTGAACATTAAAATAGATGGTGAAGAGGTCATTTAAAGTCCTAGGTGGTATTGGACTATTATAATTTCTTTGCATGAGATCATCTCTTTTACATTATATTACTTTGCTCTTGGAGATGATTTTAAAGAATTTAAAGATGGTAAAGATGGAATAAACATACCATTTTACTTTTAAAATATCAATATTGATTTTTTAATGTAATATTTTTTATAGGAAAGTCATAATAATGGTTTACACATCAGAACAACTCATTTTTTCCTCAAAAATGTAGTTTTATGAGATTTTACAGACTTGAGGAGCCAAATTCTAGGTGAAAATGAATTAAAGGTGTAATTTTGTGCTATACATGTCATCTCCATGATTATTAATCTCTCATAGTTCTTAAAAGTTCAAAACTTTCTTTTTCTCCTCCATCGTTCCATTGGCAAGCTCATGAAAGTAGTTTTCATGTGGTTAGTATGGGTAGAGGAGACAGAGTTAGGTCCTAAAAATTTATTCTAGAGGAAAGGTCATAATAATATTTATATTTGTGGAATTGGATATTAGATCCATCCCCTCTTTTATGAAAAATTTCTAATAAGGTAAGGAAGTTTGAATGATTTAGTCAACCCAACAAGCCCACTTTTCTTCTTTGAATTAGAAGTTTGAAATAGTTTTAATGCATGAGGTAAATTGAAAGAGATGTTTAAGGTCTATGAAATTATATCACATGTTTATCTAATTCTCATTTAACATGTGTGGGATTATATGGATAAGAAACCTCCATTTTTGCATAGTTTGAAAGGTGACTGCCATAGTTTCTTTGTGTTTTAAGTTCTTCAATAGTAAAGGAAGATGGAGAAACGTTTTATATAATATTTAAATCTTTATAATGATATAAAAATTAATCATACATTTCTCCATGCTCATCTACATCCAAAAGCTCTCAACATGAAGATAACCTACTTACTTTCTAGTGTACCAATCATCATAAGTAGATAAAACTTTGTTATGTTTAAGGTCCTAAATTACATTAAATTAATGATGGGTTATTTTTATAGTGTATTTAATTTCATTTAAATTAATTTTAAGACTCTTTAGAGTGGTATTAAAAAGGTTTCCCTCATGATCCATCAAAAGAATGTAGTCTGCAAGTTTTAAATCAGCAATATCTCAGTCATGAATGCTAAAACCAATGAATTGAAATGTCCCTACATGAAATAAAATGAAACATTATATACTTATGAACCCTATAACGTGACTGGTCTTGATTTATTATCCCATCTAAGCAATGTAAGGTAGTCTCATCCTGAGGACTGTGTATAGGCCTACTTTCATAGAGATAGATTAAAAACATGGAAAATATTGCATTGAAAGTGTTATTAGAAGGATAAAATTTCATGATATAGGTGTTATAATAGGGATAATATTTCAAATTTCAACATAGATAGGGTATGCACAATAAAAGGTCTCACTTTCACATTAAATGCAATGAGTCTTGCTCAAGTAAATATGGTTCAAGTGACTTGGTGCATATTGAAACTACGTGAAGGCATTTTTAGAATGTGATCAAGAAATGGAGGATAAATATTCCATTATAAACTCACCCTTGAATATCTAATTAGACCTCAAGTTGAACTTTTACACACAATCAAGCTAATTTCTAGGCAAATATGAGTAAAATGACCATATGATGAAAGAAGTGAAGCTGGGGGTTTACAAGAGAAGTCATGAAAAGTATGAGAGGAATAATAAATAAATAAAATAATCTCTTAAATTTTCAACTAACTCAAAAGTGACTGCTAGAAGTGTGAAATTTTTAATGCTAATTTGACAAGGTAAACCTAAAAGGAGGTCATACATAGGACTATGTATATTCTCAAGGGAATCTTGTAGGTTTGAGTTGATTTGAGGTTTAAAGAGGTCTAAAAATTGTATTTAAAGTTTTATAACTTCTTGAAACAAAGTATAAAACATTTTAAAAGTTTTATGCATTTTTTTCATGGTCCTAATATGCTTACTCAAAAAACCTAAAATGACTAAAAGGTAGACCTATAGGTTTGCTTGGGATTAGATAACTTAGTTCAATTTCAATCTTGAGGAGTAATGTAGAATAGTAGGGTTAGATATTTGATAAAAATATTAAGGTTTAAATAAACATTTGAATTAATAAAGACTTAAAATAAGATCAGATAAGGAACTAATTGAAACAAAGACATCTTTGACCCCAGTCAAGAGATCTAGTAACAATTACGAACAAGGTACTTAATATACCTTATAGTCAAGAAGGCTTCAAAATGAATAGTGGAAATATTTTTTGTTTAAGATATTTGAGAGTTGAAAGAGATATAGGTGGATACTTTGGGACTATGTACAAGATTTGGATGACTAATAGGTTATTGGAGATCCTTCTTATGCCTTAACTATCAATAAGACACCTATAATCCTTTTAAAAGCATGAAAGGAGTTTGAATACACTGACATGCATTAGAGTTGGGAATTAGATAGATGGATAGATTTCATGAAGTCATAGAAGTCTAAGAATACCTAGATAAAATATATTTGGAGGTAATCAGTAATTTTAAACCCTGTGGACACACATGCCTATGTGTATGAGGTTGAAAAGAAGAATGTTATTTAAGGTGAAAAGAAACCCAAAAGAGATATAAAAAGTGAAGATGTATTCATAGAAGAATATATGAAATTTTTAAAATCATTTATTAGTATGGAAAATATCACTTTAAAAATTGATAAGCACACACACACATGTTTATTTATAGTCATATATTTAACTTGACACCTACATGTCAGTTTAGGCTTGTTAAAAAGAGTCCAAGTGTAATGATGTTTGATGTATGTTTAAGATTTGATAATATACAATAATATTTATAAGTAAATTTTTTTTATGGTATATCCATTCAAATCATTACTTGGATAATAAACCAAATCAAAGATGTTCAACTAGATGACTTACAACCAAGAGATCTATTTGGACCAAATAGGCCTAAACCTACACACATAGGTCTATGTATATATTTATGTTTTAGGTTTTTTTTATTAAAGGTAATATGAAATAAAAACCTTGAGAAGGAAAATAATAAACACTTCATTAATTTTTCAACTTTCCAACAATGAGAAAAAAATTCTTAGCTCGTTGAGGCCTAAACCCTAATGAAGACCCTTTAGGCTTATTTGTGAAGCTTGAGTGTTTTGTACATGTAATGGGTTTGAGGTGAATATTAAATGGGGATATGAAATTTATATGACCTAAATATAGGATCTCATGGATTTTTTAAGCTTTAGAAGAAAGGAGATAGACTCTAAAGCCTAGCAAACCTAATCTTCACCTACAATAAGACCTATGTGGGTAATATTGTCAAAAAAGTAAGAAAATACTCAATTTAAATAAGGTTTTATGTTTAAAAGAGGTAAATAAGGATTATTTATACCTATTAAATATATATTATATACTTAATCTAGATATTGAAGTTAAAGAATTCAGAAAACACACATACAAGCCTATGAGTGATTTTCATCTCTACTCATAAAGATTTGATGTTTTGTGAATATATTGAGTTGGACATGATATTTTTTGGTATGAATATAAAAAATTATGTTAAAGGATCCTATAAAATATTAAAACTTAGGATCATTGGAAATAAATGACCTATTATAGTCAACTAGGGTCAAAAGTGCATGATGTGCTTTAAACCCTCAATTCATGAAACATGAGGTTGTTGAGATTATGTAAGATAAATTAGAATTAGGGGTGATTATAAAACCTAAAATTATGTTTTTCATACCTAAATAAATCATCGTAAACTCAAAATCAAACTCAAAACATCACTTTCAAGCCTGATTTCTCCCTTGACCTCACAAAATGCATAGTTTGCCACCCGAAGACCAAATTCTTGTGCTTTGATTTTTCATGAATTTTTTCATGGTAAATTAGGCCCATATGGAATGTTATATGGTTCATATTAATTAAAACAAAATTCATTATTTTTTATTTTAACCCCATGTACTTTATGAATCATTGTTAAGATGATAAAGCACTCACAAGTTGCTTAGAAGACCAGTTTTGACCAATCAATGGAAATTGACTTCCAAAACACAAAAAATTATTTTTAATGATTTTTAAACATCCTAAATTTTTTTATAATCCAATTATATTTTCACCATGGTAATTTCATGTACTTGCACCTATACAGATTCAAGGAAAACTATACTTTTATAATATTTTGAATCTAAAATAAGGTATTGAATATTGTGAATAGATGAAAACCATTTAAGAGGTGATTTGGTATTTATTTAACCTTTTTAAGCCAAAAAAAACATACAATATACCCTAAAATTACCCCTAAATGTCAGGTTTTTCAAGTCAATCCAAAATAGGCTTGAGGAAGGGCTAGTTTTTTGGCCATTTCTCGGTTTGCCTACTTTCACAATGATGTAGAAGCACAAAATAAGTATGGAGGATGGTATTATAATGGGTAAATATAATCACACACTTATTTTATGTTTCAAATGTTTGGTAATGTTTTTAATCCGAATCTTAGTTTCTAAGCAAAGAGGCTTAACTAGGCCTAGTTGGAGAGAGAAAATGAGCTAAAAGGTCCTAAAACTTGGTATATATTTATAGGGGGATATTGGGTCCTCAAAAATGTATTAAATTCTCCAAGATACTCTATACACACTTCCACACAAGGAGGTTTACTTTGTTCCAGGTCTTAAAACATGGTATATAATTATAGGGGGATACTGGGTCCTCAAAAATGTATTAAATTCTCCAAGATACTCTATACACACTTCCACACAAGGAGGTTTACCTATTTTGAGGGTTACAAGGAATAAGAAGAAAAATAATCTAAACGAGAAAAATCACATCTTTTGAGATATTTGATGTTTCCAATTGTCTTGTTTTAGGTATTATATGTTTTTTAGAACCCATAAATATAGGATAAATTATTTTTTGAGTTCAAAACCAACTTTTCACCCTTTTATGCCTCATTGTAAAAGAATAGTTTAAGTAGTTAAATCACCCAGATTAATGCATATAAGCTATTCAATAAGCTTTTCAAAGGTTCCTTATCATCTTAAATTCCATTTTAAGGATAATAAAAATTCATTTTTTGGTTTTAATAAATATCCAATGGTTGAATGATTCTCAACAATCAAGAAAGAGACCTTTTCTTCTCATATGCCTAGTCAAGGAGACAAAGTCAAACAAGATGGAAGAGTCTTACAACAACCCTTTAAAGGTAGAGAGACCTCATATATGGATTAGGAAAAGGTTTAAATTGAGTATTTTTTTAGGTATTGAATACCTATTTTTAATGAATAAGACTCATTCATCAAGGATGACATACAAGCTAGTAAATAGGATGTGAAAGCAAGAATGTAAGCACTTTGGCTTATCAAACTCCTCCAAGCAATGCCCAAGACTTCTTCAGTCTTATAGAAAATCTCATATCTAGTTCCAATCCCATTTTACAAGATGAAAAATATATAATATAGTAAATTTTATAATGGATTTGGAGGAAGACTAAGTAAATGACACATTACTATTTTTTTAGCCTTATCTATCTTTCTCTCCTTTTTCAATTTCTCTTGAAGTATTTTAGGTTTTTGAATTTTTAATGATCCTTAACCTTTGTTTTGGAATATACCTACTAAAAAAATGACTTGTGATTTCCTATTTATAATTAATAAGATTGAATTCATGCCTCTTCAATTCTTGTGACTAGTGTATGTTCATGGTTTTGTAGATGAATGTCAGTGATAGTGATTGCTTCCTCACATTTATCCTCTCTCATTTACCTATTTCAAGGTGTTAGTTAATCCTTACATGTTTCATAATAATATTTTATAATCTTGTATGTATGTCAAGTGTAATATTTCCTTAGTGTCTTTGAGACACCTATTGATCAACTACCTTAGATCATTCATAAAACTAAGCCTTTATATGAAATATTGAAGTTTGGACACTTTCATTTGAGAAGTGAAATCAGGTCCATGTTTTTATTCAAAAATTTTAGTGCATATCAAACAAGTGAAGGACATAATTTTTTGTATCACCTTAGTTAGATAAGTTTTATTTTAGTTTATCTACCTTCCCTTTTCCTTACAAGATAGTAGTGTAGTGTAGAGATCTTAAATATTACATAAAGGGGAGATAACTCTTAAAATTTAAATATTCAATCCATCTATTAGGCCACCCACAACCTAGGATTATTTCCATATTACTCTAGACTGTGAAGGATTGAAAATACCTTCACAAGGGTACAGTCTACTAGATAACAATTTTTGGCACGTTTAGTAGGACCTAGGTCCAAAGTAGTGGAAGGATTGTTGGTGTTTTTATTATATATATCAACCATTATAGGCATTCAAAACATCAAAGGTAACTCCAATCTCAATTAGTTGGTTCTCGTAGCTTAGGCACTAGTTCAAGTAAGTGTTTTTTTCAATTTATTATCTTCATGAGGTTTGATGGGTAGGTATGAAGAGAATTTATGTTTTATACCCCCTTATTTTATATATAATTAATCATACCAGCATTGTTATGTTACTAATCAGCCTTACCAAGAGTCTTATCAATCATATTAATATCCCTACTAGTAGTATGATGGTTCATATCAGCTTTACAGTAATCCTTATCAGCCTCACTATGACCCTAACTATATGCCTCAATAGCCTTATAGGGTTTTTCATGATCATTACTATCAAGATTATGACTCTTACCTTCCTTGTGGGCCATATCAGTCTTATGACCATCCTTCACCTTTCCTATATGGATATGACAATGTATATGAACATCCTTATTTCTAAGAAAGAATGGATGAGATGGAGAACAAAATGTTAGCATGTACAATAAGGTTTTATTCAATTTATCAGTATGAGGAGGTGATTGGGATGTTTTAAACTATGTATAATGACCCATTAGAAATGAATGAGTTGTTTACTATTGTATTGGAGAAGATGGAGACTTGGGAGAGGCATTAGGGTTAGTTGGATTAATTATTTCAATATCCCTTACCAACCTTATTATATTACTTATCCTCATGAAGTCCTTGACCATCCTCAAGTTGAGAAAAAGGAGATACCTAGTTGGAATCAAGAGCATAATAATATACCTATTCAAGATATTTAACCTTCCTATAGTTCCACTTCCTCCTTACCCATCCCTCTAGCTCAATATATCCATGAAGTTTCATATTTTGATAAGGCAATTGCCAAGTGAAAGGAGTAGAATGAAAGTCTTTCAAAATTTCAATTTCCCTCCTATTAAAAACTACTTAGATGATTATATTTCCCTAAAGACTCTAAATTATGATCATGAACAACCTCAAAATCCTCATACTCCCTCTCAAATAAATGAATTCTATCTCCCTCCCACCATTTCCCTTATTCAAGAGGAGCTTACTCTATGGAAGACAGAGGAAGAAGTTGTAGTTGTAAGTGATATTTTAAGATAATGTGAGGAGGAAAATTCAAGTATGTGTGAGGAATATATTTTCATTGATACTTCACTTGGGATACAAGTTGATAATTAGGTTGAAACTGATATTAAATAAGACATCTCAACTAGACACGGTGAGATCTTAGACATATGTGAAATAACTCCAAATGATAAAGGATATGAGCTTGAGTAAATATTACAAGTTGAAGTCACAAATAAATTTTAGATAGTTTCAAATAATAAATAATTTGACCTTAAGCAGGATGATTCTTAATCACATCATGATTACACATTTGACATTCTTGACAACCCTATAACTCTACTTAAGAAAGATGAAGATGTTATTCAACCTTATCTCATTTATATTGACTAAAGTGAGGAACTAAAAAATGATTGGAACTTGTACATTGAGTTTATATAATATATTTAATGCCTTTTTAAGGATACATCTCTTATTTAACATGCTTATGAGGAGTTAGATCAAGAAACACCCATTAAAGACCATGATGCATCTTGTGTTGAATATGAAAAGCTCCTTAAAGAAGGTGATGAACTTGAAATAGCTGATAATAATAATTAATTTAGTCAAGATGCCATAAATACTTAAGGATAATTCCTATATGGAGTATATTTTAATGAGGATTTAGCTAACAAGAAGTATGGAGTGGATCATGAAGTACAAGATGAATATGTATTGATAGGTGACTAGTTTGATGTTAACTATTCACTTGAATATATGCTAAGAGAGTTGGTAGGAAATAATAATGGCCCATTGAGCACCATGTTTAAGAGGTAGCTTGCTTTGTACCATTTTTCACCTCATAAAACAAATGATCTCAAAAATTTCCCATTTGATCCAAGAGGATCATGCTTAAAGGTTAGTTATTTATAGTAGTTTTCTTATGTTTTTTGTGTTTCCTAAGTGATTTATAGCACAAGTGTAGGTGTGTGTGTTGTTTTTATTTGTCTTATTATGTGTGTTTATTCTTGTGTTATTTTTATTAGTGATTAAATCAACTTATTTTAGCTAGGGTCAAGATTTGATCATGTGTTTTTAAGAGTGTGTGAGTGAGTTTATAAATACAAAAGAGATGTCAATTTATTAATTCATAAGCATAGTAGGACTGCTTCCCAACTGATTCACGAAAATTTTGACAAGTTTGACCTCAAATGTTAAACTATCACCCTTATAATTCAAAACTTTACTTGTCATACTTGTACAACCTTGTTTATAGATTTGCCATGCCTTTGGTAGTCTTAAAATGGAATTTTTAAGGTCTTGTTATCACAGTATAAGGTTATATATTTTCAAGAATTATAATGCATTCAAAGTTAGTCTTGTGGGCCTTAGGGGTATTTCATGATGTGTCAATATGGTACATATTCTATCAGGTCAAGTCTTTTCATGTGGTCACTTGATTTAATGCCCATTAGTCTTGTTTGATGAAATTGAGGTATTTTAGAAAAGTTTAAGGTTTTTGGAGAAACCTAGGTTTGTATTTTGGCCAAACTAAGACTTATCAATGTGTCATTATTTCATGTAATAATAAACCATATGGTGAAGAGGTCATATGAAGTTCTAGGATGACTTAGACTGATATAGTTTCTTTAGATGAGATCATCTCTTTTACACTAGCTTTCTTTGCACTTAGAGATAATTTTAAGGGATTTAAAGATTTAAAATATGTAACAAACATATAAATACATTTATTAAAGTTTTAAAATTATTTTTTAATCTAATAATATCATAGGTAAATTAGAATAATGGTTTACACATTAGAACAACTAAATTTTTGCTCAAAAAGGTAGTTTTATGGGTTTGTACAAAATTAAGGAGACCATTTCCAAGTGAAAATGAATTAAATGTTTATTTTGGTCTTATAAAGATCATCTACATTAGTTTCAAGATCTCACACATTTTAAAATTAAAAAACTTGCTTCTTCTCCTCCATCATTCCATTTGCAAGATTTTGAAGGCAATTCTCATGTGGTTAGTATGGGTAGAGGAGAGAGAGTTGGGTCCTAAATTTTTTTATAGTATGGGTTGTTATTAATATTTATATTTGTTTCATTGGTAATTATATTCATCCCCTCTCATTTATGATCAATTATTAAGTAGGCAAGGTAGTTTGAATGAGCTAGTAAACACCATAGGCCCAATTTTCTTCTTCAAATTGGCTATTTAAAATAGTTTGATGCATGAGTGAAATTGAAAGATATTTATAGGGTATTTTAAATCATCTCACATGTTTCTCAAATTCCCATTTAGCACGTGTGGGCTTAGATTGATAGAAAACCTCCATTTTTACAATTTTGCATGGTGACTGCCATAGTTTGTATGTTTTTTAAGTTTTTTAATAGTAAAGGAAGGTGGATAAAGGTTTTAAATCATATTTAACTCTATTTAGTGATATAAAAATTAATTATATGGTTATATATTCTCATTTACATCCACAAGTTCTTAGTATGAATACAAACTACTTACTTTCTAGTGTACCAATCATCATAAGCAAACACAACTTTATTATGTTTATGGTCCTAAATTATATAAAAGGAATGATGTATTATTATTTGTGTTTAAATAATTTAAAATTTATATTAAGACTATTTATATTGGTATTTAAAAGGTTTCCCTCATGTTCCATTAGAAGACTATAGTCTACAAGTTTGAAAGTAATAATATCTCGATCATGAATGCCAAAACTAGTGAAGTGAAGTGGTCCTACATGAAACACATTGAAAAATTATATAATTATGAACCCTATAACATGGATGGTATTATATTTTTATCCCCTCAAATAAATTTAAGGTGGTCTGAATTTAGGATTGTGTAGGCCTAATTTAATAGAGATAGATCAATAAGGTGGAAAACATTGCATTGAAAGTATTTTCATAAGGTTAAAACTCATGAGACAAGTGGTAGAATAGGGGGAATCTTTCAAAGGTCAACATAGATAGGGTATGCAAAATATAAGGTCTAATTTTTATATTAAATTAAATGAGTCTTGATTAATTAAATTGGGTTAAAGTGACTTGGTGCATATCAAAACTGAGTACATGTATTTTAAGGTATCTAACTTACATTTACATTCAGCAAGGATTCAATAATAATTGTAGTTAAGGTACCTAACTTACATTTACAGTCAACAAGGATTCAATATGAAAAGTGGAAAGATTTATTATTAAATATATTTGAGATTTTAAAGAGATACAGGTGGATATTTTGGAACTATGTACAAGATTTGGAGGGATAATAGGTTATTAGAGATCTCTCTTATGGCTTAACTATCAATAAGAAACATATGATTCCTTTAAAAGCATGAGAGGATTTTGAATGCAATGTCATGCATCAGAGTTGGGGATTAGATATATGGATAGGGTAAATTAATTCATATAAGTCTAATAATACCTGAATATAATTTCTTTAGAGGTAATCAATCACTTTAAATGATATGGACACACAGGCCTATGTGTATGAGTTTGAAAAGAAGAATGTTGTTTAATGTGAAACGAAACTAGAAATAGGTCTAAAAAGTGAATATGAATTCATAGAAGCATATATGAATTTTTTAAAATCCTTTATTAGTATGTAAAATATCAATTTACACATTAAGAAACACTCATAAATGTTTACTTGTAGTCATACAGTTAGCTTGACACCTACAGATCAATTTAGGATTGTTGAAAAGAGTCCAAGTGTAATGATGTTTTATTTATGTTCAAGAGGTGATATAAATAGTAAGATTTAGATGGATATTTTTATTTAGCATCTATCCATTAAAATAATTACTTGGATAATAAACCAAATCAAAGATGCTATACTAGAGGGCTTAAAACCTAGAGATCTATTTGGACCAAATAGGCCTAAACCTACACACATAGGCATATGTATACACTTGTGTTGTACATTTTTTTTATTGAAGGTAAGATGAAATATATCCCTTAGGAGACTAAGAAACACTTATTGAAGTTGTCAACTTTCCAATAGTGAGAAAAAAGGAGTTCTCTGCCCATTGAGGCCTACAAGTCTAATGAAGACCCTTCAGGCTTGATTGTGAAGATTGAGTGTTTTGTACATGTAATGGGTTTGAGGTGAAGATTAAATGGGGATATGAAAGTTATATGACCTAAACATAGGATCTCATGGAGTTTGGAAGCTTTCTAATAAAATGAGATAAACTCTAAAGCCTAACAAACCTAATCTTCACCTACAATAAGACCTATGTGGGTAATATTGTCAATAAAGTAAGAAAATACTCAATTTAAAAAAGGTTTGATGGTTCCAAGAGTTAAATAAGGAAGATACAAACCTATTAAAGGTATAACTTATACTTACTCTCCCTATTAAAGTCAAATAATTCATAAAACACTCTTATAGGCCTAGGAGTGACTTTCAGGTTTGCTCATAAAGATTCGATGTTTTGTGCATATATTGAGTTAGACATGATTTTTTATAGTATTAATATTCCAAAGGAGGTTTAAGGATCCTATACAAGGCTATATAATCTTAAAACTCAAGGTCATTAGAAATAAATGGCCTAATACAATCAACTAGGGTCAAAAGTGGATGATGTGCTTCAAACCCTCAATTCATGAAACAAGAGGTTGTAGAGATTATGTAAGAGAAATGAGAATCGAGGGTGATTATAAAACCTCACATGATGTGTTTTATACCTAAATAAATCATTATAAACTCAAAACAAAACTAAAAACATCACTTTTAAGCATAATTTATCCCTTTACCTCATAAAATGCATTTAGTTGTTCTTCGGGTGGTAAACAATGCATATATTTGAACTTCTACACATAGTCACACTAGTTTATAGGAAATATGAGTAAAATGATAATACTATGAAAGAATAAATGTTGGGGGGTTTGTAATATAAGTTATGAAAAGTATGATAGGCATCATAAATCTATAAAATACTCTCTTATAGTGTCAAAGAACTCACAAGTGATTGTTGGTAGTGTGAAAAATAAGAATGTTGATTTGAATAGGTAAGCCTAAAAGGATATCATATATAGGATTGTGTATATTTTAAAAGGAATATTGTAGATTTGAGTTGATTTTAAGGTTAAATAGGTCTCAAAATTGTATTGAAAGTGTTATAGCTTTTGGAAACAAAGTATAAAATAATTAAAAATTTGTATGCATTATTTTAAAGGTCTGAATATGCTTCCTCAAAGAGCCTATAATGACTAAAAGGTATATATACATGTTTTCTTAGGCTTAGATAACTCAAGTTAGATACAATATTGAGAATAAGGATCAATTTATAATAGTAGAGTTAGATCTTGGAGACTCAAAATAAGACCAGAGAAGGAACTAACCAAAACAAAGACCTCTTTGACCCTAGTCAAGAGATATAATAACAATTGTATTTAAGGTAGCTAACTTACACTTACATAAATAAGGATTCAATATCAATATTTGAAATAGTTATTTTTCAATAGATTTGACATGTGAAAGAGATATTAGTGGATACTTTAGAACTATGTATAAGCTTTGGAGGGATAATAGGTTATTAAAGATCCCTCCTAGGAATTAACTATAAAAAAGACACATACAATCCTTTTTAAAGTGTGAGATGAGTTTTAATGCAATTTCATGCATCATAGTTGGGGCTTATATATATGGATAGGGTGCATGAAGTCATAGAAGTCTAAGAAGACCTAGAGAAATGTTCTTTGGAGGTAATTGTATACACATAATATTTTAAATTTTTATTGATTAGTGACACTTCATATCCTGTAGGAACCTATTGAGTCTCAATCTCTTTTATTGCATGCCTTAAGGGGTAAACCAAGAAAGGGGTGGGTAGACCATCAGTGGTTGGTAAGATTGTTGTTTATTTTTCCCTTTTCCACTTTCCATCCACACTCTAGCCTCCTGAAACCATTGAACCCAATCTTATTCTTCTTAGTTATACATATTCCTATCATTTCTTATGTTTTATCCTTCATTTATTGTCTTAGAACCCTTTTGACCTGTCAGTTGTACTAGGTCAACTAGGTCAACCTTGCATAGTTTAGGGACTTTTAGTCAACCTTGAAAACATGCTAGGTCAACTAGTTCGACATACCACAACTGACATTCCTAAAAAAATTTAGGGTAATATAATATTATATATAAGTACATTCTTTACCATTTTAAGAAGAGATAATAATTAAGAAAATAAGTGTGAATGAACATCTACCTATTGACCATTCTACTTGGGGAATGAATCTTTAGGGTTCAATACTTTCTTTGGAGCTTTGATCTCATTTTTTGGATACATAATTTGGATGTTTGGATAGGTTGTATATCCTATATCTGAAGTATCTTAGTTATCCTTATGTACCATTATAATCTCTTGGGAAACACCTTGGCTAAGGGTTAGATTGAGGCTCAACAAGTTCATCTTCAAACATAAGTATTCCTAACTTTATTCCTCCTTTGTAAGAGTAGATAGATAGTGCATTTGTACTCTTATCTTCAATAAATTAGGATTTTGCATACATTTACATGATTATATGTCTTCTATACATGTTTATTTTAGTTTATTTATTTATTTTCTAACCACCACTTTGTACCACAAGCTTTGGTGTGCACTAGATTACATTTAATTTTCTTGTTATTACATTAGTGAAATATTAAATCATATAAATATTTTTGGGTTGTTATATTAATGTGTTAGACTATAGGATTTGGAACCCTACCTCAAATGGTGTGTTATGATAAGTGATCCCTTAATGAGGTCTAGCGGATCCTCACATTGGTCATAATCCTGCTTATTAATTGTATGTTCCCTAATCGAAAGTGTAGGCGTGCTCTATCCCATCCGATCCAGGATTGATTTATGGATATAATGAATTTTTTATTTCATACATTCTAGTGAACTCGACATGAAACCAACCCTTGTAGGATTTCTTTCACTTTCTTTCATTTTCTTTTGATCATATATTTTGACATACTGGATCAATTTTATCGACCTAGTTCTTTTTCTCTATCCATAAGTTTTTAGGTTTCTAGACTACTAGGTTGACCATCTCAATGTAGTGCATTTTTAGACTTCTAGTTCAGCCTACTAGGTCAACCAAGTTGACCTAGTGCATTTTCAAAACTTTTTTAGTAGGTTCCTATATAGCTTGATCGACCATCTCAACCCATTTTATAGGTTTTTGCTAGTTTTCTCCAAGGTTATTGATCAGTAATCTTATTCATTTTCATCTTTGATCCACTAAGGTTAGTTTATATTTATCTATATATTTTATTTTCTATATTTCCTTTCACACTTTGTACTCTTTAAAACTGCCCCTACATAGTGAACTAGGTCGACCCTATGGACCTAGTTCTGTGTTGTGTGTGAACTTTAAATAACTAGGTCGACCTAGCCAACCTAGTTCATTTTCAAACCCTACTTTCATAGTATGATTTTACCTAGGTTTGACCCTGTTGACCCTATTTTTTACGATTTTACATATAGTGTCTACACTATACCTTGTTTTAAAGTTTTAATTAACCTCTATATGCTAGTAATTAGTCTCACACTTTCTATTAAGTTACATGCATGCTTAGAATATCTCACATAATATAATTAGGTGGTTTTAAATTAATCACTTAATTACACTATTTATATTTTATGCACACATGACCAAATCACATAACATCAACAAGCATTTAAATATTTGACTACCCAAGTCTGCTTACTTGGATTTCATCACCAAGGGAAAATTGACTTGATGCTCTGGTCAAGTATAAAGTATGGTTAATGGTATATTTTGGCTAAGCACCCATTACCCTTAATGATACATTGTGTGAATTGATGGGGTATTCCCCAATACCAAGCCTTTATCATTTCCATTACAATCCCTTTTAACCTAAACTACCTCAAACCATCATTTGATTTATATCTAGTACCTTGCTTATAGCTAATCTCCCTTTCACATTTAAAATCATTCTTAATAATCTAATAAAAATTCTAGGTTGACCAATTATCTCACTTTAATTTCAAGTTATTTTCTTATTCATTGATTAAATTTTGTGTTTAAAAACTTGCATTATCTAGTGTTAGTGAAAGGTTTTTCTTTGAGTGCATCAATTGGATTGGCCAGTGTCAATTCAATTAACTATTTGTTTCCCTTTAGTAATTATTGATTTTTATTATTTTAAAATTATCTTGTTTCAATTCACAACTTGATATCAATTTTTTCATCTTTCCTACATCATCACAAATCCAACACAATTTATGCTTTGTAAAACTAATGAGTAAAACTAAAGATATAGGCACAACAAGGAACCTATCTGCTGTACTAGGTTGACCCTATCAACCTAATATATTTTTAAGCCTTTATCCACTATACTATGTCAACCTAGTCAACCTTGTACTATATTCATCCCTTTTACCTTTTTTGATAATATTTTTTCACTATACTAGATCAACTTGGTTGACCTTGTATAGTTTTGTAGTCCCTATTTATGTGTTAGGTTGACCCAATCAACCTTGTACTATTTTATATCACTTTTTGTTTTCCTTGTGTGGTTATCTAGTCTTGTTTCATCATGATGACATCTTTTTATCATTCCTTTAGTCAATAACATTGCATTAATAAGGAATTGGATAGTAACCTCACTTATTTCATTACCTCCGATGAAACTATCCAATTTCTTCATTTCCCTTCTCGTAATCCTAAACCACTCACTACATAATGTAATGTAGGTGAGATCCTTCATCATAATCCTCCTCCATATACCAATTTTGGGTGTCTATAAAATAATACTAATCTATATGGTTCCCAAATATTCAAAAAGCTTGATGATAATACTATTTACACTCCTCACAAGAATGGTGGCCTTAACAAGCTTCCTTCTTCTACCACACTCAAGACAACTAATACCTTTATTGGGAATCCTCTACCTACAAATAATCATCCTCTCACCAACACTAACAATATTCTTCCTATCAACACTAATACCCCTCCTACAAACACTAATCCACCTATTGATACAACTCAACTTCTTACACAAGTCATAAATCAAATGAACATCATACAAACTTCCAATCAATCTCAAATTATGAGCATGCAACATAATTAGTCAACCACCTCAAGTCATCATGTGTCAATCAAATTAAAAAAAATTCCCTCCTCTTCTTAGAGATGCCAATGGGAATATCATCCCTCAACCTCTAATGAATAACAAAATGCTTTAACATCTTCAAAATGAACCTTTATATCAATTCATTGCATCCATATATATTGGAAACATTTGTCCAACTATCACATATAATGGGATTAAGTATCCTATTCTGGTTCTTAAGTATTTTGGTAATCTCTATAAGGAATGGGTCTAAACTAATACCTTTTCTACCACTAAGCTCTTAGCCAAAATCTTTATTGGTGATGCACTTCAATGGTACAACCAGCTTCCTAGACATTCCATCTCACAACTAAAGGATTTAGTTAATGCTCTAGTGAAGGAATTCTAACATGATGACCTTCCTAAAAACTACCTTAGTCATTTCATCAATGCCAAGTAACATCCTAATGAATCTACTCATAATTTCATCAAATGATGGAAGTCTCTTGCTCATAATGTGGACCATAACATGAATGATGATACTCTTTTAAAACTATTTGTCACTACTCTTAAATCTCCCCTTCAATACAAAATGTGAATCTTTTCACCTAAAAATTTATAAGAAGCCTTAGACCAAGAAAAAAGACAAGACTTTCTTATGACTCAATTAGAAACACCTCAAACAAATACTAAAGTACCTTTCCAATCATGTTCTCATAACATTGATTCATCCAAGCCTCCCCAACCTTAAAATGGAACATCCAATTCAACCAATTTTAAGCCAACCCACCCTTTATTGAGTCTAAAAAAACTTAAATATAAATTTCCACCCTCTAAACCCATGAACTTTGATCCTTCAAAACCTTCTCCTAAATAGTACAATCCTAATAAGTTTTGTTGATGGCATGCTACTATAGGTCATTCTCATGAGTCTTTTCATGATCTTCACTGATTTATTATTTCTTCCTTTCTTTTTCCACATTTCAATCTTGAAACTCTCACAAAATAAAGTTATCAATATTATCTTCAATCTTCTAAAATTAAATCTCAAAAACCATAATCACATAAACATTAATTACCTAATGAACAAATATCATCTACTAATTTTTTTCAAATCATAATTGATCATTATTCCTACACTAATAAGGAAATAATAGATAACATGAATAAATTTAAACATATTATTGCATCCATTTAACCTCAATCTCTTAGGTCACATGAACCAAAAGAATACCTACTTCAAATGCCTACTCCAAAGCATATCATACATGGTCCTCCATTACCTACTCATACCTCTCCTACACATCATATGTCACAATAAACCTCCTTAAATTATAACAAAAAAACACATTTACCTATCTCTAAATGCACCTACCAACCCAATGCAAGTAATTCTAAAGGTTCAATGTCACCTCAATCCACCTCACATGTTGGGGCATCTTGTGATACCCATCCATATATCTATTCAGACTTTGGGGCATCTTGAGATGCCCATCCCTACATAAAATTACCCTTTGGGGCATCTAGAGATGCCCAATCTTCTCAAATTCCTAATAACAAACACATTCAGCTTCAAGAAACATTCTGAGACTTATAGACTTATATTTCACATGCTCATATTTGATATATATGTTAGCATAGATTTTCCTAGTTCTTTTTGTCTCATGTTTCTTTGTTTTTATGCATTTTTTCTTTTAGTTTCACCTTAATATCATCATTTTTTTCCTTTATGATCTTTGGTTTTCTTACACATTACATTTGGCATTTATTTTCATTTTTGTCCTCATATATCTCATTTTTGTCTTTTTATGTCATTATTTGCCTTATTAGCTTTATGATCATTTTTACCCCTTTCTTTAGCATTTACCTCTTGATGGAACATAGTCCTTTTTACCTTTTGACATTTATCTTTTGGCACCTTCATGGGTTTTTATTTTGTTATTTTATTCGTAAAACCATGGATATGACCTAGCATCCCTAAAAAAATTACCATTATTTTACTTATTTCTCTCATTCTCTTTATGCTTACCAATCTTGATTTGGTACCCCTTGGGTTTTTCTTTTGTGAGTTACAGTATAACACCATGGATAGGAATTGATCCTCCTACCAAAATTTTCCAATAAATAAGTCACCATCTAAAATTACATGTGTCAAATATGAGATAAGATTTGATAGATTATGAGGTTACACATTATTGGCATGCTTCCCAACTCGATATTTAGTATGTTTTATGCTTACAAAAAAATTATTTTGACTTTTATCTTCTTATTTTTTTAGTGCATATAAGATTACAACCATTTCTTGAATTTATCATACTTCCTAGCTTGAATTAGTATGGTAAATTTAAGACCAAATTTTTTTTATTTTTTTTCTTTTGTACTTCCCATCATGAAATAGTATATTTGATTAACTTGATTTTGATTTTTTTTTATTACCATTTATGCCCTTTTAGATTCCTTCCATTTTATTACTTATTTTTCATACTTCCCAACACGATATTTAGTATGATTTTAATTGTTTTAATTTGGTGCAAAAATATTTTACATTGGTTTAAAATCAAATCCCCTTTTACCATCTTGTTTTCCATTTTTTTAGATCTTTATACTTAGTCATTTTTTGTTATTACACATTTACCAACTTGAAATAGTGTGTCACTTACATTTCTTTGATTGGTTATATTTTTCTAAGTACTTTTTCACCTGTTTCTTTTTTTACCATTCATGTGTACTCCATAATTCTAGAAAAGAAACCACACTACATATATTTCCTATAGCATATACAAAAAATCTAACTACATGTGCTAGAAATAAATATATCTAAAGCATCCAAAACATCAACCATAATGAATAAACATAACCATCATATAGACAACATACACAACCAACACCAATAAGCCAAAAATGATACATCATATATATATATATATATATATATATATATATATATATATATATATATATATATATATATATACATATATATATATATATATATATATATATACAATGAGTTTGATACAACATATCCAACCATATACAAAGCCTTAGCACTCGGGTTGGGCTCCATCCTATCTACCTCATGGCCTAGCCATGCTACCTACTAAGGCCTTATATATATACAATGAGTTTGATACAACATATCCAACCATATACAAAGCCTTAGCACTCAGGTTGGGCTCCATCCTATCTACCTCATGGCCTAGCCATGCTACCTACTAAGGCCTTAATCTAAATCCTTCTAATGGTATGTTGTAACAAGGTAGTTTGAGATCTCAATCCCTCTATCTATCGCTATAGGCATGCTATCTCCACCTATACCTACACCAACTCAGCCTGAGTCACTATATGTGCCTATGTTAGCTGAGTCTACATCATTGTATATGCCTACATTATCTATTTCACTATCTCCATATTCACATCTCTCTCATATAACAAGGCCTACCAAGATTGTCTCTCACCTAAACCCATATCTGTTGATGGTTGCATCCTCTCTTTGCACTTATATCTACCTTACTACCTTTCCAACTAATCTAAACTAGCTCACCTAAGGTGGGGAAGATGCTACACTCAAATTATCGAGTGTCTTAGGGTTGTATGGTTTTAGATTCTTATTTATGATGTCATGGAGTGTTCCCCTCACTAAGGACCCCCATCTTTTCTCTTCATCCTTAGGTACACCTACAAAATCACATTATATGGATATTAGATCACTATCATATCTCATAATATCTATCTATATCTCTCTACTACCAAATAAAAAATTAATAAATAATTCAACCATATTCATACCCATCTATGTCTCAAATATTATGATATCATCCTCTATATGATCACCTAACACAGTTTCCCCATCTATTTTCCTCCTAATACCTCCTTAATAGGTTGCCTCCTTGGGTTGAACTTAGATATCATGGCTCATGTCCATCTTAGCTTCCATCTGAGTGGTCTCTTTATCATATCCTCTAGCTCATCTATGGGATCATCTTGGATGTCTATAGTCTCCACTCTCTCCTCTCTCCATCACCACTATGTCCTCAATGGTATTGATAATCTGATTATAAGGATAGTAATGGTACATTTGGTATATTTTCCTCCTATACCTCCTCCTCTACCACTCATCATGATTAATCAGTCCATGGTCACTCCTGACATGGCCTTAGTGTTAGCCTCACTATTAGTGGTCTAAGTCCCCTCTTCCCTCGTGGCTCCCTCACATGTTGATCCCACTAGTCAAGCATCAACATCAGTGTCACTAGATTAGGTAGGCCCATCTATCCTAGCATGCATACCACTAGGTGTGTCTTTATCCACCATGTATAGTGTTAAATCACCTCTCCCCTCTCTAGTGCTAGTGTAATTGCATGTCAGTTCACCCATGTAGCTATCATGTGCCTATATGGATTCCACATGATGTCTGCACATCTCATTGACTATAACACTATCATGTGGAACACAACCCACACTATCTAGTCCTCTTACCATCTCCACACTCTAGGTAACCCATCATTGATCACATGGGGCAACCTAACTAGTCTATGCACGGGGAGTCTCTTATATATCCATGTTATCAGTAGTATGATCAATCCCATATTATTCTACCCTCTAACCAACATCTCAAATAGATTATGTATGAGGTAGACCTAGATGATAGAGCCTATATCATATACTACTCCCTCCTCCAGCATCATCCTACTCAAGGTTACATGAATAGTGGTACCTTACTATTTGACTTGTGACAGAGCACTCACTATGTCACAAGGCCTATCACCACCTTTTAGAGGTCTGGAATCTATGATATATACACATCATTCAAACTAACTCTCCATCCTCTCAATATTATCTCTAAACTTGTAGCCCACATGGCTAAGGCTCTCCTCTCCTCTAAGTTATCTAGTATCCTTATGGTCATTAGTGCTCTTACTATGGATAGCCCAAGGATGACATGGGCATCCTCTAGTGTGATACCCACCTCTATCACATCCCCATCTACCTCCCATCTGAAGGTGTTAGTCAATCATTCCTATCATCCCAAGAACATGAATAATACGTCAATGATGAGAGAGATCCTACATATCTCAGATATACCTCCTAAACCCATGGCTACCAATCTAGCTCAATCTCTATCTGTCAATCTAACTAACAAATATGGTAACCAAGACACATCTAATAACCTCTAAAATCTTGGTCATCTCTACAATAAAGAAATAATAAAAGATGTATTAGCTCCTCCATGTCATGTATAATCATAATACATTCTTTATACATCATTTTTTTTACAATTTTAATTAAAAACAAGCCTAACTACTTTTACATTATTCATTTTATCTTATTTATATCTTCCTTGGTCCCTTTTCCCCTCCTTTGGTCATTTTTAGCCATTCTATCCCTCTTTTAAATTTTTACGCACTTTTCTATGCTTATTTTGGTTCCTTTGTCAACATAGTTTGACCAAAATTTCCCTATTTTTCTCATAGTTGACTTCAAATTCCAAGTCAACCGTCTTATTTTTCCCTCCCTAGTACTGAGTTTTCATTCTATCCCTTACAGACTAGTTTCTCACTCCATCTAGCTTTTCAGCTTGTAAATTACACTAGGTCAACCCATACCTACTGGGTCAACCATATGGATTCTTCCCTATTTCATCCTACTAGGTCGACCTGGTGAACTTAGTGCATTCTATGGGTCGACCCAATACATTTTTACTAAAATGTGCATTTCACTCACTTTCTTCCTAAACCCTTCCAACCCATTTCCCATCTTCCTATTTACTACCCTTAGAATCTAAGTTTACTTAATTTCAACATATATAAATTCTTAAAAATAAATTCTATCAAAAAATCACTTAATTCAATACAAATTTTAAAAACTAGTTTGAGATCTATAGTTTCATACCTGTAGTACACCTACTGCTACCTCTGGGTGTCCTCCTTGTCTAGCATGTTTTTCCCTCACCATCTTATCCTTGTTTGGTCTTAGATCTCTCTTTTATCTCTTTCACAATTCAAAATTCCAAATTAATTCTCTTTTTCTCTATTTAAAAACACTTTTTAGCAACTTAATTATTTCATTTATTTTCAAGCAGATTCCTTATTTTGCCTCTATCTTTATTTTTGCTCATCCAGTTTACAAATCATAAAATGAATTAGAATCATGATGGCATAGAGATTATTTTCCACTATCATATGTCTATCTTCCAAAAAGATTGATTTTTGGCTATTTTTTTGCACTAACTTCTTAGGTTCACCTAGTGTACTCTATATTGGACACCTTAATTTATTCCAGTCTACTTCTTCATCTACAACACTAAGGTAAGTTAAATGTTTGTGTTTTTTAATATAGTTATTTCATTTATCTTATTTTTTGCTTACTACACCATACTTAGAATCAGCATTTTGTGTTATCTTGTTCTATCTTTGAAACACCATCCCATGTTACACTTATGTGACATATTATGAGCTTCAGCTAGGGTATATGTATACACATAATATTTTTAAATTTTATTGATTAATGACACTTTGTATCTTATAATAACATGTCGAGTCTCAATCTCTCTGAGTGCATGCCTTAAGGGGTGCACTGGTAAAGGGGTGGGTAGGCCATCAATGCTTTGTAAGATTGTTGTTCTTTTTACCACTTTCCATCCACACTCTAGCCTCCCAAAACTGTTTAACCCAAGATTGGTATTCTTATTTCTACCTATTCCTTTCATTTACTATGTTTTATCCTTCATTTCTTTCCATTAGCACCCTTTTGACCTATCAGTTGTGCTAAGTCAACCTAGCATAGTTTAGGGACTTTTTCTCTCTTTTGGTTTATTGGCCTCTTGGCCAACCTAGCACAATCCTAGAGAGTTATCCCTGAAAAGGTGTTAGGTCAATTGGGTCAACTTACCACAACTAACATTCTTGAATGATTTTAGGGTAAGATACTACTATATATATAAGATCATTCCTTACCATTTTAAAAAGAGAGATTAATTAAACAAAGAAGTATGAATGAACATCTACCTATTTAAAATTCTACTTGGGGAATAAAGCTTTATGGTTCAATAATTTCTTTGGATATTTGATATCATCTTATGGATAAGTCTTTTGGAAGCTTGGATAGGTTGTGTAGCCTAGAGCTGATTTATCTTACTTATCTTTTCATACCACGATAAATTCTTGTAAAGCACCTTGGCCAAGGGGGATATTGAGGCTCGGTAGGTTCATATTCAAAGGTAAGTATTCTTAAATTTATTTCTCCTTTGTAAGAGTAGATATATAATGCATTTGTATTCTTCTCTTCCATGTATTAGTATTTTTTATACATTGATGTGAGTATATGTCTTTTATACATGTTTAGTTTAGTTTTTTATTTGTTTTGTTTACAAGATTTGGTGTGCACTAGATTAGATTTAATTTTATTATTATTACATTAGTGAAGTATTAAATCATAAGACTCTTTTAGGGTTTTTTCATGATTATGGTAGACTGTAGGCTTTGGAACCCTACCTCACATGATGTGTGATAAGTGATCCCCTAATCAGGTATAAAGGATCCTCACATTTGTCATGCTCTCTCTTAACAATTTTATGCTCACCGATTAAAATTTTATGTGTTCTCTATTCCATCTGATCCAATATTTATTTATGGACATAATACATTTTTGATTACATACAATAATCAATCACAGGCCTGTGTGTATGAGTTTGAAAAGAAGAATGTTGTTTAATGTGAAAAGAAACCTAAAATAACTCTAAAATATTTATTAATATAATCATCTATTAATTTTTTAAAATCCTTTAATATTATGTAAAACAACACTTTACACATTAAGAAATACACACAAATGTTTACTTGTAGTCATACAGTTAGCTTGACACCTACAAGTCAATTTAGGCTTGTTAAAAAGAGTCCAAGTGTAATGATGTTTGATGTATGTTCAATATGTGATAATAAATAGTATGAGTTAGAAGGATATTTTTTTTAGGGTATATATTTTCAAATCATTACTTGGATAATAAACCAAATCAAAGATGCTCTACTAGAGGTCTTACAATGAGGAGATCTATTTGGACCAAATAGGCCTAAACCACACACATAGGGCTATGTATACACTTGTCTTGTAAATTTCTTTGATTTAAGGTAAGATTAAATATAATCCTTGAGAATACTAAAAAAAACTTAATGAATTTTTCAAC
This sequence comes from Torreya grandis, assembly GCA_037957365.1. NCBI lineage: Eukaryota > Viridiplantae > Streptophyta > Pinopsida > Cupressales > Taxaceae > Torreya > Torreya grandis. Next base: position 1,941,849 of record JARHVA010002882.1, on the reverse strand, counting down.
TTTCCAATAGTGAGAAAAAAGTTCTTATCCCGTCAAGGCCTATAGGCCTAATGAAGACCCTTCAGGCCTACTTATGAAGATTGAGTGTTTTATACATGTAATGGGTTTGAGGTGAAGATTAAATGGGTATATTAAAGCTATATGACCTAAAAGTATGATCTCATGGATTTTGGAATATTTAGGATAAAAGGAGATAGACTATAAAGCCTAACAAACTTGGTCTTCACCTATAATGAGACCTATGTGGGCAATATTGTCAAGAAAGTAAGAAAATACTCAATTTAAAAAGAAATGGTTACAAGAGGTAAATAAGGATTATACAAACCTATTAAACATATACCTTATACTTAATCTCCATATTGATGTCAAATAATTCAAAAAACACACCTATAGGCCTAGGATTGACTTTCAGGTCTGCTCATAAGGATTTGATGTTTTGTGCATATATTGAGTTGGTCATGATTTTTTTTGGTAGAATATTCAAATGGAGGTTTAAGGATCCTATAAAAGGTTATACAATCTTAAAACTTATGATCATTGGAAATAAATGACCTATTACAATCAGCTAGGGTCAAAAGTGCATGATGTGCTTCAAACCATCAATTCATGAAACATGAGGTTGTAGAGATTATGTAAGATAAATGAGATTTGGGGGTGATTATAAAACATCGCATGAGGTTTTTTATACCTAAATAAATCATTATAAACTCAAAAACAAACTCAAAACATCACTTTCAAGCATAATTTCTCCCTTGACCTCACAAAATGCATAGTTTGCCACCTGAAGACTAACTTTGCATAATTGAAAACCAAACTCATAACTTCTTGTGCTTGCATAAATTATTTAGTTTATTTTTTGAGTCTTAAGTTAAAAATAAGTTTTTTTATATATGATATGATAATGATAAAGTTTATCACTTTATTATTAGATGTTTTTCTATTAAGTTTAGAAAGTCTTTAATAGTTCTATTTTTTAGTTTGTGTATAGTGTGTTTTTAGTATATAATTTTGATTAGTTTTAAAAGTTAATTAGTTATGATTATTATCTTAGTAGTTGTCATAATTGATTCAGGATTAAAAAAAAAAATTATAATTTGAGTCTTGTTCAAAAAGAGTCTTATATTTCTTTAATGTATGGGTCTACAATTTAGTTTTTGTGTTTATTTAAAAAATCCAAAGTGTCAAAGTATTAAGAGTTGGTTTTATGAAAAAATTATCATATGTCATAATAAACCTTTACCATCTTTTCAAATCCATTGTCAATTTTTAAAAGTATATAAAATAAGTCGAGAGTTGAGTGTCAATTTTACATCAATAAAGTGTGTTGAGTCATTTTCAAAAAATTGTAAAATGGATGCATTATTTGGAGTACTAGAGATCCTAAAAAATTTTGAGCTTCATCGACATATCATCTAACTAAGAAATGAACCTGATAGAGGATAAAATAAAGGTAGGATGAAGGTTTTATAGCCTCTCATTATCCACTAGTAATGAGTCCACTTTATGCTTTAGAGGTGAAATTTCATTTCAATTGTGTGTTTGATTACAGTTGTGTCAATAAGTATAGATGTTGTATACCTATTCATGTTTATCATAAGTAAACTATATAGTCCTTTGTAATTTCTCTAAAATGTGATAGTGATGATATATAGTAGCTATATTTCACATCATGATGTGTTTTATGGTAATCCACTTGTAAAACCATTTGTTTGTGATTTTTGGTTATCCACTTGAAAACCATCCCATTTTGGTTGTTGGTCAATGATTTGTAAAACCATATATAAGGTTTTTGATTGTCCTATGAAAATCACCAAATCATGAATACAAGTATAGATATGGGTTGATATTTTTTCCCCATGTTCACATTAAGGGGGTGTAGACTAGGGATTAAGCATGTTCATAAGGGGTTGAATGTTGAGGTGTGTTCACATCATTAATTTGTAATAACATAATTATTGTTAGATAAATAATAATACATTAATAGTGTTTTGTGTAGTATATTATTGTTATGAATAATAATAATAATAATAATAATAATAATAATATATGGGGTTAGTTTATTAGTTAGACAAATATATTGTAACAATAATATATTCATATATAGTTGGTTAATTAGGAGATTTTTTGTGTGACATATTGTATGGATCTCACCATCTTGAATATAAGAAATGTATTTTTTATATAAACTTTGTAATGTTTTGAATAAATACATACAGTGTGAGAATTATTATTTATGTAATCATTGTTTGAGAATTGTTCCTGAGTGTTTTCTATTTTGGAATATAAACTAAAATCAATAATAACAAGTCATAGGTTGGTCATAATAATAATTCAAGGTTTGAAGGAGTCTCAACAATCAAGAAAGATACCTTTTCCTCTCATATGCCTAGTCAAGGAGACAAAGTCAAATAATCTTAAAGAGTCTTCTAAAATCCCTTTCAAGGTGGAGAGACCTCATAAATGTATTAGAATAAGGTTTAAACTAAGGAATTTATGAGTAATTTAAGATTTTCATTCAAGTAATAAGACTCATTCATTAAGGAGGACATATAAGCTAGTGTATAGGGTGTGCAATCAAGAATGTAGGCACTTCAACTAGTTAAACTCATCCAATTAATGCCTAAGACTTATTCAAGCTTCCAAATAAGTTCATATCTATTTCATACACCATTTTAAAATAGGAAAAATATATAATACATAAAATTATATGTTGGAGTTAGAGGAAGACTAAGTAAATGATGCATTCCTAGTTTCTTGGACTTCTCTCTCTCTAAGTATTCCTAGTTTTGGCATTTATAATGATCCTCAACATGATTTTTGGTAGAGACCTACTGAAAAAAACACTTCTAATTTCCTCTTTATAATTAAAAATAATGAATTCATGCCTGATCAATGCTTATGACTAGTGTATGTTCATGATTTATAGATGAATGTTAGTGATAGTGAATGTTTCCTCACATTTGTCCTCTCTTATTAACCTATTTATAGGTGTTAGTTCATCCTTATATATTTCATAATGTGCTTGAATAATATTTTATTTATGGCAAGTGTATTATTTCCCTAGTGTCTTTGAGATACTTACTGACCAAGTGCCTTAGATCATTCATAAAGCTAAGCCTCTATATGAATATTGATGTTTGAAGATTTCATTTGAGAAGTACAATCAAGTCATGTTTTCATTTAGCCTTATTTGTGCATATTAAACAAGTTAAGGACACATTTTGGTGTATCACCTCAGTTATGTAAGTTTCCTTTTAGTTTACCTTAATTCCCTTTCCCTTGCAAGATGGTAGTGTAGTGTAGAGAGCTTAACTGATACATCAAAAGGAGCTATCCCTTAAAATCTAGATATTTAGTCCATCTATTAGGCCACCCAAAACCTATGATTGTCTCCATGTTACTCCAAACTATGAAGGCTTAAAACTACATTCACAAGGGTGCAAGTATAGTAGATAACATTCCCTTCAATGTAATTGGGATTGAGGACACTAATGAAGTCAACCACCCATTGGGTGAATGGTCTATTTTCAACAACTAGTTGAAAATGCATAGCTTCTTGCATTTCCCTTTTCAAAATCACTGTCCATTCATGTCAAATTCTAACATGGTTGTGAATGTATTATAAATATTTTATGCCAATAATACCCAAATTTTAGTATCTTATGCATTATTGTGTTATTGAAAGTGGGACCACTTCCTAGTTTATCATGGAAATTTCTCATAATGTTTTGGCTTCCATCCTTTTTTTGCATCTAAGATAAATTCATTCATAGTTATTATAGTGAGAGGCTCATTTATTTATCATGTAATGGGATGCCTTTAGTGAGATAGCTCTTTTTTGGTCCGTATTAAGTTCAATAGGACATGATCCATATAGAATATAATTAATAATGATATCATACCACTTATCATACACAATCATGGTTTGATTTATATGCACCAAATTAGATTTTGGGTCAACTTTTGTAATCAGTTGAGTGAGACCCTGGTCTTTAACCATCTTGGATAGTTTGATCTCTATGTTGTACTCTTATATTTTAGCCATCCAATTACCTATAAATTATCCTAGTTTATTATGACCCAACATTAAATTCAAAATAATGCTAGGTACAATAGCATGGATGTTATTTTGAATATTGTAGTGCCTAAACACTTTTTTGGTCTTTACCAAGGCATAGGCATGTTTGTACAAGGTGGAATATTTTGGTTTTTAATCCTTTAGTTTAAGGTTCATGAAAAAAATGGGATGTTCCTCATCATTGATCTTTTATGTTAGCATAATTTCTATGATATGTTTTGAGGTGAAAGAGTATATATATAAATCCTTTATGAAATCAAGTTCTATCTAG